>CALNHX010000284.1:0-385943 GCA_940337035.1 Agriotes lineatus
ATTAATAATTTTTGCATGCGTTCAAACCAATTCTCAAAACATTTTTTCCATTCTGAACGAGGTATAGCTAAAACAAGGGATGTATGTGCTTCAACTGCTTCTTGGGGTGACATAAACCGCTGACTACGCATTTTATTTTTCACCGGAGGGAATAGGAAAAAATCATTCGGTGATAAATCCGGACTATAAGGACAGTGGGACATTAATTCAATGTTTTGATGCTTCAAAAAATCGATTGTTTAAGCTGCCGTGTGCAATGATCATTTTTTTCAAAACACTTCGAGATCGAACAACCTTTTTGGCTTTGGAATACCCACACAGCCCATTGACATTTAGTTTTAGGCTCATATGAATAAATCCAAGTTTCATCGTTTGTGATGATGTCGTAAACCAGATTTGATGATCCTGCACTGAATTTTTTGAGAATGTCCTTGCACCATTTTACGCGGTTTTTTTCAACATCAGTTAAATTGTGAGGGATCCACCTAGAAGCAAGTTTCCTGACTCCCAAGTGTTCATGCAATATTGTATGAATTTGTTTCGTGTCGATGCCAAGGGACGGCTCAATCTCTCGATATGTCACATGGCGGTCAATCATTGACATTCTGCGAACAGCATCGACGTTTTCTGGAACAACAGCAGTTCGTGACGACCTTCACGAGACTCATCGCGGAGACGGCTACGTCCAAATTTAAATTCTTGATACCACCGATAAATTGTTGTGTTGGACGGTGCTTCATCACCAAAAGCTGCAACAAGTCTTTCCGAGCACTGTTGTTGAGTTAAATTGCTTCAAAAATCATAAAAAATCATTGCACTTAAATCCATTTTTTCGCAATCGCTTCGACTTTGAAGAAATGACAAATTTTCTGAAAATGACACAGCCACCTTACCTTACTAAACTACTAGAAGTACGTTATTCCCGAAATTATTGCAGCAACCCTCATATAAGGGGTTAAGATTATGTATGTATATCTTATTATTTATTTATTTAGAGTATGGCATGTACCACTGTCTTCGTATAAAACTGGTGCAGCTAAATTTTAACAGATGTAATTCGGCTGTAATAACAAATTCAAACCAACTCTTGCCATAGAAAACTGCCAAGTCAAGATGGCATCTTTAAACGAAGCTCCAAAAACCATAATTTGAACCAGATTGAGGAATGGGATAAACAGAACGGCAGTTGCAAATGAGCTCATTGTTAAGAAGAACACCGTCTTACTCGGCAAGAAAAACTAGCGATACTGGAACAAATACAAGAGAAAACAAGGTACAATTATGCAACTAAATTTTCAAAAATGATGGTATCTTGAGATTTTCACTGTCTTAGTTTTCTATAGGTCGTTTATTTTTTAAAGATCCACCACCTGTTGCTTAATGTTGGCCAACGGAAAAATCACTAGTTATAGTTACTTTTGTGAGTTACAAATGGCAATTCTGCAAGTGAGCTGTTACCTTAATTTCATGCGTCAAACCGTCAAACAACGCAAGCGCAACTCAGATAAAGTTGAATTTACAAATTTTTGAATTATGCCTCTGAAAGGAAAGAATTTACTCGGCAAGAAATTGAAAACCGTCTTATTCCAATGTTCCCTCGAACGGAAAAACCTAGTCCCTTCTTTAAGTAGCCGACAGCTAGAAGAGAAACTTTCAAATATCTTTGCTGTGATTTCTTTGGGTAAAATTAACTTCAAAATTTTAAACACTAATTATTGTAGGTGTCTAGATGTACTGTGAGCCGTATATTACACTCTTTTAATGTCGGCCAGGAAGTACAAATTTCCAAAATTTACGATGGCCGTAAAAATCTCCATTTTTTGATAACCATTTCTTTCGGGAATAATTTATGATTATAAACGAAGTGGGGAATATTTCACTCTAACAAAATTGTTAACATTTGCACGGGACACTTTGGAGTATAAAGGGTCCCGATCATTGTTATATAAAATGTTGAAAGCCATGGGCTATAAATATAAAACGGAAAATAATAGAAAAATTCTTGTCGAAAAGCCATACATAGCGGCGAAACGAATTAAATTCTTAAAAATGTATTCAAGATACAAAGAAGATTTCCCAAACATAAAATTTGTATACTTGGACGAGACGTCACGTCTTCTGCCAAATGTGCAAATTGCAAAATGTGTTGAACATGAATTTGGTTATAAATTCATTATTTGGCCACACTCCACTTTAAACAAAGCACCTTATTTTCTTCCAGTTGTGAGAATTGATGGAAAGATTTATATCTACATTTATACATCAATCGTGTTTTCTCGGTCAGTCTCAGTTGCATTACTCGAGAAAAATGGAATTTTATGGCTCCTGCGTCAAAAAACATGATACCCCACAGAATCTGTAACACCCCTCTGCATTACGCATTACACCATCCGGTAAATCCGTACCGTAAATCTAATTTTAAATTATTCAAATGCTCAAACTTCCGCCAGGCCAAATTTCAGCTTACAATTTACATTTAACAACCTAACCTCAATTTTGAGTCCTCGTTGTGAAAATACCCTAGCCATGTTGCCACATATTCCTTTCAAAGAACATGCGACGTTGGTGGATCTTTAAATAAAAAACGGCCTATATGAAAGCAATGATACATATAAACCGTTCAATAGTTATTTTCCTGATGGGAGGCTCTGTTAGGGTGATGAATTTCACCCTGTAAATATGCTGTCAGTCATTAACAAAAGTTAGGTTATGCTCATTTTATACAAAATGATAATTTAATATTAATGTACAAAACGTGGTTGCCAGATTTGGTTTTAGTAGAGGGAAGTGGATGGTTCTGGAACCTCCCCCCACCACTTGGCCTTGAGTTCAAGGCCAAGGCCACATGCAAGGCGAGGCCACGTTCAAGGCGAGGTCACGTTCAATCCCAAGGTCACATGCAAGGCGGGGCCACGTGCAAGCCCAAGGTCACGTTCGAAGCGAGGCCACCAACAGTAACCTTGAAGACTGGGTATAACATGAGGTGTAGTTTTGTGTTCAGTAGTATATCGTGTGCTGTACTAGCAAAAAACAATGGATCAAGTACAAAAGGTTGGTGAAACTGTCAAGGGGCGAGTATCAAAGAAAAAAGTGAAAGTGTTATATCCAGTATTGTTAAACGCAACAAGTTATCCGCTGAATAAGTCAAGAAATAAATCTGTGAGTTTGGGTTTGACCTGTTTTGGATCGTTTGTGCCGGGAGTGCTAATTAGTGGGATTAACAACAATTTTATACTGTTAGACGAAGGAGAGTGGCAAGTCTTTCTTAAAAATGAAGATGTGATAAACAGGCATTTTAACTATGAAAATGGAGATTTAAAACCGGTGGATATAAGTCCAGGCAAACGAATATATTTCCAAAAAATCGGAAATAAGAAAGTGATTGTGCTGCAGGAACTTAAGCGATCCCAAGTGTATCTCGGTATGCAATCAGTAGCAGAATTGTGGGGGTTGTTACCGCTGCTGGAGTCTAAAGCTGAACTATTAAAAAGTCAAAATTTTGAAAATTTCTACAGTAGTATAATCCAAGGCGTTTGGAATTTACCCGGCGACTTTAAACGAAGCATTGAGGATGCGTTACCGCCAATAAAATCCGAAAATGTATACTGCATGCATGAAATGCTAAAGTATGCTTTGGACGTCATTAGATATGATATTGTGTTTAAACAATACGCCCAACAACAGCAAACGTTGGAACAATAAGTGTTTATCATGTAGTTATAACGATGTAATAAAAAATTAAAAATTTTAAAACGTTTATTATACAAATAACTTACTGACTAACTTAGAAACTAACCTAACCTAGAACGGTGTGGGTGGCCTCACATTTGCTGTAAAAAGAACACTTAGTTTATTCAAAGAAGCAAATCAAGTTATACTTACGTAAATGACCCAGAGCATGTCTGGTAATTCTAGGTCCCTATATACTTTAAACCTACATCCCAGAAACCACCCCACCTCTAGCAGGGTGGCTTCTGGGATGTAAGTAGAATTTTTCATTAGAGCAATGTCATCCTAAAAATAAATTTATTGTGAACCAGATTTATGAGCATAAAATATTCTTACGGTCCCATATTTCTCGGCTATATGCTGCACCAATTGTATTTCTAAAATTATAAAAAGTTATTACATCAACTATTAAAATTAACACAATATTACCGAAAGCTGACATGGCAGCACCAAGAATTATTGAGTTTAGAAACTGATCTGTAAATTTCTTATATGTATACTGTTTAGAATACAAAAAAAAACAAGCATCTTACCCATTTCTCTGGTCTGATTTTATCTGAAAAATGTTTGAGAATTTAGAATAGCGAAGTAACAGTACAATGCAAAAAAATTCTAATCAAATATGTTAATAATGATGATACAAGAATTTTAAGACATGGACATATAAAATAAAACATATATACAAACATATCTTACCAATGGAGCAGATTGTTGCGGCTGAGGAAACTGTGATTTTGTAATGCAACAGCGGTTGCTTTATATACAAATCTCTCCTACTTACATCTCGACTTGGAGGGAAGGGTTGACAACTTATGCAGCAAATTTTTAATGTTTGCTAATTACGGCGCTATCTAATCATAGTTTTAAATTAACTGATTTTTTTATAACAGCATTAGCTTTCTCATAAAAAAACACGTTTTTTAATACCCGACACGGCATATTTTGTAATATGTATTTAAATTATTTATTTTAAGTAGCATAATAATTGCATATGGTGAAATTTGCTTTCTGCAGGGTAGGTCACATTTAATTTTTAATTCATATCATTTTTAATAAGTACGCGAAAAGCCAATAATGCATAACTTGTAGTAAAGTTTAATTGACGTGGTGGCATTGTTTAAAACGGTAATAATCAATAAATAATTCATGCACTTTAAAAGTGATATGAATTAAAAAATACATGTGACTAATAATATTTTTTAAAACAATAGTTAATTCGCTTCCTAGTAATAATGCAAACTACAATTTGTTATGAAAAAAGTCGTGCAAATCATAATTGGACGTATTATTTGCAAATGCATTTCTGCTTCGTAAACAAGAGTGACGTCAATGGAAAAATTTACACTTATGTTAAAAACATCTTTGACCCAGGCAAATGGTCCTTTTATTTTTTTGCTTCGACTTTGAGACGACCTGGGCAAATGCAGCAGGATGCATCTACATTTCTGTAAACAACTGACTTCAATGGAAAATTTACACTATGTTAAAAACATCTTTTGATCCGGGCAAATGCTCCTTTTATTTGTTTGCTTCGACTTTTAGACGACCCTTGCAAATGCGGCAGGATCGATCCGCTTAAAAGTTCGTAAACAAGTGTATCAATGGAAAATTTATGTACAATTTGCGACAATTGAAGTTTTTCAAAGTAATCAGATATTTGCGAAAATTCACAGAGGGATATAGTTTCTCATTCAGAACAACTTTTCTTAATAAAATTTTGTCGTATTATGAACTAACGAGGCAGCACTTTTGAAAATAAATTTCGTTTTAGCACAATTACCGACAATTGAAGTTTTTCAAAGTAATCAGATATTTGCGAAAATTCACAGAAGGATATAGTTTCTCATTCTGAACAACTTTTCTTAATAAAATTTTGCCGTATTATGAACTAACGAGGCAGCACTTTTGAAAATAAATTTCGTTTTAGCGCAATTTGCGACAATTGAAGTTTTTCAAAGTAATCAGATATTTGCGAAAATTCACAGAGGGATATAGTTTCTCATTCTGAACAACTTTTTTTAATAAAATTTTGCCGTATTATGAACTAACGAGGCAGCACTTTTGAAAATAAATTTCGTTTTAGCACAATTACCGACAATTGAAGTTTTTCAAAGTAATCAGATATTTGCGAAAATTCACAGAAGGATATAGTTTCTCATTCTGAACAACTTTTCTTAATAAAATTTTGCCGTATTATGAACTAACGAGGCAGCACTTTTGAAAATAAATTTCGTTTTAGCGCAATTTGCGACAATTGAAGTTTTTCAAAGTAATCAGATATTTGCGAAAATTTACAGAGGGATATAGTTTCTCATTCTGAACAACTTTTCTTAATAAAATTTTGCCGTATTATGAACTAACGAGGCAGCACTTTTGAAAATAGATTTCGTTTTAGCACAATTACGGACAATTGAAGTTTTTCAAAGCAATCAGATATTTGGGAAAATTCACAGAGGGATATAGTTTCTCATTCTGAACAACTTTTCTTAATAAAATTTTGCTATATCTTTAAGGAAATTAGCATCGTAATTAAATTAATATTGAAAGTTGAAGTTGGCCTTCGCATTTCGTATAAATGCAGACCTCCAAGCTGCAGCAAACCATTCTGTTACCTGCTTTTGCAATGTCAACTGTGTGCCAATCTTGTAGAGGTGTTCTACTACCCAAAAAGATGTCTAAATACTCGAGGCTTAGCTTGAAGAAAACATCGGAAAAGGGTAAAGTTAAACTTTGCGCCTGCACGGAACCAAGCGTTTCACGCCCCAGTTCCGCACAGGGGTTGCCGCCAGCCGCCATAAATGTTTTAAGTGACGTATTAATTGCTCCTAATTACGAAATTATTTCTCCAAGTAGCCAAGGTTCGAGCAAAATTTTAAAATCAGCTTTAAAGAAAGGTCAGAAAATACAAAAAAAACCGGCAAAATTCAATTTTAGGAAATATATAGAGAATATGAATGCGGAGACTGAGAAGAAAACGGGAGAATTTCAGGTTCAAGTGGAAAATGTATCCACATTTGATAGTCGGACAGTTGGTGAACTGTCTACTCCAAAATTCCAAAATATGCCGATGCAATCTGAGTCTCCGCATCTATCACAAACGGAAATGTTTATGGAAGCGTTCGATTTTGACGACATTCCATTGGAAAAGGCGGCTTCCGGCGACGGTGCGGCGCAAGAGTTTACAACCCTTGTAGATGGTTTGGAGATAGACTCCGGCTCAAGTCGACCGACCAGTCGAATTTCGAAGCGGCTAACAATCCAACCTTCGGAAAATGTGGCCGCAGTGCCTTCTGTAATTGTACAGGCATCTCCGGTTTCGGGTGGTGTGGCTGTTGTAGCCCCTGGGAGTGACGTAATCGATACTGTGGTGTCGATTACGTCTACCCCGCAGGAGGAAGACATGGATGACATTTCGCCATCCCAGCGTGCCGAACGTGAATACGTGTCTAATCGGAATGCAATAGATGCGAAAGCTGCTGATCTTCGCAGTGGAGAGCATTATCTAAGGTATATTAGATATTATTTTTTATCCATATATGTTATTTAACATTGAAGGTGTTTAGAACGTGCTTTTCCCAGTTTAGTAGCTTATATTGTTATTAGCTCCCTAGAAATTCGAGCCGCCAGCCTAGAAGCGACGATGCATGATGAGTACCTAAAAAGCATAGCTGCTTTACCTAAGATCCGCCACGGCCACAGCGCAACTAACATGGACATCTTTAAGAATGCTGCGTTAGCAAGGCTAGAGCTAATTGAAGATCTGTTAGCTGTGGAGAGTGCGATTCGTGCAAGACGTCAGGAGCTCGATAAAAAAGCTAAGTAACGAGTAGATAATCGTTTAACATATCATACACCTCTAACACAAATAACCTTGCCCCCCTATCCTCTCCAGGGTGTCCAAAGCGAATCCTCCCCGTGGTGACACCTGGGTAATCCGTTCGAGGTTTAATTTGTTAATCAGTGTTTATAAATAAAGGTGTTCATTGCGTTTGTGAATAGTAAGCCTCGAGCTGGGTAGCTAATCGCGCAATTAGTATATTAACCGATTGCGCGAGACTAATTTGCCATTATGTTCAGGTGCACTGCTTGTGGAGAGTCCTTCACCAGAGCTGACAATTTGTTTCGCCATCGAAGAGATAGCTGTCGCCACGAGCTGGGCCACCCATCGACGAGTGGTAAGTGGAAACGTGGTGATTGCTGTTGATTATATCGATTGTGTGTTTCCTACAGGTGACGCTATGGAGGCTTCGGTAGCAGCTGGTGAGGGACCATCGGCGAGTAAACGTCCAAGACCTAATGACTCCAGCGGTGGTGAGTGCGTCTCTATTGTAGTGTTTCATGTTTTCCAACGTTTGGTTTAACAGAACAGCTCCCCAAGACGCAATACTGCGACGTGTGTGATGAAAATGTTCGTCGGACTTGTTTCGTTGGACACCTGAGGAGCAATCGTCACACGAGGCGGTGTGATGTCATCCACCTGGAGAAAGGAGTGGTAGCCCTTCCAAGCGCCTTCAAGTCCCGTGTTGCCAGCTACAGGGTGTCCACGGAAAATTATCATATAAGTGTTGTAGAATATATGACGGAATTGAAAGACAAAATTATAGGTCTAATAGAAGGACAACTGACCAAATTAAACAGTATAAAATTAAATTTCGAACTTTTCGGGTATTTTATTTTGGAGACTCAAGATGTACAAGACGTCAAAAGTTTTAATACGACCAACGAGGTGGTAACTCGCGGTACAGACTTGAACGAATTATATGATAATTTAACGGGGATATTGGACCAGAAGGTGTCCGAATTTGAGGAACGCGATTCAGGTGTGTATTACAATTGTAATTCTTGTTAATGTTACTAACCGCAAAATGTTTACAGGGTGGATCTTGAAGCAGCTGCTGTACCTAGAATTAAATATAAATAAATTCAATCCGTTTCGGGCGTCTTCGTATATCCCGCTCCCGGAGCAGATTCAGACCAAGAAAGCGATCGTGAACGTCCAAAACGTCAAGGACGAGCGTTGTTTCGGGTGGGCGGTAACCTCGGCCCTCTGCGAACCAGATGGACCGTCTAATCGAACGAGTTCGTATCCGGATTGCTGGGATTTTTTAAATTTTGAGGACATTAAATTCCCTGTTAGATTGCGCGATATTTCTAAATTTGAAAAAAATAACCCTCAACTTTCTATAAATGTATACGCGTTGGAAAAAACTTTTCAAAACGATATTACCATATATGAAGTTGTGGGACCTCTGTACTATTCGCCACGTATAAAAAAGAGACATATAAATTTACTGCTTCTAACAGACGGCGAAGGTAATAGCCACTACTGTTGGATCGCTGATTTGTCTAGGTTAGTTTCGCGGCAAATAACGGCTAGGGCCAATGCGAAACATTTTTGTAATGGTTGTCTAAATTACTTTCGCACCGATGCCCATCTGGAGAACCATAAGCTTTTTGACTGTAATCATGTATGCACAAAGTTGCCTACGACAGAGCCGATCACGGATAAGTGTGGGGAGGTGAGGCCTCAGAACATTCTTAAATTTGATAATTATCATAAGCAATTGAAAGTGCCATTTTGCATCTATGCAGATTTCGAGACAGTTTTATCACCTGTCGATGGTGGGGATCAGGAGCCGGATCGCGAAAGACCTTATACGATCAAAACGTGCGAGCACAAACCGTATTCTTTCGCGTATTATTTGAAATGTTCTTTTGATGATACTCTATCCAAATTCGAAATTTATAGGGGTGAGGATGCTGTGGACGTGTTTGTTGAACGTCTAGACAGAGACGTTCGCGAGCTATATTCCAACAGTTTGAAGCATGTTGTACCCCTCAAGCCTCTGGCTCCGCAAGAAATTCAAAATTTTAAGGATGCTGCTTCATGTCATATTTGCAATCGTCCTTTTGGAGAGGAGAACGTAAAGGTTCGCGATCACGACCATTTGACCGGAGAATATCGGGGAGCTGCCCATTCTAATTGCAATCTAAATTATAAACTTCCAAATTTTATTCCCGTATTTTTTCACAATTTAAATTACGATTCCCACCTTTTTGTAAAACAGTTAGCTCAAAATAACGAAGAGCTTGATGTCATTCCAGAAAATAAGGAAAAATATATTTCATTTGGCAAACGTCTTTGGGTAGATGAAGTCGTTGTTGACGGAAAACGGAAAAACGTTTATATGCAAATTCGATTTTTAGATAGTTACCGATTTTTAAGTTCTTCTTTAGCATCGCTGGCCGCCACGTTATCAGATGATCAGTGTGTTGAAATTCATAAGCAATTCGGACATGACATCAAATTCGAACTGATGAGACAGAAAGGTGTGTTTCCCTATTCGTATCTGGATTCATTTACAAAATTAGATGAGCCGGCGTTGCCCACAATCGCCCAGTTTTATGATCATTTAACCGAGACGCATATTACTGAGGTCGATTACGAGCGTGCCGTTAAGGTCTGGAAAACTTTCGAATGTGAAACGTTGGGCGACTATTCCGATGTTTACCTCAAATGTGACGTGTTTATATTGGCAGACGTTTTCGAAAACTTTCGCAATTTTTATTTAAATCAATATAATTTAGATCCGGCGCAGTACTTCACCGCCCCCGGTTTAAGTTGGGACGCCATGTTAAAATATACGGGGGTTGAGTTGGAACTGTTGACGGATATGGATATGTTTCACTTTTTTAGAAAGGGTATTCGTGGGGGAGTTAGTACTTGTGTCGGGCGAAAGGCTATTGCCAACAATAAATTTGCGGGTAACTATGACGCTTCAAAGCCCACTTCTTTTCTTGTGTTTTTAGACGCCACCAACCTTTATGGCCATAGTATGAGACAGTTTCTACCGCAAGGTGGTTTTGTTTGGTTGACTGACGAGGAAATTGATAGTTTTGACGTATTTCAAATTTTGGACGACTCAGATACTGGGTACGTGTTGGAAGTTGACTTGCGGTACCCTGAAAATTTACATGACGATCACAATGACTTCCCCTTTTGCCCCGAGCTATTGGTGCCTCCACAGGGAAAATTTAAAAATGCAAAATTAATTCCAAATTTGTATGACAAACACAATTATATTATTCACTACAGAAATTTGAGGCAATGTTTAGAGGCCGGCTTGATTTTGGTTAAAACGCATAAAATACTTAAGTTTAGACAATCTCCATGGCTCAGATCCTACATCGATTTAAACACAAATTTACGTAACCAGTCTGACAATGAATTTAACCGAAATTCATTCAAACTAGCTAACAATAGCGTCTTTGGTAAAACCATGGAAAACGTGGACAAAAGGGTTGTTGTAAAGTTAATTAGTCATTGGGAGAAAATTGGTAATAGAATGGGGGCAGAAGCTTTGATATCGAAACCTAACTTTAAAGATAGAATTCGGTTTGGGGAAAATTTAATAGCAGTGGAAATGAACAGAACGTCGGTTTTATATAACAAACCCATTTATGTTGGTTTCTCAGTTTTAGATCTTTCGAAAACGGTAATGTACGATTTTTATTACAAATTTTTGAAGCATACATACGGCCGTAATGTGTCTCTACTCTATTCTGACACTGACTCATTCATCCTGGAAATTTTTACTGAAAATTTTTACGCGGACATGCAAAAGCACCTTGATCTCTTTGATACATCAAATTACAAGAATGGTTTGCACGGAATTTCGAGAACCGAGTCTGTTGTTGGCAAATTTAAGGATGAGTACGCTGGGGTGGCTGTGTGTAGCTATTACGGGGTCGGTGCAAAAACATACTGTGTAAACGCTGTTGGTAAGGAAGCCAAAAAGGCGAAGGGAGTTAGAAAGAGTGCTGTTCGGAATCACCTCACCACCGAAATTTATAAATCTGTAGCCGAAAACAGGAGGGAAGTTGTATTTTGTCAGATGTATGTGTTTCGTTCCCATTTACACACTATGTACACCGAATTAATGAATAAGGTTGCGCTTTCTTCGCGAGATGATAAACGCTTCCTTATTCCTAATACTACCAAAACCTTAGCGTGGGGTCACCGTGATATAGATGTTTACAGTCGTCTAGACAACTTGCTGCGCATTGCCGAAACGATGACGTAGCAATATGTTCGCGGAACAGTATTCGTTATTACTTAACAGCAGAGGTCCTACACGGCTTTCTTGTACTTTGTAGGTTTAGTTATTGTATATAGCAATTATAGTATAGGTTAAGAACACTAGCTTGTATGATATAGGTAGTAAGTTAAATTTTACGAAAAATCTGATTGTTTGGGTCCGCATTACCAAGTATATTTGTTATTTAACACTGTAGTCACTCATGTTTAGCATTTACAATAATAAATTACTGTAAAACATAAAAAAAGTTTTTATTTAAAGAAAATAAATGGTAGTAAAACAAAAAAAGTGTTTTATTGAAAGAGTTCTATAGAATCATAATAAGTTATACAACATTGTTTTTGGATATCCAAGAATTGTGACGATTATCGAATCCCAACCACTTTACGTAAAGCTGATTACCCTTCTTCTTCAACACCTTTTCTACCAGGTATACGTCCGAGTGTTTGGTTTTCTGTAATTCGTGCTCGTAAAATCCACCTTTGATTTCTTGCCCTTCCTGATCGGTGAGTCTGTAGGTGGTAGGATTTGTAAGTCGCACTGTGGCTATTTTGAATATTTCGTTGCTCCAGCTGGGTGTGTAGCCCTTGCTAAATATCGAACGATATTTACTAATGCGTACAGAATCTCCTTTATGAAACTTTTGAGGTGTCGGATCTACAGTTTTTGTGTGGCTGTACACGGTGTGTAACAGACGTTTGGCATTTTTAAGATTAACTTCAGCCGGCTTCATACCTGTTGTGCTATGCCTGGTTGTGTTATATTTGCTTAAAAGTTGGGGCAGAATGTCCAACCATTTGTAGGACCCTTGCAAACTAAACTGCTTCCACATCATGTTCTTAAGGGTGCGGTTACATCTTTCTATGATGCTGCTTTTCATAGTTGAATACGTGCTGTAATGATTTATCTTGTAACGTCGCATCAATGCTTGAAAATCGCTGTTATAAAATTCTTTTCCCAAATCGGTTTGTACGTTTTTTGGAGATACCTTCATATTAGCAAGAACTTTTCGCATAGCTGCCGCTACATCTGTTCCCGTTTTCCGTTTTACCGGGAGAGCCCACAAGTATTTAGAAAACGCATTAATAACAGCTAAAATGTATCGATAACCTTTATTGCTTCGTGCATATGGTTGCATCTCCACCAAATCCGCTTGGAGTAAATCATGCAATCCTTTGAGAATCACCCGTCGTCTCTTGAAATTTCTTCGCGCTGGTTTGTGAAGTTCTGCAACTAGATCCTCCTTAGGACTCATTGCCGAATGTTGCTGTATCGACTGCTATGGGACATTTAAGCAGCAGTTGCACGTATAACTTAGTGTTTATGGATTCGAATTTCAGTTTATCTCCTCGCCGCAATGTCTTACCGACAAGCGTGTCGTGTTTGATGCCGTTGATGTGTGATACTACCAAAGGTCCGTTGACTTGAACACTTATGATCTCGCCGATCGTTAACGGAAAAATGTACTCATTATTACCGAAAATTTTGGAATATCCGCTTTCATCATAACCACGCCCCACTAGCAGCAGTGGTACCTCTATATGGAGTCGGTTTATATTTTCAACTTTCATAAAGATATGTTTGCGATGAGAACCGTAGCGCGCGCTATGGTAGTGGCGTCCAAATTTGTCTATGGGCATTACTCTATCGTCTAACACCTTCTGATCGTAATTCAATAGGTCCTCTGCTTTTGTACTCGTCTTAGTGAATTATTTTTGCATCTCGTAGAGCTTGGGTGATGCTTACGATTTCGTTGGAATGGCCGGTGTGCCCCGCTACCTGAGAGGCTAGTAATATGCGCAGACGATCCACTAATGAATTTGGATCTTTCCAAGGAACAAATTCCACTTTTTTATTGGTTACTGTTAATAATCCCCTACCGGTACGCTGCACCCTCGATGCGGCTCTGGTAGGTTGTCTAATGCCGGAGGATGTAGCCAGGGGGCGTACTACTTTCATATATTTTGCGCCGGCGTTGCCGCTTATCCCTTGGGTCGGATCGTAGTTCTTACGATTTGCGGCGGATCGGTTCACTATGTCATAGTAATTTTCACCGTCTTTGGTTGTATAAATCAACGGTTTCTTTAAGAACATTAATTCGTAAAAGCCGGGGGTGCCTTTGTATACTATTCTATTGCCGTGATCTGTAATAACCATGTCCTGACCCTCAAAAGTAAGCTGTTTATTCCCAATTGCAAACTTATCAGTGTCTATGTCCCATCGAACTCCATAGTGGAGATCGTACTTGCTCTCTGTATCTCGTATCATTCCCTCGATATATTTTCTAGCTAACCCTGAGAACTGTTCCAGGTATTCCCCTAGAACTTCCGGTTCCATCATTTGTCGCACGACTTCCCTAGCCTCTGCTACTGAACTTTCAATTGCCGCTTCTTCTTCTTGAACTTCTACCTGTTGCTCCTCATCCGGTAAACTCTCATACAATACTTCTCTGTCAAGAAATCTAGGTGTGGATGTTACCAACGCTGAAGTCGACGGTCCGGGAATGGCAATGTCGGGGGTTGACGCTCGTACGGGGGTTTTGCCATTTCTCGGACGGGGTAGGATAGATGGTGTGGACACTCGTCGTTTGATGGTTCTCAGCATAGGTCCTACTTCTTGCTGTATTGTTTGACCTCCTTCTTGCTTAATGGATGTTAGCAATTCCGTGAGTGGTTGGGAAATTGGTTTAAATTGCTCCGCAAGAGCCGTCTGCGATTCGGCGATATCCGCTTTTAAAGTTTCATATTTCCGCCTGACAGCCTTTCTAGCTTTAATAAGATCGCTTACTAACCGTTTGTCCATGTTGCTATTACTGTCGTTGTTCGTAGACTAATAATTTGTACAGCAGTGGTCCATGCCTATATAGTGAAATAACTGTCGAACCCTTTTCTATAACGACCGGCGTTGATTTCGCTTTCTTTGTCGATAACTAAAAATCCGTGATCTTTGATCCAACAGTGGGAACATAAGTTTTTAAACTTTTCGAATGACATGTCTGTGTTTACGTGATCATCGTAAATGTGTTTAAGATTGGTGTGGTCTTGCCGGAATACGATTATGATATTCGCATTATCTCGTACCAGTTGTTTCGGGATTGATGAGTAAGTCTGACAGAGGTAAAAGCAATCTATATTTCGATGACGTCCGAAACTAAAATAATCTCTAATTATGCTTTGAGTGTCGCATGCCACATCATCAAACACAATAACAGAATTTTCTTTCGCCTCGTGTGGTTTGATAACCTCACACCCCTCGCTGAATTCGTAGAATCCGATTTCTTTTAGTGACTTCAGAAGTATCTTCAGAAATGTCCCTAACGTCCCAGACGTCCCAGATG
Organism: Agriotes lineatus; assembly: GCA_940337035.1. NCBI lineage: Eukaryota > Metazoa > Arthropoda > Insecta > Coleoptera > Elateridae > Agriotes > Agriotes lineatus. Next base: position 15,166 of record CALNHX010000284.1, read on the forward strand.
TTCCATATGTCTCATATGTCCGTAATGTCCCAGGAGTCCTAGATGTTGCATATGTCCCTAACGTCCCAGATGTCCTAAATGTCCCATATGTCCCTATCGTCTCAGACGTCCCAGATGTTCCATATGTCCCTAACATCCCAAACGTCCTAGATGTCCCATATGTCCTTAACGTCCTAGACGTACCAGATATCCCATATGTCTCTAACGTCCCAGACGTAACTGATGTCCCATATGTCCCATATGTCCCTAAGGTCCCAGGCGTCCCAGATGTCCCATATGTCCCATATGTCCCTAATGTCTCAGGCGTCCCGAATGTCCCATATGTCCTTAACGTCCTAGACGTCCCAGACGTCCTAGATGTCCCATATGTCCTTAACGTCCTAGACGTCCCAGATGTCCCATATGTCCCTAATGTCCCAGGCGTCTTAGATGTTCCATATGTCCCTAACGTCCCAGACGTCCTAAATGTCCCATATGTCCCTAACGTCCCAGACGTCCCAGCTGTCCCGTATGTTCCTAACGTCCAGACGTCCTAGACGTCCTAGATATCCCATATGTCCCTAACGTCCCAGACGTCCTAGATGTCCTATATGTCCCTAGCGGCTCAGACGTCCCAGACGTCCTAGATGTCCCATATGTCCTTAACGTCCCAGACGTCCCAGATGTCCTATATGTCTCTAAAGTCCCAGACGTCCTAGATGTCCCATATGTCCTTAACGTCCCAGACGTCCCAGATGTCTCATATGTCCTTAAGGTCCCAGACGTCCTAGATGTCCCATATGTCCTTAACGTCCCAGACGTCCTAGATGTCCCATATGTCCTTAACGTCCCAGACCTCCCAGATGTCCCATATGTCCCTAACGTCCCAGACGTCCCAGATGTCCCATATGTCCCATATGTCCCTAATGTCCCAGGCGTCCTAAATGTCCCATATGTTTTTAACGTCAAAGACGTCCTAGATGTCCCATATGTCCATAACGTCCCAGACGTCCCAGATGTCTCATATGACCCTAACGTCCCAGACGTCCTAGATGTCCCATATGTCCTATATGTCCCTAATGTCCCAGGCGTCCTAGATGTTTCATATGTCCCTAACGTCCAAGACGTCCTAAATGTCCCATATGTCCCTAACGTCCCAGACGTCCCAGCTGTCCCGTATGTCCCTAACGTTCCAGACGTCCCAGACGTCCCAGATGTCCCATATGTCCTATATGTCCCTAATGTCCCAGGCGTCCCAGATGTCCCATATGTTCCATATGTCCCTAATGACCCAGGCGTCCTAAATGTCCCATATGTCCTTAACTTTCCAGACGTACCAGACGTTCTAGATGTCCCATATGTCCTTAACGTCCCAGACGTCCCAAATCTCCCATATTTCCCTAACGTTCCAGACGTCCCAGATGTCCCATATGTCCCATATGTCCCTAATGTTCCAGGCGTCCTAGATGTTCTATATGTCCCTAACATCCCAGATGTTCTAAATGTCCCATATGTTCCTAACGTCCCAGACGTCCCAGCTGTCTTGCATGTCCCCAACGTCCCAGACGTCCTAGATGTCCTATATGTCTCATATGTCCCTATTGTCCCAGGCGTCCTAGATGTTGCATATGTCCCTAACGTCCCAGACGTCCCAGATGTTCCATATGTCTCATATGTCCGTAATGTCCCAGGAGTCCTAGATGTTGCATATGTCCCTAACGTCCCAGATGTCCTAAATGTCCCATATGTCCCTAACGTCTCAGACGTCCCAGATGTTCCATATGTCTCTAACATCCCAAACGTCCTAGATGTCCCATATGTCCTTAACGTCCTAGACGTACCAGATATCCCATATGTCTCTAACGTCCCAGACGTAACTGATGTCCCATATGTCCCATATGTCCCTAAGGTCCCAGGCGTCCCAGATGTCCCATATGTCCCATATGTCCCTAATGTCCCAGGCGTCCCGAATATCCCATATGTCCTTAACGTCCTAGACGTCCCAGATGTCCCATATGTCCCTAATGTCCCAGGCGTCTTAGATGTTGCATATGTCCCTAACGTCCCAGACGTCCTAAATGTCCCATATGTCCCTAACGTCCCAGACGTCCCAGCTGTCCCGTATGTTCCTAACGTCCAGACGTCCTAGATGTCCTAGATGTCCCATATGTCCTTAACGTCCTAGACGTCCCAGATGTCCCATATGTCCCTAATGTCCCAGGCGTCTTAGATGTTCCATATGTCCCTAACGTCCCAGACGTCCTAAATGTCCCATATGTCCCTAACGTCCCAGACGTCCCAGCTGTCCCGTATGTTCCTAACGTCCAGACGTCCTAGACGTCCTAGATGTCCCATATGTCCCTAACGTCCCAGACGTCCTAGATGTCCTATATGTCCCTAGCGGCTCAGACGTCCCAGACGTCCTAGATGTCCCATATGTCCTTAACGTCCCAGACGTCCCAGATGTCCTATATGTCTCTAAAGTCCCAGACGTCCTAGATGTCCCATATGTCCTTAACGTCCCAGACGTCCCAGATGTCTCATATGTCCTTAAGGTCCCAGACGTCCTAGATGTCCCATATGTCCTTAACGTCCCAGACGTCCTAGATGTCCCATATGTCCTTAACGTCCAGACGTCCCAGATGTCCCATATGTCCCTAACGTCCCAGACGTCCCAGATGTCCCATATGTCCCATATGTCCCTAATGTCCCAGGCGTCCTAAATGTCCCATATGTTTTTAACGTCCCAGACGTCCTAGATGTCCCATATGTCCTTAACGTCCCAGACGTCCCAGATGTCTCATATGACCCTAACGTCCCAGACGTCCTAGATGTCCCATATGTCCCATATGTCCCTAATGTCCCAGGCGTCCTAAATGTCCCATATGTTTTTAACGTCCCAGACGTCCTAGATGTCCCATATGTCCTTAACGTCCCAGACGTCCCAGATGTCTCATATGACCCTAACGTCCCAGACGTCCTAGATGTCCCATATGTCCTATAAGTCCCTAATGTCCCAGGCGTCCTAGATGTTTCATATGTCCCTAACGTCCAAGACGTCCTAAATGTCCCATATGTCCCTAACGTCCCAGACGTCCCAGCTGTCCCGTATGTCCCTAACGTCCCAGACGTCCTAGATGTCCCATATGTCTCTAACGTCCCAGACGTCCTAGACGTCCAATATGTCCCTAACGTTCCAGACGTCCCAGACGTCCCAGATGTCCCATATGTCCTATATGTCCCTAATGTCCCAGGCGTCCCAGATGTCCCATATGTTCCATATGTCCCTAATGACCCAGGCGTCCTAAATGTCCCATATGTCCTTAACTTTCCAGACGTGCCAGACGTTCTAGATGTCCCATATGTCCTTAACGTCCCAGACGTCCCAAATCTCCCATATTTCCCTAACGTTCCAGACGTCCCAGATGTCCCATATGTCCCATATGTCCCTAATGTTATAGGCGTCCTAGATGTTCTATATGTCCCTAACATCCCAGAGTTTCTAAATGTCCCATATGTTCCTAACGTCCCAGACGTCCCAACTGTCCCGTATGTCTCTAACGTCCCAGACGTCCCAGACGACCTACATGTCCCATATGTCCTTAACGTCTCAGACGTCCCAGAGGTCCCATATGTCCCTAACGTCCCAGACGTCCCAGATGTCCCATATGTCCCATATGTCCCTAATGTCCCAGGCGTCCCAGATGTCCCATTTGTCCCATATGTCTCTAATGTCCCAGGCGTCCTAAATGTCCCATATGTCCTTAACGTCCCAGACGTCCCAGACGTCCTAGATGTCCCATATGTCCTTAACGTCCCAGACGTCACAGATGTCCCATATGTCCCTAATGTCCCAGGCGTCCTAAATGTCCCATATATTCTTAACGTCCCAGACGTCCCAGACGTCCTAGATGTCCCATATGTCCTTAACGTCCCAAACGTCCCAGACGTCCCAGATGTCCCATATGGCCCATATGTCCCTAATGTCCCAGGCGTCCCAGATGTCCCATATGTTCCATATGTCCCTAATGTTCCAGGCGTCCTAAATGTCCCATATGTCCTTAACGTCCTAGACGACCAAGACATCCTAGATGTCCCATATGTCCTTAACGTCCCAGACGTCTCAGATGTCCCATATGTCTTTAACGTCCCAGGCGTCCTAGATGTTTCCAATGTCCCTAACGTCCCAGACGTCCTAAATGTCCCACATGTCCCTAACGTCGCAGACGTAACAGCTGTCCCGTATGTCTTTAACGTCCCAGACGTCCCAGACGTCCTAGATGTCCCATATGTCTTTAACGTTCCAGGCGTCCTAAATGTCCCATATGTCCTTAACGTCCCAGACGTCCCAGACGTCCTAGATGTTCCATATGTCCTTAACGTCCCAGACGTCCCTGACGTCCTAGATGTCCCATATGTCTTTAACGTCCCAGACGTCTTAGATGTCCTATACGTCCCTAACGTCCCAGACGTCCCAGACGTCCCAGATGTCCCATATGTCATATATGTCCCTAATGTCCCAGGCGTCCCAGATGTCCCATATGTACCTAATGTCCCAGGCGTCCTAAATGTCCCATATGTCCTTAACGTCCCAGACGTCCCAGACGTCCTAGATGTCCCACATGTCCCATATGTCATATATGTCCCTAATGTCCCAGGCGTCCCAGATGTCCCATATGTACCTAATGTCCCAGGCGTCCTAAATGTCCCATATGTCCTTAACGTCCCAGACGTCCCAGACGTCCCAGACGTCCCAGATGTCCCATATGTCATATATGTCCCTAATGTCCCAGGCGTCCCAGATGTCCCATATGTACCTAATGTCCCAGGCGTCCTAAATGTCCCATATGTCCTTAACGTCCCAGACGTCCCTGACGTCCTAGATGTCTCATATGTCTTTAACGTCCCAGACGTCTTAGATGTAGTATATGTCCCTAACGTGCCAGACGTCCCAGACGTCCCAGATGTCCCATATGTCCCATATGTCCCTAATGTCCCAGGCGGCCTAAATGTCCCATATGTCTTTAACGTCCCAGACGTTCCAGACGTCCTAGATGTCCCATATGTCCTTAACGTCCCAGACGTCTCAGATGTCCCATATGTTTTTAACGTCCCAGGCGTCCTAGATGTTTCCAATGTCCCAGACGTTCTAAATGTCCCATATGTCCGTAACGTCGCAGACGTAACAGCTGTCCCGTATGTCCTTAACGTCACAGACGTCCCAGACGTCCCAGATGTCCCATATGTTTTATATGTCCTTAATGTCCCAGACGTCGCAGATGTCGCATATGTCCCATAAGTCCCTAATGTCCCAGGCGTCCTAAATGTCCCATATGTCCTCAACGTCCCAGACGTCCCAAACGTCCTAAATGTCCTATATATCCCTAACGTGCCAGACGTCTCAGCTGTCCCGTATGTCCCTAACGTCTCAGACGTCCCAGATGTCCCATATGTCCCTAACGTCCCAGACGTCCCAGGTGTCCCATATGTCCTTAACGTCCCAGACGTCCTAGATGTCCCATATGTCCTTAACGTCCCAGACGTCCCAGATGTCCCATATGTCCCTAACGTTCCAGACGTCCCAGATGTCATAAATGTCTTATATGTCCCTAATGTCCCAGGCGTCCCAGATGTCCCATATGTCCCATATGTCCCTAATGTCCCAGGCGTCCTAAATGCCCCATATGTCCCTAACGTTCCAGACGTCCCAGATGTCCCATATGTCGTTAACGTCCCAGACGTCCCAGATGTCCCATATGTCCCCAACGTCCCAGACGTGCCAGATGTCCCATATGTCCCATATGTCCCTAATGTCCCAGGCGTCCTAGATATTCCATATGTCCCTAACGTCCCAGACGTCCTAAATGTCCCATATGTTTTTAACTTCCCAGACGTCCCAGCTGCCCCGCATGTCCCTAACGTCCCAGACGTCCCAGACGTCCTAGATGTCCCATATGTCCCTAACGTCCCAGACGTCCTAGATGCCCTACATGTCCCTAACGTCCCAGACGTCCCAGATGTTCCATATGTCTCATATGTCCCTAATGTCGCAGGCGTCCTAAATGTCCCATATGTCCCTAACGTCTCGGACGTCCCAGATGTTCCATATGTCCCTAACATCCCAAACGTCCTAGATGTCCCATATGTCCTTAACGTCCCAGACGTACCAGATATCCCATATGTCTCTAACGTCCCAGACGTAACTGATGTCCCATATGCCCCATATGTCCCTAAGGTCCCAGGCGTCCCAGATGTCCCATATGTCCCATATGTCCCTAATGTCCCAGGCGTCCTAAATGTCCCATATGTCCTTAACGTCTCAGACGTCCCAGACGACCTAAATGTCCCATATGTCCTTAACGTCTCAGACGTCCCAGATGTCCCATATGTCCCTAACGTCCCAGACGTCCCAGATGTCCTATATGTCCTTAATGTCTCAGGCGTCCTAAATGTCCCATATGTCCTTAACGTCCCAGACGTCCCAGACGTCCTAGATGTCCCATATGCCCTTAACGTCTCAGACGTTCCAGATGCACCATATGTCCCTAACGTCCCAGACGTCTTAGATGTCCCGTATTTCCTTAACGTCCCAGACGTCCCAGATGTCCCATATGTCCCCAACATCCCAGACGTGCCAGATGTCCCATATGTCCCTAATGTCCCAGGCGTCCTAGATATTCCATATGTCCCTAACGTCCCAGACATCCCAGACGTCCTAGATGTCCCATATGTCCCTAACGTCTCAGACGTCGTTGATGTCCAATGTGTCCCTAACGTCCCAGACGTCCCAGATGTTTCATATGTCTCATATGTCCCTAATGTCCCAGACGTCCTAAATGTCCCATATGTTTCTAACGTCCCAGACGTCCCAGCTGTCCCGCATGTCCCTAACGTCCCAGACATCCCAGACGTCCTAGATGTCCCATATGTCCCTAACGTCCCAGACGTCCTAGATGTCCTATATGTCCCTAACGTCCCCGACGTCTCAGATGTTTCATATGTCTCATATGTCCCTAATGTCCCAGGCGTCCTAGATGTCCCATATGTCCCTAACGTCTCAGACGTCCCAGATGTTCCATATGTCCTTAACATCCCAAACGTCCTAGATGTCCCATATGTCCTTAACGTCCTAGACGTACCAGATGTCCCATATGTCTCTAACGTCCCAGATGTAACTGATGTCCCATATGTCCCATATGTCCCTAAGGTCCCAGCCGTCCCAGATGTCCCATATGTCCCATATGTCCCTAATGTCCCAGGAGTCCTAAATGTCCAATATGTCCTTAACGTCCCAGACGTCCCAGACGACCTAGATGTCCCATATGTCCTTAACGTCCCAGACGTCCTAGATGTCCCATATGTCCCTAACGTCCCAGACGTCCCAGATGTCCCATATGTCCCTAACGTCTCAGGCGTCCCAGACGTCCAATATGTCCCATATGTCTTTAATGTCCCAGGCGTCCTAAATGTCCCATATGTCCTTAACGTCCCAGACGTCCCAGATGTCCCATATGTCCCTAACGTCCCAGACGTCCCAGATGTCCCATATGTCCCTAATGTCTCAGGCGTCCCAGACGTTCAATATGTCATATATGTCTTTAATGTCCCAGGCGTCCTAAATGTCCCATACGTCCTTAACGTCCCAGACTTCCCAGGCGTCCTAGATATCCAATATGTCCTTAACGTCTCAGACGTCCCAGATGCCCCATATGTCCCTAACGTCCCAGACGTCCCAGTGGTCCCATATGTCCCTAATGTGACAGGCGTCCTAAATGTCCCATACGTCCTTAACGTCCCAGACGTTCCAGACGTTTTAGATGTCCCATATGTCCTTAACGTCCCAGACGTCCCAGATGTCCCATATGTCTCTAACGTACCAGACGTCCTAAATGCCCCATATGTCCCTAACGTCCCAGACGTCCCAGCTGTCCCGCATGTCCCTAACGTCCCAGACGTCCCAGACGTCCTAGATGTCCCATATGTCCCTAACATCTCAGACGTCCCAGATGTGCCATATGTCCCTAACGTCCCAGACGTCCCAGATGTCCCGTATGTCCCATATGTCCCTAATGTCCCAGACGTTCCAGATGTCCCATACGTCCCTAACGTCTCAGGCGTCCCAGATGTCCCATATGTCCCTAACGTACTAGACGTCCTAGATGTCCCATACGTCCTTAACGTCCCAGACGTCCCAGATGCCCCATATGTTTCTAACGTCCCACAGGTCCCAGATGTCCCATATGTCCCATATGTTCCTAATGTCCCAGCCGTCCCAGATGTCCCATATGTCCCATATGTCCCTAATGTTTCAGGCGTCCTAAATGTCCCATATGTCCTTAACGTCCCAGACGTCCCAAACGTCCTAGATGTCCCATATGTCCTTAACGTCCTAGACATCCACAATGTCCCATATGTCCCTAACGTCCCAGACGTCCCAGATGTCCCGTATGTCCTATACATCTCTAATGTCCCAGGCGTTCCAGATGTCCCATATGTTCCATATGTCCCTAATGTCCCAGACGTCCTAAATGTCACATATGTCCTTAACGTCCCAGACGTCCCAGACGTACTAGATGTCCCATATGTCCTTAACCTCCCAGACGCTTCAGATGTCCCATATGTCCCATATGTCCCTAATGTCCCAGGAGTCCTGAATGTCCCATATGTCCTTAAGGTCCCAGACGTCCCAGACGTCCTAGATGTCCCATATGTCCTTAACGTCCCAGACGTCCCAGAAGTCCCATATGTCCCTAACGTCCCAGACGTCCCAGATGTCCCATATGTCCCATATGTCCCTAATGTCCCAGGCGTCCTTAACGTGCCAGACGGCCCAGACGTCCTAGATGTCCCATATATCCTTAACGTCCCTGACGTCCCAGATGTCAAATATGTTCCTAACGTCCCAGACGTCCCAGATGTCCCATATGTCCCATATGTCCCTAATGTCCCAGGCGTCCTAGATGTTCCATATGTTTCTAGCGTCCCAGACGTCCTAAATGTCCCATATGTCTCTAACGTCCCAGACGTTCAGCTGTCCCGTATGTCCCTAACGTCCCAAACGTCCCAGACGTCCTAGATGTCCCATATGTCCTTAACGTCCCAGTCTTCCTAGATGTCCCATATGTACTTAACGTCCCAGACGTCCCAGATGTCCCATATGTCCCATATGTCCCGAATATCCCAGGCGTCCCAGATGTACCATATGTCCCATATATCCCTAGTGTCCCAGGCGTCCCAAATGTCCCATATGTCCTTAACGTCCTAGACGTCCCAGACGTCCTAGATGTCCCATATGTCCTTAACGTCCTAGACGTCCCAGATGTCCCATATGTCCCTAACGTCCCAGACGTCCCAGATGTCCCATATGTCCCTAATGTCCCAGGCGTCTTAGATGTTCCTTATGTCCCTAACGTCCCAAACGCCCTAAATGTCCCATATGTCTCTAACGTCCCAGACGTCCCAGCTGTCTTGTATGTTCCTAACGTCCCAGACGTCCTAGACATCCTAGATGTCCCATATGTCCCTAACGTCCCAGACGTCCCAGATGTCCTATATGTCCCTAGCGTCCCATACGTCCCAGACGTCCTAGATGTCCCATATGTCCTTAACGTCCCAGACGTCCCAGATGTCCTATATGTCTCTAACGTCCCAGACGTCCTAGACGTCCTAGTTGTCCCATATGTCCTTAACGTCCCAGACATCCCAGATGTCCGATATGTCCCTAACGTCTCAGGCGTCCTAGATGTCTCATATGTCCTTAAGGTCCCAGACGTCCCAGACGTCCTAGATGTCCCATATGTCCTTAACGTCCCAGACGTCCCAGATGTCCCATATGTCACTACCGTCCCAGACGTCCCAGATGTCCCATATGTCCTATATGTCCCTAATGTCCCAGGCGTCCTAGATGTTCCATATGTCCCTAACGTCCCAGACGTTCCAGCTGTCCCGTATGTCCCTAACGTCCCAGACGTCCTAGATGTTCCATATGTCCCTAAGGTCCTAGGCGTCCCATATGTCCCTAATGTCCCAGGAGTCCTAAATGTCCCATATGTCCTTAACGTCCCAGACGTCCCAGACGTGCTAGATGTCCCATATGTCCTTAACGTCCCAGACGTCCCAGACGACCTAGATGTTCCATATGTCCTTAACGTGCCAGACGTCCCAGATGTCCCATATGTCCCTAACGTCCCAGACGTCCCAGATGTCCCAAATGTTCCTAATGTCTCAGGCGTCCCAGACGTCCCATATGTCCCATATGTCTTTAATGTCCCAGGCGTCCTAAATGTCCCATATGTCCTTAACGTCCCAGACGTCCCAGACGTGCTAGATGTCCCATATGTCCGTAACGTCTCAGACGTCCCAGATGCCCCATATGTTGCTAACGTCCAAGACGTCCCAGATGTCCCATATGTCCCTAATGTCCCAGGCGTCCTAAATGTCCCATACGTCCTTAACGTCCCAGACGTCCCAGACGTCCTAGATGTCCCATATGTCTTTAACGTCCCAGACGTCCCAGATGTCCCATATGTCCCTAACGTCCCAGACGTCCTAGATGTCCCATATGTCCTTAACGTCCCAGCTGTCCTATATGTCCCTAACGTTCCAGACGTCCCAGACGTCTCAGACGTCCTAGATCATATGTCCCTAACGTCCCAGACGTACAAAATGTCCCATATGTCCCTAACGTCCCATACGTCCCAGCTGTCCTATATGTCCCTAACGTTCCAGACGTCCCAGACGTCTCAGATGTCCCATATGTCCCATATGTCCCTAATGTCTTAGGCGTCCTCGATGTCCCATATTTCCATATGTCCCTAATGTCCCAAGCGTCCTAAATGTCCCATATGTCCTTAACGTCCCAGACGTCCCAGACGTTCTAGATGTCCCATATGTTCTTAACGTCCCAGACCTCCCAGATGTCCCATATGTCCAATATGTCTCTAATGTCCCAGGCGTCCTAGATGTTCCATATGTCCCTAACGTCCCAGACGTCCCTAATGTCCCATATGTCCCTAACGTCCCAGGCGTCCTAGATGCTCCATATGTCCCTAACGTCACAGACGTCCCAAAATGTCCCATATGTTTCTAACGTCCCAGTCGTCCTAGATGTCATATAATTCCCTAACGTCCCAGGCGTTCCAAACGTCCCAGATGTCCCAGATGTCCCATATGTCCCATATATCCTTAATGTCGCAGGCGTCCCAGATGTCCCCCATGTCCCATATGTCCCTAATGTCCCAGGCGTCCTAAATGTCCCATATGTCCTTAATGTCCCAGACGTCCCAGACGTCCTAGATGTCCTATATGTCCTTAACGTCCCAGACGTCCCAGATGTCCCATATGTCCCTAACGTTCCAGACGTCCCAGATGTCCCATATGTCCCATATGTCCCTAATGTCCTAGGCTTCCTAGATGTTCCATATGTCCCTAACGTCCCAGACGTCCTTAATGTGCCATATGTCCCAGACGTCCCAGACGTCCTAGATGTCCTATATGTCCCTAACGTCTTAGACGTCCTAGATGTCCTATATGTCCCTAACGTCCCAGACGTCCCAGACGTCCCAGATGTCCCATATGTCTAATATGTCCCTAATGACCCAGGCGTCTCAGATGTCCCATATGTCCCATATGCCCCTAATGTCCCAGGCGTCCTAAATGTCCCATATGTCCTTAACGTCCCAGACGTCCCAGACGTCCTAGATGTCCCATATGACCTTAACGTCCCAGACGTCCCAGATGTCCCATATGTCCCTAACGTCCCAGACGTCCCAGATGTCCCATATGTCCCATATGTCCCTAATGTCCCAGGCGTCCTAGATGTTCCATATGTCCCTAACGTCTCAGACGTCCTAAATGTCCCATATGTCCCTAATATCCCTAATGTCCCAGGCGTCCTAGATGTTCCATATGTCCCTAACGTCCCAGACGTCCTTAATGTCCTATATGTCCCTAATATCCCTAATGTCCCAGGCGTCCTAGATGTTCCATATGTCCCTAACGTCCCAGACGTCCTAAATGTCCCATATGTCCCTAACGTCCCTGACGTGACAGCTGTCCCGTATGTCCCTAACGTCCCAGACGTCCCAGACGTCCTAAATGTCCCATATGTCCCTAACGTCCCTGACGTGACAGCTGTCCCGTATGTCCCTAACGTCCCAGACGTCCCAGACGTCCCAGATGTCTCATATGTCCCATATGTCCCTAATGTCCCAGACGTCCTAGATGTCCCGTATGTCCCTAACGTCCCAGACGTCCCAGATGTCCCATATGTCCCTAATGTCCCAGGCGTCCCAGATGTCCCATACATCCCTAATGTCCCAGGCGTCCTAAATGTCCCACATGTCCTTAACGTCGCAGACGTCTCAGACGTCCTAGATGTCCCATATGTCCTTAACGTCCCAGTCGTCCCAGGTGTCCCATATGTCCCTAACGTCCCAGACGTCCTAGATGTCTCATATGTCCCATATGTCCCATATGTCCCTAATGTCCCAGGCGGCCTAGATGTTCCATATGTCCCTAACGTCCCAGACGTCCTAAATGTCCCATATGTCCCTAACGTCCCAGACGTCCCAGCTTTTCCGTATGTCCCTAACGCCCCAGACGTCCCAGACGTCCTAGATGTCCCATATGTCCCTAACGTCGCAGACGTTCCAGCTGTCCCGTATGTCCCATATGTCCCTAACGTCCCAGACGTCCTAAATGTCTCATATGTCCCTAACGTCCCAGACGTCCCAGCTTTTTCGTATGTCCCTAACGTCCCAGACGTCCCAGCTTTTCCGTATGTCCCATATGTCCCTAACGTCCCAGACGTCCTAAATGTCTCATATGTCCCTAACGTCCCAGACGTCCCAGCTTTTTCGTATGTCCCTAACGTCCCAGACGTCCCAGACGTCCTAGATGTCCCATATGTCCCTAACGTCGCAGACGTCCCAGCTGTCCCGTATGTCCCTAACGTCCCAGACGTCCCAGACGTCCCAGCTGTCCCGTATGTCCCTAACGTCCCAGACGTCCCAGACGTCCTAAATGTCCCATATGTCCTTAACGTCCCAGACGTCCCAGACGTCTTAGATGTCCCATATGTCCTTAACGTCCTAGACGTCCCAGATGTCCCATACGTCCCTAACGTCCCAGGCGTCCCAGATGTCCCATATGTCCCATGTCCCTAATGTCCCAGGCGTCCTAAATGTCCCATATGTCCTTAACGTCCCAGACGTCCCAGACGTCTTAGATGTCCCATATGTCCTTAACGTCCTATACGTCCCAGATGTCCCATATGTCCCTAACGTCCCAGGCGTCCCAAATGTCCCATATGCCACATATGTCCCTAATGTTTCAGGCGTCCTAAATGTCCCATATGTCCTTAACGTCCCAGACGTCCCAGACGTCCTAGATGTCCCATATGTCCTTAACGTCCTAGACGTCCTAGATGTCCCATATGTCCCTAACGTCCCAGGCGTCCCAGATGTCCCATATGTCCCATATGTCCCTAATGTCCCAGGCGTCTTAAGTGTCTCATATGTTCTTAACGTCCCAGACGTCCCAGACGTCCTAGATGTCCCATACGTCCCTAACGTCCCAGACGTCCCAGCTGTCCCGTATGTCCTTAACGTAACAGACGTCCTAGACGTCCTAGATGTCCCATATGTCCCTAACGTCACAGACGTCCTAGTTGTCCTATATTTTCCTAACGTCCCAGACGTCCCAGTCGTCCCAGATGTCCCATACGTCCCATATGTCCCTCATGTTTTAGGCGCCCCAGATGTCCCATATGTCCTTAATGTCCCAGGCGTCCTAAATATCCCATATGTCTTTAACGTCCCAAGCGTCCCAGACGTCCTAGATGCCCCATATGTCCATAACGTCCCAGACGTCCCAGAAGTCCCATATGAACCTAACGTCCCAGACGTCCCAGATGTCCCATAAGTCCCATATGTCCCTAATGTCCCAGGCGTCTTAAATGTCCCATATGTCCTTAACGTCCCAGACTTCCCAGACGTCCTAGATGTCCCATATAACCTTAACGTCCCAGACGTTCCAGATGTCCCATATGTCCCTAACGTCCCAGACGTCCCAGATGTCCCATATGTCCCATATGTCCCTAATGTACCAGGCATCCTAGATGTTCCATATGTCCCTAACGTCCCAGACGTCCTAAATGTCCCATATGTAACTAACGTCCCAGACGTCCCAGCTGTCCCGTATGTCCCTAACGTCCCAGACGCCCCAAACGTCCTAGATGTCCCATATGTCCCTAACGTAGCAGACGTCCTAGATGTCCTATATGTCCCTAACGTCCCGGACGTCCTAGACGTCCTACATGTCCCATATGTCCCATATGTCCCTAATGTCCCAGGCGTCCCAGATGTCCCATATGTCCCATATGTCCCTAATGTCCCAAGAGTCCTAAATGTCCCATATGTCCTTAACGTCCCAGACGTCCCATATGTCCCATATGTCCCTAATGTCCCAGGCTTCCTAGATGTTCCATATGTCCGTAACGTCCCAGACGTCCTAAATGTCCCATACTTCCCTAACGTCCCAGACGTCCCAGCTGTCCCGTATGTCCCTAACGTCCCAGACGTCCTAAATGTCCCATATGTCCCTAACGTCCCAGACGTCCTAGATGTCTTATATGTCCCTAACGTCCCAGACGTCCCATATGTCCCTAACGTCCCAGACGTCCCAGATGTTTCATATGTCCCTAACGTCCCAGACGTCCTAGATGTCCCATATTTCCTTTACGTCCCAGACGTCCCAAATGTCCCATATGTCCCTAACGTCTTAGACGTCTCAGATGTCCCATATGTCCGATGTGTCCCATATGTCCCTAATGTCCCAGTCGTCGCAGATGTCCAATATGTCCCATATGTCCTTAACGTCCCAGACGTCCCAGATTTCCCATATGTCCCTAACGTCCCAGACGTCCCAGGTTTCCCAGATGTCCCATATGTCCCAAACGTCCCAGACGTCCCAGACGTCCTAGATGTCCCATATGTCCTTAACGTCCCAGACGTCCCAGATGTCCCATATGTCCCTAACGTCCCAGACGTCCCAGTTGTCCCATATGTCCCATATGTCCCATATGTCCTTAATGTCCCAGGCGTCCTAAATGTCCCATATGTCCCTAACGTCCCAGACGTCCCAGACGTCCTAGATGTCCCATATGTCCTTAACGTCCCTAACGTCCCAGATGTGTCATATGTTCCTAACGTCCCAGACGTGCCAAATGTCCCATATGTCCCATATGTCACTAATGTAGCAGGCGTCCCAGATGTCCCATATGTCCCATATGTCCGTAATGTCCCAGGGGTCCTAAATGTCCCATATGTCTTTAACGTCCCAGACGTCCCAGACGTCTTAGATGTCCCATATGTCCTTAACGTCCCAGACGTCCCAGATGTCCCAGACGTCCCAGATGTCCCATAAGTCCCTAACGCCCCAGACGTCTCAGATGTCCCATATGTCCCATAGGTCCCTAACGTCCCAGACGTCCTAAATGTCCCATATGTCCCTAACGTCCAAGACGTCCCAGCTGTCCCGTATGTCCCTAACGTCCCAGACGTCTCAGACGTCCTAGATGTTCCATATGTCTTTAACGTCCCAGACGTCCTAGATGTCTTATATGTCCCTAACGTCCCAGACGTCTCAGACGTCCCAGATGTTCCATATGTCCCATATGTCCCTAATGTCCCAGGCGTCCCAGATGTCCCATATGTCCCATATGTCACTAATGTCCCAGACGTCCTAAATGTCCTATATGTCCTTAACGTCCCAGACGTCCCAGACGTCCTAGATGTCCCATATGTCCTTAACGTCCCAGACGTCCCAGATGTACCATATGTCCCCTATGTCCCTAATGTCCTAGGCGTTCTAAATGTCTCATATGTCCTTAACGTTCCAGACGTCCCAGACGTCCTAGATGTCCCATATGTCCTTAACGTCCCAGACGTCCCAGATGTCCCATATGTTTCTAACGTCCCAGACGTCCCAGATGTCCCATATTTCCCGTATGTCCCTAATGTCCCAGGCGTCCCAGATGTTTCATATGTCCCATATGTCCCTACTGTCCCAGGCGTCCTAAATGTTTCATATGTCCATAACGTCCCTGACGTCCCAGACGTCCTAGATGTCCCATATGTCCTTAACGTCCCAGACGTCCCAGCTGTCCCGTATGTTCCTTACGTCTTAGACGTCCCAGAAGTCCTAGATGTCCCATATGTCTCTAACGTCCCAGACGTCCGAGATGTCCCAGATGTCCCATATGTCCCATATGTCCCTAATGTCCCAAGCGTCCCAGATGTCCCATATGTCCCATATGTCCCTAATGTCCCAGGCGTACTAAATGTCCCATATGTCCTTAACGTCCCAGACGTCCCAGACGTCCTAGATGTCCCATATGTCCTTAACGTCACAGACGTCCCAGATGTCCCATATGTCCCTAACGTTCCAGACGTCCCAGATGTCCCATATGTCCCATATGTCTTTAATGTCCCAGGCGTCCTAGATGTTCCATATGTTCCTAACGTCCCAGACGTCCTAAATTTCCCATATGTCCCTAACGTCCCAGACGTCCCAATTGTCCCGTATGTCCTTAACGTCCCAGATGTCCCAGACGTCCTAGATGTCCCATATGTCCATAACGTCCCAGACGTCCTCGACGTCCCATATGTCCTTAACGTCCCAGACGTTCCAGATGTCCTATATGTCCCTAACGTCCCAGACGTCCCAGATGTTCCATATGTCCCATATGTCCTTAACGTCCCAGACGTCCCAGACGTCCTAGATGTCCCATATGTCCTTAACGTCCCAGACGTCTCAGATGTTCCATATGTCGCTAACTTACCAGACGTCCCAGATGTCCCATATGTTCCATATGTCCCTAATGTCCCAAGCGTCCTAGATGTTCCATATGTCCCTAACGTCCCAGACGTCCTAAATGTCTCATATGTCCCTAACGTCCCAGACGTCCCAGCTGTCCCGTATGTTCCTTACGTCTCAGACGTCCCAGAAGTCCTAGATGTCCCATATACCCCTAACGTCCCAGACGTCCGAGACGTCCCAGATGTCCCATATGTCCCATATGTCCCTAATGTCCCAAGCGTCCCAGATGTCCCATATGTCCCATATGTCCCTAATGTCCCAGGCGTACTAAATGTCCCATATGTCCTTAACGTCCCAGACGTCCCAGACGTCCTAGATGTCCCATATGTCCTTAACGTCACAGACGTCCCAGATGTCTCATATGTCCCTAACGTTCCAGACGTCCCTGATGTCCCATATGTCCCATATGTCCCTAACGTCCCAGGCGTCCTAGATGTTCCATATGTCCCTAACGTCCCAGACGTCCTAAATGTCCCATATGTCCCTAACGTCCCAGACGTCCCAGCTGTCCCGTATGTCCTTAACGTCCCAGATGTCCCAGACGTCCTAGATGTCCCATATGTCCATAACGTCCCAGACGTCCTAGACGTCCCATACGTGCTTAACGTCCCAGACGTCCCAGATGTCCCATATGTCCCTAACGTCCCAGACGTCCCAGATGTCACATATGTCCCATATGTCCTTAATGTCCCAGGCGTCCTAATTGTTCCATATGTCCCTAACCTCCCAGACGTTCTAAATGCCCCATATGTCCCTAACGTCCCAGACGTCCCAGCTGTTCCGTATGTCCCTAACGTCCCAGACGTCCCAGACGTCCTAGATGTCCCGTATGTCCCTAACGTCCCAGACGTGACAGATATTTCATATGTCCCTAACGTCCCAGACGTCTCAGATGTCCCACATGTCCCATATGTCCCCAATGTCCCAGACGTCCCAGATGTCCCATATGTCCCTAACGTCCCAGACGTCCCAGATGTCTCATATGTCCCTAACGTACTAGACGTCCTAGATGTCCCATACGTCCTTAACGTCCCAGACGTCCCAGATGCCCCATATGTCCCTAACGTCCCAGAGGTCCCAGATGTCCCATATGTCCCATATGTCCCTAATGTCCCAGGCGTCCCAGATGTCCCATATGTCCCATATGTCCCTAATGTCCCAGGCGTCCTAAATGTCCCATACGTCCTTAACGTCCCAGACGTCCCAGACGTCCTAGATGTCCCATATGTCCTTAACGTCCTAGACATCCCGAATGTCCCATATGTCCCTAACGTCCCAGACGTCCCAGATGTCCCATATGTCCCATATTTCTCTTATGTACCAGGCGTCCCAGATGTCCCATATGTTCCATATGTCCCTAATGTCCCAGACGTCCAAAATGTCCCATATTTCCTTAACGTCCTAGACGTCCCAGACGTCCTAGATGTCACATATATCCTTAACCTCCCAGACGCTTCAGATGTCCCATATGTCCCTAATGTCCCAGGAGTCCTAAATGTCCCATATGTCCTTAACGTCCCAGATGTCCTAGATGTCCCATATGTCCTTAACGTCCCAGACGTCCCAGATGTCCCATATGTCCCTAACGTCCCAGACGTCCCAGATGTCCCATATGTCCCATATGTCCCTAATGTCCCAGGCGTCCTAAATGTCCCATATGTCCTTAACGTCCCAGACGTCCCAGTCGTCCTAGATGTCCCATATATCCTTAACGTCCCAGACGTCCCAGATGTCCCATATGTTCCTAACGTCCCAGATGTCCCAGATGTCCCATATGTCCCTAATGTCCCAGGCGTTCTAGATGTTCCATATGTCCCTAGCGTCCCAGACGTCCTAAATTTCCCATATGTCCCTAACGTCCTAGACGTTCAGCTGTCCCGTATGTCCCTAACGTCCCAGACGTCCCAGACTTGCTAGATGTCCCATATGTCCTTAACGTCCCAGACGTCCCAGCTTTTTCGTATGTCCCTAACGTCCCAGACGTCCCAGACGTCCTAGATGTCCCATATGTCCCTAACGTCGCAGACGTCCCAGCTGTCCCGTATGTCCCTAACGTCCCAGACGTCCCAGACGTCCCAGCTGTCCCGTATGTCCCTAACGTCCCAGACGTCCCAGACGTCCTAAATGTCCCATATGTCCTTAACGTCCCAGACGTCCCAGACGTCTTAGATGGCCCATATGTCCTTAACGTCCTAGACGTCCCAGATGTCCCATACGTCCCTAACGTCCCAGGCGTCCCAGATGTCCCATATGTCCCATATGTCCCTAATGTCCCAGGCGTCCTAAATGTCCCATACGTCCTTAACGTCCCAGACGTCCCAGACGTCTTAGATGTCCCATATGTCCTTAACGTCCTATACGTCCCAGATGTCCCATATGTCCATAACGTCCCAGGCGTCCCAAATGTCCCATATGCCCCATATGTCCCTAATGTTTCAGGCGTCCTAAATGTCCCATATGTCCTTAACGTCCCAGACGTCCCAGACGTCCTAGATGTCCCATATGTCCTTAACGTCCTAGACGTCCTAGATGTCCCATATGTCCCTAACGTCCCAGGCGTCCCAGATGTCCCATATGTCCCATAAGTCCCTAATGTCCCAGGCGTCTTAAGTGTCTCATATGTTCTTAACGTCCCAGACGTCCCAGACGTCCTAGATGTCCCATACGTCCCTAACGTCCCAGACGTCCCAGCTGTCCCGTATGTCCTTAACGTAACAGACGTCCTAGACGTCCTAGGTGTCCCATATGTCCCTAACGTCACAGACGTCCTAGATGTCCTATATTTTCCTAACGTCCCAGACGTCCCAGACGTCCCAGATGTCCCATATGTCCCATATGTCCCTCATGTTTTAGGCGCCCCAGATGTCCCATATGTCCTTAATGTCCCAGGCGTCCTAAATATCCCATATGTCTTTAACGTCCCAAGCGTCCCAGACGTCCTAGATGCCCCATATGTCCATAACGTCCCAGACGTCCCAGAAGTCCCATATGAACCTAACGTCCCAGACGTCCCAGATGTCCCATAAGTCCCATATGTCCCTAATGTCCCAGGCGTCTTAAATGTCCCATATGTCCTTAACGTCCCAGACTTCCCAGACGTCCTAGATGTCCCATATAACCTTAACGTCCCAGACGTTCCAGATGTCCCATATGTCCCTAACGTCAAAGACGTCCCAGATGTCCCATATGTCCCATATGTCCCTAATGTACCAGGCATCCTAGATGTTCCATATGTCCGTAACGTCCCAGACGTCCTAAATGTCCCATATGTAACTAACGTCCCAGACGTCCCAGCTGTCCCGTATGTCCCTAACGTCCCAGACGCCCCAGACGTCCTAGATGTCCCATATGTCCCTAACGTCCCAGACGTCCTAGATGTCCTATATGTCCCTAACGTCCCGGACGTCCCAGACGTCCTACATGTCCCATATGTCCCATTTGTCCCTAATGTCCCAGGCGTCCCAGATGTCCCATATGTCCCATATGTCCCTAATGTCCCAAGAGTCCTAAATGTCCCATATGTCCTTAACGTCCCAGACGTCCCATATGTCCCATATGTCCCTAATGTCCCAGGCTTCCTAGATGTTCCATATGTCCGTAACGTCCCAGACGTCCTAAATGTCCCATACTTCCCTAACGTCCCAGACGTCCCAGCTGTCCCGTATGTCCCTAACGTCCCAGACGTCCTAAATGTCCCATATGTCCCTAACGTCCCAGACGTCCTAGATGTCTTATATGTCCCTAACGTCGAAGACGTCCCATATGTCCCTAACGTCCCAGATGTTTCATATGTCCCTAACGTCCCAGACGTCCTAGATGTCCCATATTTCCTTTACGTCCCAGACGTCCCAAATGTCCCATATGTCCCTAACGTCTTAGACGTCTCAGATGTCCCATATGTCCGATGTGTCCCATATGTCCCTAATGTCCCAGTCGTCGCAGATGTCCCATATGTCCTTAACGTCCCAGACGTCCCAAATTTCCCATATGTCCCTAACGTCCCAGACGTCGCAGATTTCCCAGATGTCCCATATGTCCCAAACGTCCCAGACGTCCCAGACGTCCTAGATGTCCCATATGTCCTTAACGTCCCAGACGTCCCAGATGTCCCATATGTCCCTAACGTCCCAGACGTCCCAGTTGTCCCATATGTCCCATATGTCCCATATGTCCTTAATGTCCCAGGCGTCCTAAATGTCCCATATGTCCCTAACGTCCCAGACGTCCCAGACGTCTTAGATGTCCCATATGTCCTTAACGTCCCTAACGTCCCAGATGTGTCATATGTTCCTAACGTCCCAGACGTGCCAAATGTCCCATATGTCCCATATGTCCCTAATGTCCCAGGCGTCCCAGATGTCCCATATGTCCCATATGTCCGTAATGTCCCAGGGGTCCTAAATGTCCCATATGTCTTTAACGTCCCAGACGTCCCAGACGTCTTAGATGTCTCATATGTCCTTAACGTCCCAGACGTCCCAGATGTCCCAAACGTCCCAGATGTCCCATAAGTCCCTAACGCCCCAGACGTCTCAGATGTCCCATATGTCCCATAGGTCCCTAACGTCCCAGACGTCCTAAATGTCCCATATGTCCCTAACGTCCAAGACGTCCCAGGTGTCCCGTATGTCCCTAACGTCCCAGACGTCTCAGACGTCCTAGATGTTCCATATGTCTTTAACGTCCCAGACGTCCTAGATGTCTTATATGTCCCTAACGTCCCAGACGTCTCAGACGTCCCAGATGTTCCATATGTCCCATATGTCCCTAATGTCCCAGGCGTCCCAGATGTCCGATATGTCCCATATGTCACTAATGTCCCAGACGTCCTAAATGTCCTATATGCCCTTAACGTCCCAGACGTCCCAGACGTCCTAGATGTCCCATATATCCTTAACGTCCCAGACGTCCCAGATGTCCCATATGTCCTGTATGTCCCTAATGTCCTAGGCGTTCTAAATGTCCCATATGTCCTTAACGTCCCAGACGTCCCAGACGTCCTAGATGTCCCATATGTCCTTAACGTCCCAGACGTCCCAGATGTCCCATATGTTTCTAACGTCCCAGACGTCCCAGATGTCCCATATTTCCCGTATGTCCCTAATGTCCCAGGCGTCAAAGATGTTTCATATGTCCCATATGTCCCTAATGTCCCAGGCGTCCTAAATGTTTCATATGTCCATAACGTCCCTGACGTCCCAGACGTCCCAGCTGTCCCGTATGTTCCTTACGTCTCAGACGTCCCAGAAGTCCTAGATGTCCCATATGTCTCTAACGTCCCTGACGTCCGAGATGTCCCAGATGACCCATATGTCCCATATGTCCCTAATGTCCCAAGCGTCCCAGATGTCCCATATGTCCCATATGTCCCTAACGTCCCAGGCGTACTAAATGTCCCATATGTCCTTAACGTCCCAGACGTCCCAGACGTCCTAGATGTCCCATATGTCCTTAACGTCACAGACGTCCCAGATGTCCCATATGTCCCTAACGTTCCAGACGTCCCAGATGTCCCATATGTCCCATATGTCTTTAATGTCCCAGGCGTCCTAGATGTTCCATATGTTCCTAACGTCCCAGACGTCCTAAATTTCCCATATGTCCCTAACGTCCCAGACGTCCCAATTGTCCCGTATGTCCTTAACGTCCCAGATGTCCCAGACGTCCTAGATGTCCCATATGTCCATAACGTCCCAGACGTCCTAGACGTCCCATATGTCCTTAACGTCCCAGACGTTCCAGATGTCCTATATGTCCCTAACGTCCCAGACGTCCCAGATGTTCCATATGTCCCATATGTCCTTAACGTCCCAGACGTCCCAGACGTCCTAGATGTCCCATATGTCCTTAACGTCCAAGACGTCCCAGATGTCCCATATGTCCCTAACGTCCCAAACGTCCCAGATGTCCCATATGTCCCGTATGTCCCTAATGTCCCAGGCGTCCTAAATGTTTCATATGTTCTTAACGTCCCTGACGTCCCAGACGTGCTAGATGTCCCATATGTCCTTAACGTCCCAGACGTCTCAGATGTTCTATATGTCGCTAACTTCCCAGACGTCCCAGATGTCCCATATGTTCCATATGTCCCTAATGTCCCAAGCGTCCTAGATGTTCCATATGTCCCTAACGTCCCAGACGTCCTAAATGTCTCATATGTCCATAACGTCCCAGACGTCCCAGCTGTCCCGTATGTTCCTTACGTCTCAGACGTCCCAGAAGTCCTAGATGTCCCATATACCCCTAACGTCCCAGACGTCCGAGACGTCCCAGATGTCCCATATGTCCCATATGTCCCTAATGTCCCAAGCGTCCCAGATGTCCCATATGTCCCATATGTCCCTAATGTCCCAGGCGTACTAAATGTCCCATATGTCCTTAACGTCCCAGACGTCCCAGACGTCCTAGATGTCCCATATGTCCTTAACGTCACAGACGTCCCAGATGTCTCATATGTCCCTAACGTTCCAGACGTCCCTGATGTCCCATATGTCCCATATGTCCCTAACGTCCCAGGCGTCCTAGATGTTCCATATGTCCCTAACGTCCCAGACGTCCTAAATGTCCCATATGTCCCTAACGTCCCAGACGTCCCAGCTGTCCCGTATGTCCTTAACGTCCCAGATGTCCCAGACGTCCTAGATGTCCCATATGTCCATAACGTCCCAGACGTCCTAGACGTCCCATACGTCCTTAACGTCCCAGACGTCCCAGATGTCCCATATGTCCCTAACGTCCTAGACGTCCCAGATGTCACATATGTCCCATATGTCCTTAATGTCCCAGGCGTCCTAATTGTTCCATATGTCCCTAACCTCCCAGACGTTCTAAATGCCCCATATGTCCCTAACGTCCCAGACGTCCCAGCTGTTCCGTATGTCCCTAACGTCCCAGACGTCCCAGACGTCCTAGATGTCCCGTATGTCCCTAACGTCCCAGACGTCCCAGATATTTCATATGTCCCTAACGTCCCAGACGTCCCAGATGTCCCATATGTCCCATATGTCCCCAATGTCCCAGACGTCCCAGATGTCCCATATGTCCCTAACGTCCCAGACGTCCCAGATGTCTCATATGTCCCTAACGTACTAGACGTCCTAGATGTCCCATACGTCCTTAACGTCCCAGACGTCCCAGATGCCCCATATGTCCCTAACGTCCCAGAGGTCCCAGATGTCCCATATGTCCCATATGTCCCTAATGTCCCAGGCGTCCCAGATGTCCCATATGCCCATATGTCCCTAATGTCCCAGGCGTCCTAAATGTCCCATACGTCCTTAACGTCCCAGACGTCCCAGACGTCCTAGACGTCCCATATGTCCTTAACGTCCTAGACATCCCGAATGTCCCATATGTCCCTAACGTCCCAGACATCCCAGATGTCCCATATGTCCCATATATATCTTATGTCCCAGGCATCCCAGATGTCCCATATGTTCCTTATGTCCCTAATGTCCCAGACGTCCAAAATGTCCCATATTTCCTTAACGTCCTAGACGTCCCAGACGTCCTAGATGTCACATATATTCTTAACCTCCCAGACGCTTCAGATGTCCCATATGTCCCTAATGTCCCAGGAGTCCTAAATGTCCCATATGTCCTTAACGTCCCAGATGTCCTAGATGTCCCATATGTCCTTAACGTCCCAGACGTCCCAGATGTCCCATATGTCCCTAACGTCCCAGACGTCCCAGATGTCCCATATGTCCCATATGTCCCTAATGTCCCAGGTGTCCTAAATGTCCCATATGTCCTTAACGTCCCAGACGTCCCAGTCGTCCTAGATGTCACATATATCCTTAACGTCCCAGACGTCCCAGATGTCCCATATGTTCCTAACGTCCCAGACGTCCCAGATGTCCCATATTTCCCATATGTCCCTAATGTCCCAGGCGTTCTAGATGTTCCATATGTCCCTAGCGTCCCAGACGTCCTAAATGTCCCATATGTCCCTAACGTCCTAGACGTTCAGCTGTCCCGTATGTCCCTAACGTCCCAGACGTCCCAGACTTGCTAGATGTCCCATATGTCCTTAACGTCCCAGACGTCCCAGATATCCCAAATGTCCCTAATGTCTCAGGCGTCCTAAATGTCCCATATGTCCTTAACGTCCCAGACGTCCCAGATGTCCCATATGTCCCATATGTCCCTAATGTCCCAGGCGTCCCAGATGTCCCATATGTCACATATATCCCTAATGTCCCATGCGTCCCAAATGTCCCATATGTCCATAACGTCCTAGACGTCCCAGACGTCCTAGATGTTCCATATGTCCTTAACGTCGTAGACGTCCCAGATGTCCCATATGTCCCTAACGTCCCAGCCGTCCCAGATGTCCCATATGTCCCTAATGTCCCAGGCGTCTTAGTTGTTCCATATGTCCCTAACGTCCCAGACCTCCTAAATGTCCCATATGTCCCTAACGCCCCAGACGTCCCAGCTGTCCCGTATGTTCCTAACGTCCCAGACGTCCTAGACGTCCTAGATGTCCCATATGTCCCTAACGTCCCAGACGTCCTAGATGTCCTATATGTCCCTAGCGTCCCAGACGTCCCAGACGTTCTAGATGTCCCATATGTCCTTAACGTCCCAGACGTCCCAGATGTCCTATATGTTTCTAACGTCCCAGACGTCCTAGACGTCCTAGTTGTCCCATATGTCCTTAACGTCCCAGACGTCCCAGATGTCCCATATGTCCCTAACGTCTCAGGCGTCCTAGATGTCTCATATGTCCTTAAGGTCCCAGACGTCCCAGACGTCCTAGATGTCCCATATGTTCTTAACGTCCCAGACGTCCCAGATGTCCCAGATGTCCCATATGTCCCATATGTCCCTAATGTCCCAAGCGTCCTAGATGTTCCGTATGTCCCTAACGTCCCAGACGTCCTAAATGTCCCATATGTCCTTAACGTCCTAGACGTCCCAGATGTCCCATATGTCCGTAACGTCCCAGACGTCCCAGCTGTCAAATATGTCCCATATGTCCCTAATGTCCCAGGCGTCCTAAATGTTCCATATGTCCCTAACGTCCCAGACGTCCTGAATGTCCCATATGTCCCTAACGTCCCAGACGTCCCAGCTGTCCCGTATGTCCCTAACGTCCTAGACTTCCCAGACGTCTTAGATGTCCCATATGTCCCTAACGTCCCAGACGTCCTAGATGTCCTATATGTCCCTAACGTCCCAGACGTCCCAGACGTCCCAGATGTCCCATATGTTTTATGTGTGCCTAATGTCCCAAACGTCCCAGATGTCCCATATGTCCCATATGTCCCTAATGTCCCAGGCGTCCTAAATGTTCCATATGTCCCTAACGTCCCAGACGTCCTGAATGTCCCATATGTCCCTAACGTCCCAGACGTCCCAGCTGTCCCGTATGTCCCTAACGTCCTAGACTTCCCAGACGTTTTAGATGTCCCATATGTCCCTAACGTCCCAGACGTCCTAGATGTCCTATATGTCCCTAACGTCCCAGACGTCCTAGACGTCCCAGATGTCCCATAT
The DNA here is from genome assembly GCA_940337035.1 of Agriotes lineatus. Lineage (NCBI taxonomy): Eukaryota > Metazoa > Arthropoda > Insecta > Coleoptera > Elateridae > Agriotes > Agriotes lineatus. The sequence continues at coordinate 41,530 of CALNHX010000284.1, forward strand.
GTTTTATGTGTGCCTAATGTCCCAAACGTCCTAAATGTCCCATATGTCCTTAACGTCCCAGACGTCCCAGACGTCCTGGATGTCCCCTATGTCCTTAACGTCCCAGACGTCCCAGATGTCCCATATGTCCCATATGTCTTTAATCTCCCAGGCATCCTAAATGTCCCATATGTCCTTAACGTCCCAGACGTCCCAGACGTCCTAGATGTCCCATAGGTCCCTAATGTCCCAGGCGTCCCAGATGCCCCATATGTCCCTAATGTCCCAGGCGCTTTAAATGTCTCATATGTCCTTAACGTCCTAGACGTCCCAGATGTCCCATATGTCCCTAACGTCAAAGGCGTCCCAGATGTCCCATATGTCCCATAGGTCCCTAATGTCCCAGGCGTTCCAGATGTCCCATATGTCCCATATGTCCCTAATGTCCCAGGCGCTTTAAATGTCTTATATGTTCTTAACGTCCCAGACGTCCCAGATGTACCATACGTCCCTAACGTCCAAGACGTCCCAGATGTCCCATATGTCCCTAATGTCAAAGGCGTCCTAGATGTTCCATATGTCCCTACCGCCCCAGACGTCCTAAATGTCCCATATGTCCTTAACGTCCCAGACGTCCCAGCTTTCCCGTATGTCCCTAACGTCCCAGTCGTCCTAGACGTCCTAGATGTCCCATATGTCTCTAACCTCCCAGACGTCTTAGATGTCCTATATTTCCCTAACGTCCCAGACGTCCCAGACGTCCCAGATGTCAAATATGTCCCATATGTCCCTAATGTCCTAGGCGCCCCAGATGTCCCATATGTCCCATACGTCCCTAATGTCCCAGGCGTCCCAAATGTCCCATATGTCTTTAACGTCCCAGACGTCCCAGATGTCCCATATGTCCCTAACGTCCCAGACGTCTTAGCTGTCCCGTATAATCCTAACGCCCCAGAGGTCCCAGACGTCCTAGATGTACAATATGTCCCTAACGTCCCAGACGTCCCAGATGTCCCATATGTCAATATTGGCCCAGACGTCCCAGATGTTTCATATGTCCCATATGTCCCTAATGTCCCAGACGTCCCAGATGTCTCATATGTCCCTAACGTCCCAGACGTCTCAGATGTCTCATGTGTCCCTAACGTCCTTGACGTCCTAGATGTCCCATACGTCCTTAACGTTCCAGACGTCCCAGATGCCCCATATGTCCCTAACGTCCCAGACGTCCCAGATGTCCCATATGTCCCATATGTCCCTAATGTCCCAGGCGTCCCAGATCTCCCATATGTCCCATATGTCCTTAACGTCCCAGACGTCCCAGATGTTCCATATGTCCCTAAAGTCCCAGACGTCCCAGATACCCCATATGTCCCATATGTCCCTAATGTCCCAGGCGTCCCAGATGTTCCATATGTCCCTAACGTCCCAGACGTCTTAAATGTCCCATATGTCCTTAACGCCCCAGACGTCCCAGCTGTACCGTATGTCCCTAACGTTTAAGACGTCCCAGATGTCCTAGATGTCCCATATGTCCCATATATCACTAATGTCCCAGACGTCCTAAATGTCCTATATGTCCCTAACGTCCCAAACGTCCTAAATGTTCCATCTGTCTTATATGTTCCTAATGTCCTAGGCGTCCCAGATGTCCCATATGTCCCATCTGTCACTAATGTCCCAGACGTCCTAAATGTTCTATATGTCCTTAACGTCCCAGACGTCCCAGACGTCCTAGATGTCCCATATGTCCTTAACGTCCCAGACGTCCCAGATGTCCTATATGTCCCCAAGTCCCTAATGTCCAAGGCGTCCTAAATGTCCCATATGTCCTTAACGTCCCAGACGTCCCAGACGTCCTAGATGTCCCATATGCCCTTAACGTCCCAGACGTCCCAGATGTCCCATATGTACCTAACGTCCCAGACGTCTCAGATGTCCCATATGCCCTAATGTCCCAGGCGTCCCATATGTTTCATATGTCCCATATGTCCTTAACGCCCCAGACGTCCCAGCTGTCCCGTATGTCCCTAACGTTCCAGACGTCCCAGATGTCCTAGATGTCCCATATGTCCCTAACGTCCCAGACGTCCTAGATGTCCTATATGTCCCTAACGTCCTAAACGTCCTAAATGTCCCATATGTCCCATATGTCTTTAATATCCCAGGCGTCCCAGATGTCCCATATGTCCCATATATCACTAATGTCCCAGACGTCCTAAATGTCCTATATGTCCTTAACGTCCCAGACGTCCCAGACGTCCTAGATGTCCCATATGTCCTTAACGTCCCAGACGTCCCAGATGTCCCATATGTCCCTAACGTCCCAGACGTCCCAAATGTCCCATATTTCCTGTATATCCCTAATGTCCCAGGCGTCCCAGATGTTTTATATGTTCCATATGTCCCTAATGTCCCAGGCGTCCTAAATGTTTCATATGTCCTTAACGTCCCTGACGTCCCAGACGTCCTAGATTTTCCATATGTCCTTAACGTCCCAGACGTCTCAGATGTTCCATATGTCGCTAACGTCCCAGACGTCCCAAATGTCCCATATGTTCCATATGTCCCTAATGTCCCAAGCGTCCTAGATGTTCCATATGTCCCTAACGTCCCAGACGTCCTAAATGTCCCATATGTCCCTAACGTCCCAGACGTCTCAGCTGTCCCGTATGTTCCTTACGTCTCAGACGTCCCAGAAGTCCTAGATGTCCCATATGTCTCTAACGTCCCAGACGTCCCAGACGTCCCAGATGTCCCATATGTTTTATGTGTCCCTAATGTCCCAAACGTCCCAGATGTCCCATATGTCCCATATGTCCCTAATGTCCCAGGCGTCCTAAATGTCCCATATGTCCTTAACGTCCCAGACGTCCCAGACGTCCTTGATGTCCCATATGTCCTTAACGTCCCAGACGTCCCAGATGTCCCATATGTCCCATATGTCTTTAATGTCCCAGGCGTCCTAAATGTCCCATATGTCCTTAACGTCCCAGACGTCCCAGACGTCCTAGATGTCCCATAGGTCCCTAATGTCCCAGGCGTCCCAGATGTCCCATATGTCCCATATGTCCCTAATGTCCCAGGCGCTTTAAATGTCTCATATGTTCTTAACGTCCCAGACGTCCCAGATGTCCCATATGTCCCTAATGTCCCAGGCGTCCCAGATGTTTCATATGTCCCATATGGCCTTAACGCCCCAGACGTCCTAGATGTCCTATATGTCCCTAACGTCTTAAACGTCCTAAATGTCCCATATGTCCCATGTCTTTAATATCCCAGGCGTCCCAGATGACCCATATGTCCCATATGTCACTAATGTCCCAGACGTCCTAAATGTCCTATATGTCCTTAACGTCCCAGACGTCCCAGACGTCCTAGATGTCCCATATCTCCTTAACGTCCCAGACGTCCCAGATGTCCCATATGTGCCCTATGTCCCTAATGTCCCAGGCGTTCTAAATGTCCCATATGTCCTTAACGTCCCAGACGTCCCAGACGTCCTAGATGTCCCATATGTCCTTAACGTCCCAGACGTCCCAGATGTCCCATATGTCCCTAATGTCCCAGACGTCCCAGATGTCCCATATTTCCCGTATGTCCCTAATGTCCCAGACGTCCCAGATGTTTCATATGTCCCATATGTCCCTAATGTCCCAGGCGTCCTAAATGTTTCATATGCCCTTAACGTCCCTGACGTCCCAAACGTCCTAGATGTCCCATATGTCCTTAGCGTCCCAGACGTCTCAGATGTTCCATATGTCGCTAACGTCCCAGACGTCCCAAATGTCCCATATGTTCCATATGTCCCTAATGTCCCAAGCGTCCTAGATATTCCATATGTCCCTAACGTTCCAGACGTCCTAAATGTCCCATATGTCCATAACGTCCTAGACGTCCCAGCTGTCCCGCATGTTCCTTACGTCTCAGACGTCCCAGAAGTCCTAGATGTCCCATATGTCTCTAACGTCCCAGACGTCCGAGACGTCCCAGATGTCCCATATGTCCCATATGTCCCTAATGTCCCAAGCGTTCCAGACGTCCCAGATGTCCCATATGTCCCATATGTCCCTAATGTCCCAGGCGTCCTAGATGTTCCATATGTTCCTAACGTCCCAGACGTCCTAAATTTCCCATACGTCCCTAACGTCCCAGACGTCCCAGCTGTCCCGTATGTCCTTAACGTCCCAGATGTCCCAGACGTCCTAGATGTCCCATATGTCCATAACGTCCCAGTCGTCCTAGACGTCCCATATGTCCTTAACGTCCCAGACGTTCCAGATGTCCAATATGTCCCTAACGTCCCAGACGTCCCAGATGTCCCATATGTCCCCTATGTCCCTAATGTCCCAGGCGTCCTAAATGTCCCATATGTCCTTAACGTCCCAGACGTCCCAGACGTCCTAGATGTCCCATATGACCTTAACGTCCCAGACGTCCCAGATGTCCCATATGTCCCTAACGTCCCAGACGTCCCAGATGTCCCATATGTCCCGTATGTCCCTAATGTCCCAGGCGTCCTAAATGTTTCATATGTCCTTAACGTCCCTGACGTCCCTGACGTCCTAGATGTCCCATATGTCCTTAACGTCCCAGACGTCTCAGATGTTCCATATGTCGCTAACGTCCCAGACGTCCCAGATGTCCCATATGTTCCATATGTCCCTAATGTCCCAAGCGTCCTAGATGTTCCATATGTCCCTAACATCCCAGACGTCCTAAATGTCCCATATGTCCCTAACGTCCCAGACGTCCCAGCTGTCCCGTATGTTCCTTACGTCTCAGACGTCCCAAAAGTCCTAGATGTCCCATATGCCCCTAACGTCCCAGACGTCCGAGACGTCCCAGATGTCCCATATGTCCCATACGTCCCTAATGTCCCAAGCGTCCCAGATGTCCCATATGTCCCGTATGTCCCTAATGTCCCAGGCGTACTAAATGTCCCATATGTCCTTAACGTCCCAAACTTTCCAGACGTACTAGATGTCCCATATGTCCTTTACGTCACAGACGTCCCAGATGTCCCATATGTCCCTAACGTTCCAGACGTTCCAGATGTCCCATATGTTCCATATTTCCCTAACTTCACAGGCGTCCTAGATGTTCCATATGTCCCTAACGTCCCAGACGTCCTAAATGTCCCATATGTCCCTAACGTCCCAGACGTCCCAGCTGTCCCGTATGTCCTTAACGTCCCAGATGTCCCAGACGTCCTAGATGTCCCATATGTCCATAACGTCCCAGACGTCCTAGACATCCCATACTTCCTTAACGTCCCAGACGTCCCAGATGTCCCATATGTCCCTAACGTCCCAGACGTCCCAGATGTCCCATATGTCCCATATGTCCCTAATGTCCCAGGCGTCCTAAGTGTTCCATATTTCCCTAACCTCCCAGACGTCCTAAATGCCCCGTATGTCCCTAACGTCCCAGACGTCCCAGCTGTCCCGTATGTCCCTAACGTCCCAGACGTCCCAGACGTCCTAGATGTCCCGTATGTCCCTAACGTCCCAGACGTCCCAGATATTTCATATGACCCTAACGTCCCAGACTTTCCAGATGTCCCATATGTCCCATATGTCCCCAATGTCCCAGACGTCCCAGATGTCCCATATGTCCCTAACGTCCCAGACGTCCCAAATGTCTCATATGTCCCTAACGTACTAGACGTCCTAGATGTCCCATACGTCCTTAACGTCCCAGACGTCCCAGATGCCCCATATGTCCCTAACGTCAAAGAGGTCCCAGATGTCCCATATATCCCATATGTCCCTAATGTCCCAGGCGTCCCAGATGTCCCATATGTCCCATATGTCCCTAATGTCCCAGGCGTCCTAAATGTCCCATACGTCGTTAACGTCCCAGACGTCCCAGACGTCCTAGATGTCCCATATGTCCTTAACGTCCTAGACATCCCGAATGTCCCATATGTCCCTAACGTCCCAGACGTCCCAGATGTCCCATATGTCCCATATATCTCTTATGTCCCAGGCGTCCCAGATGTCCCATATGTTCCATATGTCCCTAATGTCCCAGACGTCCTAAATGTCCCATATTTCCTTAACGTCCTAGACGTCCCAGACGTCCTAGATGTCACATATATCCTTAACCTCCCAGACGCTTCAGATGTCCCATATGTCCCTAATGTCCCAGGAGTCCTAAATGTACCATATGTCCTTAACGTCCCAGATGTCCTAGATGTCCCATATGTCCTTAACGTCCCAGAAGTCCCAGATGTCCCATATGTCCCTAACGTCCCAGACGTCCCAGATGTCCCATATGTCCCATATGTCCCTAATGTCCCAGGCGTCCTAAATGTCCCATATGTCCTTAACGTCCCAGACGTCCCAGTCGTTCTAGATGTCCCATATATCGTTAACGTCCCAGACGTCCCAGATGTCCCATATGTTCCTAACGTCCCAGACGTCCCAGATGTCCCATATGTCCCATATGTCCCTAATGTCCCAGGCGTCCTAGATGTTCCATATGTCCCTAGCGTCCCAGACGTCCTAAATGTCCCATATGTCCCTAACGTCCCAGACGTCCCAGATGTCCCATATGTCCCATATGTCCCTAATGTCCCAGGCGTCCTAGATGTTCCATATGTCCCTAGCGTCCCAGACGTCCTAAATGTCCCATATGTCCTTAACGTCCCAGACGTCCCAGATATCCCATATGTCCCTAATGTCTCAGGCGTCCTAAATGTCCCATATGTCCTTAACGTCCCAGACGTCCCAGATGTCCCATATGTCCCATATGTCTTTAATGTCCCAGGCGTCCCAGATGTTCCATATGTCACATATATCCCTAATGTCCCAGGCGTCCCAAATGTCCCATATGTCCTTAACGTCCTAGACGTCCCAGACGTCCTAGATGTCCCATATGTCCTTAACGTCGTAGACGTCCCAGATGTCCCATATGTCCCTAACGTCCCAGACGTCCCAGATGTCCCATATGTCCCTAATGTCCCAGGCGTCTTAGTTGTTCCATATGTCCCTAACGTCCCAGACGTCCTAAATGCCCCATATGTCCCTAACGTCCCAGACGTCCCAGCTGTCCCGTATGTTCCTAACGTCCTAGACGTCCTAGACGTCCTAGATGTCCCATATGTCCCTAACGTCCCAGACGTCCTAGATGTCCAATATGTCCCTAGCGTCCCAGACATCCCAGACGTCCTAGATGTCCTATATGTTTCTAACGTCCCAGACGTCCTAGACGTCCTAGTTGTCCCATATGTCCTTAACGTCCCAGACGTCCCAGATGTCCCATATGTCCCTAACGTCTCAGGCGTCCTAGATGTCTCATATGTCCTTAAGGTCCCAGACGTCCCAAACGTCCTAGATGTCCCATATGTCCTTAACGTCCCAGACGTCCCAGATGTCCCATATGTCCCTAACGTCCCAGACGTCCCAGATGTCCCATATGTCCCATATGTCCCTAATGTCCCAAACGTCCTAGATGTTCCGTATGTCCCTAACGTCCCAGAAGTCCTAAATGTCCCATATGTCCTTAACGTCCTTGACGTCCCAGATGTCCCATATGTCCCTAACGTCCCAGACGTCCCAGCTGTCAAATATGTCCCATATGTCCCTAATGTCCCAGGCGCTTTAAATGTCTTATATGTTCTTAACGTCCCAGACGTCCCAGATGTACCATACGTCCCTAACGTCCAAGACGTCCCAGATGTCCCATATGTCCCTAATGTCAAAGGCGTCCTAGATGTTCCATATGTCCCTACCGCCCCAGACGTCCTAAATGTCCCATATGTCCTTAACGTCCCAGACGTCCCAGCTTTCCCGTATGTCCCTAACGTCCCAGTCGTCCTAGACGTCCTAGATGTCCCATATGTCTCTAACCTCCCAGACGTCTTAGATGTCCTATATTTCCCTAACGTCCCAGACGTCCCAGACGTCCCAGATGTCAAATATGTCCCATATGTCCCTAATGTCCTAGGCGCCCCAGATGTCCCATATGTCCCATACGTCCCTAATGTCCCAGGCGTCCCAAATGTCCCATATGTCTTTAACGTCCCAGACGTCCCAGATGTCCCATATGTCCCTAACGTCCCAGACGTCTTAGCTGTCCCGTATAATCCTAACGCCCCAGAGGTCCCAGACGTCCTAGATGTACAATATGTCCCTAACGTCCCAGACGTCCCAGATGTCCCATATGTCAATATCGTCCCAGACGTCCCAGATGTTTCATATGTCCCATATGTCCCTAATGTCCCAGACGTCCCAGATGTCTCATATGTCCCTAACGTCCCAGACGTCTCAGATGTCTCATGTGTCCCTAACGTCCTTGACGTCCTAGATGTCCCATACGTCCTTAACGTTCCAGACGTCCCAGATGCCCCATATGTCCCTAACGTCCCAGACGTCCCAGATGTCCCATATGTCCCATATGTCCCTAATGTCCCAGGCGTCCCAGATCTCCCATATGTCCCATATGTCCTTAACGTCCCAGACGTCCCAGATGTTCCATATGTCCCTAAAGTCCCAGACGTCCCAGATACCCCATATGTCCCATATGTCCCTAATGTCCCAGGCGTCCTAGATGTTCCATATGTCCCTAACGTCCCAGACGTCTTAAATGTCCCATATGTCCTTAACGCCCCAGACGTCCCAGCTGTACCGTATGTCCCTAACGTTTAAGACGTCCCAGATGTCCTAGATGTCCCATATGTCCCATATATCACTAATGTCCCAGACGTCCTAAATGTCCTATATGTCCCTAACGTCCCAAACGTCCTAAATGTTCCATCTGTCTTATATGTTCCTAATGTCCTAGGCGTCCCAGATGTCCCATATGTCCCATCTGTCACTAATGTCCCAGACGTCCTAAATGTTCTATATGTCCTTAACGTCCCAGACGTCCCAGACGTCCTAGATGTCCCATATGTCCTTAACGTCCCAGACGTCCCAGATGTCCTATATGTCCCCAAGTCCCTAATGTCCAAGGCGTCCTAAATGTCCCATATGTCCTTAACGTCCCAGACGTCCCAGACGTCCTAGATGTCCCATATGTCCTTAACGTCCCAGACGTCCCAGATGTCCCATATGTACCTAACGTCCCAGACGTCTCAGATGTCCCATATGCCCTAATGTCCCAGGCGTCCCAGATGTTTCATATGTCCCATATGTCCTTAACGCCCCAGACGTCCCAGCTGTCCCGTATGTCCCTAACGTTCCAGACGTCCCAGATGTCCTAGATGTCCCATATGTCCCTAACGTCCCAGACGTCCTAGATGTCCTATATGTCCCTAACGTCCTAAACGTCCTCAATGTCCCATATGTCCCATATGTCTTTAATATCCCAGGCGTCCCAGATGTCCCATATGTCCCATATGTCACTAATGTCCCAGACGTCCTAAATGTCCTATATGTCCTTAACGTCCCAGACGTCCCAGACGTCCTAGATGTCCCATATGTCCTTAACGTCCCAGACGTCCCAGATGTCCCATATGTCCCTAACGTCCCAGACGTCCCAAATGTCCCATATTTCCTGTATATCCCTAATGTCCCAGGCGTCCCAGATGTTTTATATGTTCCATATGTCCCTAATGTCCCAGGCGTCCTAAATGTTTCATATGTCCTTAACGTCCCTGACGTCCCAGACGTCCTAGATTTTCCATATGTCCTTAACGTCCCAGACGTCTCAGATGTTCCATATGTCGCTAACGTCCCAGACGTCCCAAATGTCCCATATGTTCCATATGTCCCTAATGTCCCAAGCGTCCTAGATGTTCCATATGTCCCTAACGTCCCAGACGTCCTAAATGTCCCATATGTCCCTAACGTCCCAGACGTCTCAGCTGTCCCGTATGTTCCTTACGTCTCAGACGTCCCAGAAGTCCTAGATGTCCCATATGTCTCTAACGTCCCAGAAGTCCCAGACGTCCCAGATGTCCCATATGTTTTATGTGTCCCTAATGTCCCAAACGTCCCAGATGTCCCATATGTCCCATATGTCCCTAATGTCCCAGGCGTCCTAAATGTCCCATATGTCCTTAACGTCCCAGACGTCCCAGACGTCCTTGATGTCCCATATGTCCTTAACGTCCCAGACGTCCCAGATGTCCCATATGTCCCATATGTCTTTAATGTCCCAGGCGTCCTAAATGTCCCATATGTCCTTAACGTCCCAGACGTCCCAGACGTCCTAGATGTCCCATAGGTCCCTAATGTCCCAGGCGTCCCAGATGTCCCATATGTCCCATATGTCCCTAATGTCCCAGGCGCTTTAAATGTCTCATATGTTCTTAACGTCCCAGACGTCCCAGATGTCCCATATGTCCCTAATGTCCCAGGCGTCCCAGATGTTTCATATGTCCCATATGGCCTTAACGCCCCAGACGTCCTAGATGTCCTATATGTCCCTAACGTCTTAAACGTCCTAAATGTCCCATATGTCCCATGTCTTTAATATCCCAGGCGTCCCAGATGTCCCATATGTCCCATATGTCACTAATGTCCCAGACGTCCTAAATGTCCTATATGTCCTTAACGTCCCAGACGTCCCAGACGTCCTAGATGTCCCATATCTCCTTAATGTCCCAGACGTCCCAGATGTCCCATATGTGCCCTATGTCCCTAATGTCCCAGGCGTTCTAAATGTCCCATATGTCCTTAACGTCCCAGACGTCCCAGACGTCCTAGATGTCCCATATGTCCTTAACGTCCCAGACGTCCCAGATGTCCCATATGTCCCTAATGTCCCAGACGTCCCAGATGTCCCATATTTCCCGTATGTCCCTAATGTCCCAGACGTCCCAGATGTTTCATATGTCCCATATGTCCCTAATGTCCCAGGCGTCCTAAATGTTTCATATGTCCTTAACGTCCCTGACGTCCCAAACGTCCTAGATGTCCCATATGTCCTTAGCGTCCCAGACGTCTCAGATGTTCCATATGTCGCTAACGTCCCAGACGTCCCAAATGTCCCATATGTTCCATATGTCCCTAATGTCCCAAGCGTCCTAGATATTCCATATGTCCCTAACGTTCCAGACGTCCTAAATGTCCCATATGTCCATAACGTCCTAGACGTCCCAGCTGTCCCGCATGTTCCTTACGTCTCAGACGTCCCAGAAGTCCTAGATGTCCCATATGTCTCTAACGTCCCAGACGTCCGAGACGTCCCAGATGTCCCATATGTCCCATATGTCCCTAATGTCCCAAGCGTTCCAGACGTCCCAGATGTCCCATATGTCCCATATGTCCCTAATGTCCCAGGCGTCCTAGATGTTCCATATGTTCCTAACGTCCCAGACGTCCTAAATTTCCCATACGTCCCTAACGTCCCAGACGTCCCAGCTGTCCCGTATGTCCTTAACGTCCCAGATGTCCCAGACGTCCTAGATGTCCCATATGTCCATAACGTCCCAGTCGTCCTAGACGTCCCATATGTCCTTAACGTCCCAGACGTTCCAGATGTCCAATATGTCCCTAACGTCCCAGACGTCCCAGATGTCCCATATGTCCCCTATGTCCCTAATGTCCCAGGCGTCCTAAATGTCCCATATGTCCTTAACGTCCCAGACGTCCCAGACGTCCTAGATGTCCCATATGACCTTAACGTCCCAGACGTCCCAGATGTCCCATATGTCCCTAACGTCCCAGACGTCCCAGATGTCCCGCATGTTCCTTACGTCTCAGACGTCCCAGAAGTCCTAGATGTCCCATATGTCTCTAACGTCCCAGACGTCCGAGACGTCCCAGATGTCCCATATGTCCCATATGTCCCTAATGTCCCAAGCGTTCCAGACGTCCCAGATGTCCCATATGTCCCATATGTCCCTAATGTCCCAGGCGTCCTAGATGTTCCATATGTTCCTAACGTCCCAGACGTCCTAAATTTCCCATACGTCCCTAACGTCCCAGACGTCCCAGCTGTCCCGTATGTCCTTAACGTCCCAGATGTCCCAGACGTCCTAGATGTCCCATATGTCCATAACGTCCCAGTCGTCCTAGACGTCCCATATGTCCTTAACGTCCCAGACGTTCCAGATGTCCAATATGTCCCTAACGTCCCAGACGTCCCAGATGTCCCATATGTCCCCTATGTCCCTAATGTCCCAGGCGTCCTAAATGTCCCATATGTCCTTAACGTCCCAGACGTCCCAGACGTCCTAGATGTCCCATATGACCTTAACGTCCCAGACGTCCCAGATGTCCCATATGTCCCTAACGTCCCAGACGTCCCAGATGTCCCATATGTCCCGTATGTCCCTAATGTCCCAGGCGTCCTAAATGTTTCATATGTCCTTAACGTCCCTGACGTCCCTGACGTCCTAGATGTCCCATATGTCCTTAACGTCCCAGACGTCTCAGATGTTCCATATGTCGCTAACGTCCCAGACGTCCCAGATGTCCCATATGTTCCATATGTCCCTAATGTCCCAAGCGTCCTAGATGTTCCATATGTCCCTAACATCCCAGACGTCCTAAATGTCCCATATGTCCCTAACGTCCCAGACGTCCCAGCTGTCCCGTATGTTCCTTACGTCTCAGACGTCCCAAAAGTCCTAGATGTCCCATATGCCCCTAACGTCCCAGACGTCCGAGACGTCCCAGATGTCCCATAAGTCCCATACGTCCCTAATGTCCCAAGCGTCCCAGATGTCCCATATGTCCCGTATGTCCCTAATGTCCCAGGCGTACTAAATGTCCCATATGTCCTTAACGTCCCAAACGTCCCAGACGTACTAGATGTCCCATATGTCCTTTACGTCACAGACGTCCCAGATGTCCCATATGTCCCTAACGTTCCAGACGTTCCAGATGTCCCATATGTTCCATATATCCCTAACTTCACAGGCGTCCTAGATGTTCCATATGTCCCTAACGTCCCAGACGTCCTAAATGTCCCATATGTCCCTAACGTCCCAGACGTCCCAGCTGTCCCGTATGTCCTTAACGTCCCAGATGTCCCAGACGTCCTAGATGTCCCATATGTCCATAACGTCCCAGACGTCCTAGACATCCCATACTTCCTTAACGTCCCAGACGTCCCAGATGTCCCATATGTCCCTAACGTCCCAGACGTCCCAGATGTCCCATATGTCCCATATGTCCCTAATGTCCCAGGCGTCCTAAGTGTTCCATATTTCCCTAACCTCCCAGACGTCCTAAATGCCCCGTATGTCCCTAACGTCCCAGACGTCCCAGCTGTCCCGTATGTCCCTAACGTCCCAGACGTCCCAGACGTCCTAGATGTCCCGTATGTCCCTAACGTCCCAGACGTCCCAGATATTTCATATGACCCTAACGTCCCAGACGTCCCAGATGTCCCATATGTCCCATATGTCCCCAATGTCCCAGACGTCCCAGATGTCCCATATGTCCCTAACGTCCCAGACGTCCCAAATGTCTCATATGTCCCTAACGTACTAGACGTCCTAGATGTCCCATACGTCCTTAACGTCCCAGACGTCCCAGATGCCCCATATGTCCCTAACGTCAAAGAGGTCCCAGATGTCCCATATATCCCATATGTCCCTAATGTCCCAGGCGTCCCAGATGTCCCATATGTCCCATATGTCCCTAATGTCCCAGGCGTCCTAAATGTCCCATACGTCGTTAACGTCCCAGACGTCCCAGACGTCCTAGATGTCCCATATGTCCTTAACGTCCTAGACATCCCGAATGTCCCATATGTCCCTAACGTCCCAGACGTCCCAGATGTCCCATATGTCCCATATATCTCTTATGTCCCAGGCGTCCCAGATGTCCCATATGTTCCATATGTCCCTAATGTCCCAGACGTCCTAAATGTCCCATATTTCCTTAACGTCCTAGACGTCCCAGACGTCCTAGATGTCACATATATCCTTAACCTCCCAGACGCTTCAGATGTCCCATATGTCCCTAATGTCCCAGGAGTCCTAAATGTACCATATGTCCTTAACGTCCCAGATGTCCTAGATGTCCCATATGTCCTTAACGTCCCAGAAGTCCCAGATGTCCCATATGTCCCTAACGTCCCAGACGTCCCAGATGTCCCATATGTCCCATATGTCCCTAATGTCCCAGGCGTCCTAAATGTCCCATATGTCCTTAACGTCCCAGACGTCCCAGTCGTTCTAGATGTCCCATATATCGTTAACGTCCCAGACGTCCCAGATGTCCCATATGTTCCTAACGTCCCAGACGTCCCAGATGTCCCATATGTCCCATATGTCCCTAATGTCCCAGGCGTCCTAGATGTTCCATATGTCCCTAGCGTCCCAGACGTCCTAAATGTCCCATATGTCCCTAACGTCCCAGACGTCCCAGATGTCCCATATGTCCCATATGTCCCTAATGTCCCAGGCGTCCTAGATGTTCCATATGTCCCTAGCGTCCCAGACGTCCTAAATGTCCCATATGTCCTTAACGTCCCAGACGTCCCAGATATCCCATATGTCCCTAATGTCTCAGGCGTCCTAAATGTCCCATATGTCCTTAACGTCCCAGACGTCCCAGATGTCCCATATGTCCCATATGTCTTTAATGTCCCAGGCGTCCCAGATGTTCCATATGTCACATATATCCCTAATGTCCCAGGCGTCCCAAATGTCCCATATGTCCTTAACGTCCTAGACGTCCCAGACGTCCTAGATGTCCCATATGTCCTTAACGTCGTAGACGTCCCAGATGTCCCATATGTCCCTAACGTCCCAGACGTCCCAGATGTCCCATATGTCCCTAATGTCCCAGGCGTCTTAGTTGTTCCATATGTCCCTAACGTCCCAGACGTCCTAAATGCCCCATATGTCCCTAACGTCCCAGACGTCCCAGCTGTCCCGTATGTTCCTAACGTCCTAGACGTCCTAGACGTCCTAGATGTCCCATATGTCCCTAACGTCCCAGACGTCCTAGATGTCCAATATGTCCCTAGCGTCCCAGACATCCCAGACGTCCTAGATGTCCTATATGTTTCTAACGTCCCAGACGTCCTAGACGTCCTAGTTGTCCCATATGTCCTTAACGTCCCAGACGTCCCAGATGTCCCATATGTCCCTAACGTCTCAGGCGTCCTAGATGTCTCATATGTCCTTAAGGTCCCAGACGTCCCAAACGTCCTAGATGTCCCATATGTCCTTAACGTCCCAGACGTCCCAGATGTCCCATATGTCCCTAACGTCCCAGACGTCCCAGATGTCCCATATGTCCCATATGTCCCTAATGTCCCAAACGTCCTAGATGTTCCGTATGTCCCTAACGTCCCAGAAGTCCTAAATGTCCCATATGTCCTTAACGTCCTTGACGTCCCAGATGTCCCATATGTCCCTAACGTCCCAGACGTCCCAGCTGTCAAATATGTCCCATATGTCCCTAATGTCCCAGGCGTCCTAAATGTTCCTTATGTCCCTAACATCCCAGACGTCCTGAATGTCCCATATCTCCCTAACGTCCCAGACGTCTCAGCTGTCCCGTATGTCCCTAACGTCCTAGACTTTCCAGACGCCCTAAATGTTCCATATGTCCCTAACGTCCCAGACGTCCTAGATGTCCTATATGTTCTTAACGTCCTAGACGTCCCAGACGTCCCAGATGTCCCATATGTTTTATGTGTCCCTAATGTCCCAAACGTCCCAGATGTCCCATATGTCCCATATGTCCCTAATGTCCCAGGCGTCCTAAATGTCCCATATGTCCTTAACGTCCCAGACGTCCCAGACGTCCTAGATGTCCCATATGTCTTTAACGTCCCAGACGTCCCAGATGTCCCATATGTCCCATATGTCTTTAATCTCCTAGGCGTCCTAAATGTTCCATATGTCCTTAACGTCCCAGACGTCCCAGACGTCCTAGATGTCCCATAGGTCCCTAATGTCCCAGGCGTCCCAGATGTCCCATATGTCCCATATGTCCCTAATGTCCCAGGCGCTTTAAATGTCTCATATGTCCTTAACGTCCTAGACGTCCCAGATGTCCCATATGTCCCATATGTTCCATAGGTCCCTAATGTCCCAGGTGTCCCAGATGTCCCATATGGCCCATATGTCCCTAATGTCCCAGGCGCTTTAAATGTCTCATATGTTCTTAACGTCCCAGACGTCCCAGATGTCCCATACGTCCCTAACGTCCAAGACGTCCCAGATGTCCCATATGTCCCATATGTCCCTAATGTCAAAGGCGTCCTAGATGTTCCATATGTCCCTACCGCCCCAGACATCCTAAATGTCCCATATGTCCTTAAGCTCCCAGACGTCCTAGATGTCCTATATTTCCCTAACGTCCCAGACGTCCCAGACGTCTCAGATGTCCCATATGTCCCATATGTCCCTAATGTCCTAGGCGCCCCAGATGTCCCATATGTCCCATACGTCCCTAATGTCCCAGGCGTCCTAAATGTCCCATATGTCTTTAACGTCCCAGACGTCCCAGACGTTCTAGATGTCCCATATGTCCTTAACGTCCCAGACGTCCCAGATGTCCCATATGTCTCTAACGTCCCAGACGTCTTAGCTGTCCCGTATAATCCTAACGCCCCAGGGGTCCCAGACGTCCTAGATGTACCATATGTCCCTAACGTCCCACGCGTCCCAGATGTCCCAAATGTCAATATCGTCCCAGACGTCCCAAATGTCCCATATGTCCCATATGTCCCTAATGTCCCAGAAGTCTCAGATGTCTCATGTGTCCCTAACGTCCTTGACGTCCTAGATGTCCCATACGTCCTTAACGTTCCAGACGTCCCAGATGCCCCATATGTCCCTAACGTCCCAGATGTCCCAGATGTCCCATATGTCCCATATGTCCCTAATGTCCCAGGCGTCCCAGATGTCCCATATGTCCCATATGTCCTTAACGTCCCAGACGTCCCAGATGTTCCATATGTCCCTAAAGTCCCAGACGTCCCAGATACCCCATATGTCCCATATGTCCCTAATGTCCCAGGCGTCCTAGATGTTCCATATGTCCCTAACGTCCCAGACGTCCTAAATGTCCCATATATCCTTAACGCCCCAGACGTCCCAGCTGTCCCGTATGTCCCTAACGTTTAATACGTCCCAGATGTCCTAGATGTCCCATATGTCCCATATGTCACTAATGTCCCAGACGTCCTAAATGTCCTATATGTCCCTAACGTCCCAAACGTCCTAAATGTTCCATATGTCCCATATGTTCCTAATGTCCCAGGCGTCCCAGATGTCCCATATGTCCCATATGTCACTAATGTCCCAGACGTCCTAAATGTTCTATATGTCCTTAACGTCCCAGACGTCCCAGACGTCCTAGATGTCCCATATGTCCTTAACGTCCCAGACGTCCCAGATGTCCCATATGTCCCGAAGTCCCTAATGTCCAAGGCGTCCTAAATGCCCCATATGTCCTTATCGTCCCAGAGGTCCCAGACGTCCTAGGTGTCCCATATGTCCTTAACGTCCCAGACGTCCCAGATGTCCCATATGTACCTAACGTCCCAGACGTCCCAGATGTCCCATATGTCCCTAATGTCCCAGGCGTCCCAGATGTTTCATATGTCCCATATGTCCTTAACGCCCCAGACGTCCCAGCTGTCCCGCATGTCCCTAACGTTCAAGGCGTCCCAGATGTAGTAGATGTCCCATATGTCCCTAACGTCCCAGACGTCCTAGATGTCCTATATGTCCCTAACGTCCTAAACGTCCTAAATGTCCCATATGTCCCATATGTCTTTAATATCCCAGACGTCCCAGATGTCCCATATGTCCCATATGTCACTAATGTCCCAGACGTCCTAAATGTCCTATATGTCCTTAACGTCCCAGACGTCCTAGATGTCCCATATGTCCTTAACGTCCCAGACGTCCCAGATGTCCCATATGTCCCCTATGTCCCTAATGTCCCAGGCGTTCTAAATGTCCCATATGTCCTTAACGTCCCAGACGTCCCAGACGTCCTAGATGTCCCATATGTCCTTAACGTCCCAGACGTCCCAGATGTCCCATATGTCCCTAACGTCCCAGACGTCCCAGATGTCCCTTATTTCCCGTATGTCCCTAATGTCCCAGGCGTCCCAGATGTTTCATATGTCCCATATGTCCCTAATGTCCCAGGCGTCCTAAATGTTTCATATGTCCTTAACGTCCCTGACGTCCCAGACGTCCTAGATGTCCCATATGTCCTTAACGTTCCAGACGTCTCAGATGTTCCATATGTCGCTAACGTCCCAGACGTCCCATATGTTCCATATGTCCCTAATGTCCCAAGCGTCCTAGATGTTCCATATGTCCCTAACGTCTCAGACGTCCTAAATGTCCCATATGTCCCTAACGTCCCAGACGTCCCAGCTGTCCCGTATGTTCCTTACGTCTCAGACGTCCCAGAAGTCCTAGATGTCCCATATGTCTCTAACGTTCCAGACGTCCGAGACGTCCCAGATGTCCCATATGTCCCATATGTCCCTAATGTCCCAAGCGTCCCAGATGTCCCATATGTCCCATATGTCCCTAACGTCTCAGGCGTCCTAGATGTCTCATATGTCCTTAAGGTCCCAGACGTCCCAAACGTCCTAGATGTCCCATATGTCCTTAACGTCCCAGACGTCCCAGATGTCCCATATGTCCCTAACGTCCCAGACGTCCCAGATGTCCCATATGTCCCATATGTCCCTAATGTCCCAAACGTCCTACATGTTCCGTATGTCCCTAACGTCCCTGACGTCCTAAATGTCCCATATGTCCTTAACGTCCTAGACGTCCCAGATGTCCCATATGTCCCTAACGTCCCAGACGTCCCAGCTGTCAAATATGTCCCATATGTCCCTAATGTCCCAGGCGTCCTAAATGTTCCATATGTCCCTAACGTCCCAGACGTCCTGAATGTCCCATATGTCCCTAACGTCCCAGACGTCCCAGCTGTCCCGTATGTCCCTAACGTCCTAGACTTTCCAGACGCCCTAGATGTCCCATATGTCCCTAACGTCCCAGACGTTCTAGATGTCCTATATGTTCTTACCGTCCCAGACGTCCCAGACGTCCCAGATGACACATATGTTTTATGTGTCCCTAATGTCCCAAACGTCCCAGATATCCCATATGTCCCATATGTCCCTAATGTCCCAGGCGTCCTAAATGTCCCATATGTCCTTAACGTCACAGACGTCCCAGACGTCCTAGATGTCCCATATGTCCTTAACGTCCCAGACGTCCCAGATGTCCCATATGTCAAATATGTCTTTAATCTCCCAGGCGTCCTAAATGTTCCATATGTCCTTAACGTCCTAGACGTCCCAGACGTCCTAGATGTCCCATAGGTCCCTAATGTCCCAGGCGTACCAGATGTCCCATATGTCCCATATGTCCCTAATGTCCCAGGCGCTTTAAATGTCTCATATGTCCTTAACGTCCTAGACGTCCCAGATGTCCCATATGTCCCTAACGTCCCAGGCGTCCCAGATGTTCCATATGTCCCATAGGTCCCTAATGTCCCAGGCGTCCCAGATGTCCCATATGGCCCATATGTCCCTAATGTCCCAGGCGCTTTAAATGTCTCATATGTTCTTAACGTCCAAGACGTCCCAGATGTCCCATATGTCCCTAATGTCAAAGGCGTCCTAGATGTCCCATACGTCCCTAACGTCCAAGACGTCCCAGATGTCCCATATGTCCCATATGTCCCTAATGTCAAAGGCGTCCTAGATGTTCCATATGTCCCTACCGCCCCAGACGTCCTAAATGTCCCATATGTCCTTAACGTCCCAGACGTCCCAGCTGTCCCGTATGTCCCTAACGTCCCAGTCGTCCTAGACGTCCTAGATGTCCCATATGTCCCTAAGCTCCCAGACGTCCTAGATGTCCTATAGTTCCCTAACGTCCCAGACGTCCCAGACGTCTCAGATGTCCCATATCTCCCATATGTCCCTAATGTCCTAGGCGCCCCAGATGTCCCATATGTCCCATACGTCCCTAATGTCCCAGACGTCCTAAATGTCCCATATGTCTTTAACGTCCCAGACGTCCCAGACGTTCTAGATGTCCCATATGTCCTTAACGTCCCAGACGTCCTAGATGTACCATATGTCCCTAACGTCCCAGACGTCCCAGATGTTACAAATGTCAATATCGTCCCAGACGTCCCAGATGTCCCATATGTCCCATATGTCCCTAATGTCCCAGACGTTCCAGATGTCTCATATGTCCCTAACGTCCCAGACGTCTCAGATGTCTCATGTGTCCCTAACGTCCTTGACGTACTAGATGTCCCATACGTCCTTAACGTTCCAGACGTCCAGATGCCCCATATGTCCCTAACGTCCCAGACGTCCCAGATGTCCCATATGTCCCATATGTCCCTAATGTCCCAGGCGTCCCAGATGTCACATATGTCCCATATGTCGTTAACGTCCCAGACGTCCCATATGTTCCATATGTCCCTAAAGTCCCAGACGTCCCAGATACCCCATATGTCCCATATGTCCCTAATGTCCCAGGCGTCCTAGATGTTCCATATGTCCCTAACGTCCCAGACGTCCTAAATGTCCCATATGTCCTTAACGCCCCAGACGTCCCAGCTGTCCCGTATGTCCCTAACGTTTAAGACGTCCCAGATGTCCTAGATGTCCCATATGTCCCATATGTCACTAATGTCCCAGACGTCCTAAATGTCCTATATGTCCCTAACGTCCCAAACGTCCTAAATGTTCCATATGTCCCATATGTTCCTAATGTCCCAGGCGTCCCAGATGTCCCATATGTCCCATATGTCTCTAATGTCCCAGACGTCCTAAATGTTTTATATGTCTTTAACGTCCCAGACGTCCCAGACGTCCTAGATGTCCCATATGTCCTTAACGTCCCAGACGTCCCAGATGTCCCATATGTCCCCAAGTCCCTAATGTCCAAGGCGTCCTAAATGTCCCATATGCCCTTAACGTCCCAGACGTCCCAGACGTCCTAGATGTCCCATATGTCCTTAACGTCCCAGACGTCCCAGATGTCCCATATGTACCTAACGTCCCAGACGTCCCAGATGTCCCATATGTCCCTAATGTCCCAGGCGTCCCAGATGTTTCATATGTCCCATATGGCCTTAACGCCCCAGACGTCCCAGCTGTCCCGTATGTCCCTAACGTTCCAGACGTCCCAGATGTCCTAGATGTCCCATATGTCCCTAACGTCCCAAACGTCCTAGATGTCCTACATGTCCCTAACGTCCTAAACGTCCTAAATGTCCCATATGTTACATATGTCTTTAATATCCCAGGCGTCCCAGATGTCCCATATGTCCCATATGTCACTAATGTCCCAGACGTCCTAAATGTCCTATATGTCCTTAACGTCCCAGACGTCCCAGACGTCCTAGATGTCCCATATGTCCTTAACGTCCCAGACGTCCCAGATGTCCCATATGTCCCCTATGTCCCTAATGTCCCAGGCGTTCTAAATGTCCCATATGTCCTTAACGTCCCAGACGTCCCAGACGTCCTAGATGTACCATATGTCCTTAACGTCCCAGACGTCCCAGATGTCCCATATGTCCCTAACGTCCCAGACGTCCCAGATGTCCCATATTTCGCGTATGTCCCTAATGTCCCAGGCGTCCCAGATGTTTCATATGTCCCATATGTCCCTAATGTCCCAGGCGTCCTAAATGTTTCATATGTTATTAACGTCCCTGACGTCCCAGACGTCCTAGATGTCCCATATGTCCTTAACGTCCCAGACGTCTCAGATGTTCCATATGTCGCTAAAGTCCCAGACGTCCCAGATGTCCCATATGTTCCATATGTCCCTAATGTCCCAAGCGTCCTAGATGTTCCATATGTCCCTAACGTCCCAGACGTCCTAAATGTCCCATATGACCCTAACGTCCCAGACGTCCCAGCTGTCCCGTATGTTCCTTACGTCTCAGACGTCCCAGAAGTCCTAGATGTCCCATATGTCTCTAACGTCCCAGACGTCCGAGACGTCCCAGATGTCCCATATGTCCCATATGTCCCTAATGTCACAAGCGTCCCAGATGTCCCATATGTCCCATATGTCCCTAATGTCCCAGGCGTACTAAATGTCCCATATGTCCTTAACGTCCCAGACGTCCCAGACGTCCTAGATGTCCCATATGTCCTTAACGTCACAGACGTCCCAGATGTCCCATATGTCCTTAACGTTCCAGACGTCCCAGATGTCCCATATGTCCCATATGTCCCTAATGTCCCAGGCGTCCTAGATGTTCCATATGATCCTAACGTCCCAGACGTCCTAAATTTCCCATATGTCCTTAACGTCCCAGACGTCCCAGATGTCCCATATGTCCCTAACGTCCCAGACGTCCCAGATGTCCCATATGTCCTATATGTCCCTAATGTCCCAGGCGTCCTAAGTGTTCCATATGTCCCTACCGTCCCAGACGTCCTAAATGCCCCATATGTCCCTAACGTCCCAGACGTACCAGCTGTCCCGTATGTCCCTAACGTACCAGACGTCCCAGACGTCCTAGATGTCCCATATGTCCCTAACGTCCCAGACGTCACAGATGTTTCATATGTCCCTAACGTCCCAGACGTCCCAGATGTCCCATATGTCCCATATGTCCCTAATGTCCCAGACGTCCCAGCTGTCCCATATGTCCCTAACGTCCCAGACGTCCCAGATGTCTCATATGTCTCTAACGTCCCAGAGGTCCCAGATGTCCCTTATGTCCCATATGTCCCTAATGTCCCAGGCGTCCCAGATGTCCCATATGTCCCATATGTCCCTAATGTCCCAGGCGTCCTAAATGTCCCATACGTCCTTAACGTCCCAGACGTCCCAGACGTCCTAGATGTCCCATATGTCCTTAACGTCCTAGACATCACGAATGTCCCATATGTCCCTAACGTCCCAGACGTCCCAGATGTCCCATATGTTCCATATATCTCTTATGTCCTAGGCGTCCCAGATGTCCCATATGTTCCATATGTCCCTAATGTCCCAGACGTCCTAAATGTCCCATATGTCCTTAACGTCCTAGACATTCCAGACGTCCTAGATGTCACATATATCCTTAACCTCCCAGACGCTTCAGATGTCCCATATGTCCCATATGTCCCTAATGTCCCAGACGTCTAGATGTCCCATATGTCCTTAACGTCCCAGACGTCCCAGATGTCCCATATTTCCCTAACGTCCCAGACGTCCCAGATGTCCCATATGTCCCATATGTCCCATATGTCCCTAATGTCCCAGGCGTCCTTAATGTCCCATATGTCCTTAACGTTCCAGACGTCCCAGATGTCCCATTTGTTCCTAACGTCTTAGACGTCCCAGATGTCCCATATGTCCCATATGTCCCTAATGTCCCAGGTGTCCTAGATGTTCCATATGTCCCTAGCGTCCCAGACGTCCTAAATGTCTCATATGTCCCTAACGTCCCAGACGTTCAGCTGTCCCGTATGTCCTTAACGTCCCAGACGTCCCAGTCGTCTTAGATGTCCCATATATCCTTAACGTCCCAGACGTCCCAGATGTCCCATATGTTCCTAACGTCTTAGACGTCCCAGATGTCCCATATGTCCCATATGTCCCTAATGTCCCAGGTGTCCTAGATGTTCCATATGTCCCTAGCGTCCCAGACGTCCTAAATGTCTCATATGTCCCTAACGTCCCAGACGTTCAGCTGTCCGTATGTCCTTAACGTCCCAGACGTCCCAGACTTGCTAAATGTCCCATATGTCCTTAACGTCCCAGACGTCCCAGATATCCCATATGTCCCTAATGTGTCAGGCTTCCTAAATGTCCCATATGTCCTTAACGTCCCAGACGTCCCAAATGTCCCATATGTCCCATATATCCCTAATGTCCCAGGCGTCCCAAATGTCCCATATGTACCTAACGTCCCAGACGTCCCAGATGTCCCATATGTCCCTAATGTCCCAGGCGTCCCAGATGTTTCATATGTCCCATATGTCCTTAACGCCCCAGACGTCCCAGCTGTCCCGTATGTCCCTAACGTTCCAGACGTCCCAGATGTCCTAGATGTCCCATATGTCCCTAACGTGCCAGACGTCTTAGATGTGCTATATGTCCCTAACGTCCCAGACGTCCGAGACGTCCCAGATGTCCCATATGTCCTTAACGTCCCAGACGTCCCAGATGTCCCATATGTCAAATATGTCTTTAATCTCCCAGGCGTCCTAAATGTTCCATATGTCCTTAACGTCCTAGACGTCCCAGACGTCCTAGATGTCCCATAGGTCCCTAATGTCCCAGGCGTACCAGATGTCCCATATGTCCCATATGTCCCTAATGTCCCAGGCGCTTTAAATGTCTCATATGTCCTTAACGTCCTAGACGTCCCAGATGTCCCATATGTCCCTAACGTCCCAGGCGTCCCAGATGTTCCATATGTCCCATAGGTCCCTAATGTCCCAGGCGTCCCAGAAGTCCCATATGGCCCATATGTCCCTAATGTCCCAGGCGCTTTAAATGTCTCATATGTTCTTAACGTCCAAGACGTCCCAGATGTCCCATATGTCCCTAATGTCAAAGGCGTCCTAGATGTCCCATACGTCCCTAACGTCCAAGACGTCCCAGATGTCCCATATGTCCCATATGTCCCTAATGTCAAAGGCGTCCTAGATGTTCCATATGTCCCTACCGCCCCAGACGTCCTAAATGTCCCATATGTCCTTAACGTCCCAGACGTCCCAGCTGTCCCGTATGTCCCTAACGTCCCAGTCGTCCTAGACGTCCTAGATGTCCCATATGTCCCTAAGCTCCCAGACGTCCTAGATGTCCTATAGTTCCCTAACGTCCCAGACGTCCCAGACGTCTCAGATGTCCCATATCTCCCATATGTCCCTAATGTCCTAGGCGCCCCAGATGTCCCATATGTCCCATACGTCCCTAATGTCCCAGACGTCCTAAATGTCCCATATGTCTTTAACGTCCCAGACGTCCCAGACGTTCTAGATGTCCCATATGTCCTTAACGTCCCAGACGTCCTAGATGTACCATATGTCCCTAACGTCCCAGACGTCCCAGATGTTACAAATGTCAATATCGTCCCAGACGTCCCAGATGTCCCATATGTCCCATATGTCCCTAATGTCCCAGACGTTCCAGATGTCTCATATGTCCCTAACGTCCCAGACGTCTCAGATGTCTCATGTGTCCCTAACGTCCTTGACGTACTAGATGTCCCATACGTCCTTAACGTTCCAGACGTCCCAGATGCCCCATATGTCCCTAACGTCCCAGACGTCCCAGATGTCCCATATGTCCCATATGTCCCTAATGTCCCAGGCGTCCCAGATGTCACATATGTCCCATATGTCGTTAACGTCCCAGACGTCCCATATGTTCCATATGTCCCTAAAGTCCCAGACGTCCCAGATACCCCATATGTCCCATATGTCCCTAATGTCCCAGGCGTCCTAGATGTTCCATATGTCCCTAACGTCCCAGACGTCCTAAATGTCCCATATGTCCTTAACGCCCCAGACGTCCCAGCTGTCCCGTATGTCCCTAACGTTTAAGACGTCCCAGATGTCCTAGATGTCCCATATGTCCCATATGTCACTAATGTCCCAGACGTCCTAAATGTCCTATATGTCCCTAACGTCCCAAACGTCCTAAATGTTCCATATGTCCCATATGTTCCTAATGTCCCAGGCGTCCCAGATGTCCCATATGTCCCATATGTCTCTAATGTCCCAGACGTCCTAAATGTTCTATATGTCTTTAACGTCCCAGACGTCCCAGACGTCCTAGATGTCCCATATGTCCTTAACGTCCCAGACGTCCCAGATGTCCCATATGTCCCCAAGTCCCTAATGTCCAAGGCGTCCTAAATGTCCCATATGCCCTTAACGTCCCAGACGTCCCAGACGTCCTAGATGTCCCATATGTCCTTAACGTCCCAGACGTCCCAGATGTCCCATATGTACCTAACGTCCCAGACGTCCCAGATGTCCCATATGTCCCTAATGTCCCAGGCGTCCCAGATGTTTCATATGTCCCATATGGCCTTAACGCCCCAGACGTCCCAGCTGTCCCGTATGTCCCTAACGTTCCAGACGTCCCAGATGTCCTAGATGTCCCATATGTCCCTAACGTCCCAAACGTCCTAGATGTCCTACATGTTCCTAACGTCCTAAACGTCCTAAATGTCCCATATGTTACATATGTCTTTAATATCCCAGGCGTCCCAGATGTCCCATATGTCCCATATGTCACTAATGTCCCAGACGTCCTAAATGTCCTATATGTCCTTAACGTCCCAGACGTCCCAGACGTCCTAGATGTCCCATATGTCCTTAACGTCCCAGACGTCCCAGATGTCCCATATGTCCCCTATGTCCCTAATGTCCCAGGCGTTCTAAATGTCCCATATGTCCTTAACGTCCCAGACGTCCCAGACGTCCTAGATGTACCATATGTCCTTAACGTCCCAGACGTCCCAGATGTCCCATATGTCCCTAACGTCCCAGACGTCCCAGATGTCCCATATTTCGCGTATGTCCCTAATGTCCCAGGCGTCCCAGATGTTTCATATGTCCCATATGTCCCTAATGTCCCAGGCGTCCTAAATGTTTCATATGCTATTAACGTCCCTGACGTCCCAGACGTCCTAGATGTCCCATATGTCCTTAACGTCCCAGACGTCTCAGATGTTCCATATGTCGCTAAAGTCCCAGACGTCCCAGATGTCCCATATGTTCCATATGTCCCTAATGTCCCAAGCGTCCTAGATGTTCCATATGTCCCTAACGTCCCAGACGTCCTAAATGTCCCATATGACCCTAACGTCCCAGACGTCCCAGCTGTCCCGTATGTTCCTTACGTCTCAGACGTCCCAGAAGTCCTAGATGTCCCATATGTCTCTAACGTCCCAGACGTCCGAGACGTCCCAGATGTCCCATATGTCCCATATGTCCCTAATGTCACAAGCGTCCCAGATGTCCCATATGTCCCATATGTCCCTAATGTCCCAGGCGTACTAAATGTCCCATATGTCCTTAACGTCCCAGACGTCCCAGACGTCCTAGATGTCCCATATGTCCTTAACGTCACAGACGTCCCAGATGTCCCATATGTCCTTAACGTTCCAGACGTCCCAGATGTCCCATATGTCCCATATGTCCCTAATGTCCCAGGCGTCCTAGATGTTCCATATGTTCCTAACGTCCCAGACGTCCTAAATTTCCCATATGTCCTTAACGTCCCAGACGTCCCAGATGTCCCATATGTCCCTAACGTCCCAGACGTCCCAGATGTCCCATATGTCCCATATGTCCCTAATGTCCCAGGCGTCCTAAGTGTTCCATATGTCCCTACCGTCCCAGACGTCCTAAATGCCCCATATGTCCCTAACGTCCCAGACGTACCAGCTGTCCCGTATGTCCCTAACGTCCCAGACGTCCCAGACGTCCTAGATGTCCCATATGTCCCTAACGTCCCAGACGTCACAGATGTTTCATATGTCCCTAACGTCCCAGACGTCCCAGATGTCCCATATGTCCCATATGTCCCTAATGTCCCAGACGTCCCAGCTGTCCCATATGTCCCTAACGTCCCAGACGTCCCAGATGTCTCATATGTCTCTAACGTCCCAGAGGTCCCAGATGTCCCTTATGTCCCATATGTCCCTAATGTCCCAGGCGTCCCAGATGTCCCATATGTCCCATATGTCCCTAATGTCCCAGGCGTCCTAAATGTCCCATACGTCCTTAACGTCCCAGACGTCCCAGACGTCCTAGATGTCCCATATGTCCTTAACGTCCTAGACATCACGAATGTCCCATATGTCCCTAACGTCCCAGACGTCCCAGATGTCCCATATGTTCCATATATCTCTTATGTCCCAGGCGTCCCAGATGTCCCATATGTTCCATATGTCCCTAATGTCCCAGACGTCCTAAATGTCCCATATGTCCTTAACGTCCTAGACATTCCAGACGTCCTAAATGTCCCATATGTCCTTAACGTTCCAGACGTCCCAGATGTCCCATATGTCCCATATGTCCCTAATGTCCCAGGCGTCCTAGATGTTCCATATGTTCCTAACGTCCCAGACGTCCTAAATTTCCCATATGTCCTTAACGTCCCAGACGTCCCAGATGTCCCATATGTCCCTAACGTCCCAGACGTCCCAGATGTCCCATATGTCCCATATGTCCCTAATGTCCCAGGCGTCCTAAGTGTTCCATATGTCCCTACCGTCCCAGACGTCCTAAATGCCCCATATGTCCCTAACGTCCCAGACGTACCAGCTGTCCCGTATGTCCCTAACGTCCCAGACGTCCCAGACGTCCTAGATGTCCCATATGTCCCTAACGTCCCAGACGTCACAGATGTTTCATATGTCCCTAACGTCCCAGACGTCCCAGATGTCCCATATGTCCCATATGTCCCTAATGTCCCAGACGTCCCAGCTGTCCCATATGTCCCTAACGTCCCAGACGTCCCAGATGTCTCATATGTCTCTAACGTCCCAGAGGTCCCAGATGTCCCTTATGTCCCATATGTCCCTAATGTCCCAGGCGTCCCAGATGTCCCATATGTCCCATATGTCCCTAATGTCCCAGGCGTCCTAAATGTCCCATACGTCCTTAACGTCCCAGACGTCCCAGACGTCCTAGATGTCCCATATGTCCTTAACGTCCTAGACATCACGAATGTCCCATATGACCCTAACGTCCCAGACGTCCCAGATGTCCCATATGTTCCATATATCTCTTATGTCCCAGGCGTCCCAGATGTCCCATATGTTCCATATGTCCCTAATGTCCCAGACGTCCTAGATGTCCCATATGTCCTTAACGTCCCAGACGTCCCAGATGTCCCATATTTCCCTAACGTCCCAGACGTCCCAGATGTCCCATATGTCCCATATGTCCCATATGTCCCTAATGTCCCAGGCGTCCTTAATGTCCCATATGTCGTTAACGTTCCAGACGTCCCAGATGTCCCATTTGTTCCTAACGTCTTAGACGTCCCAGATGTCCCATATGTCCCATATGTCCCTAATGTCCCAGGTGTCCTAGATGTTCCATATGTCCCTAGCGTCCCAGACGTCCTAAATGTCTCATATGTCCCTAACGTCCCAGACGTTCAGCTGTCCCGTATGTCCTTAACGTCCCAGACGTCCCAGTCGTCTTAGATGTCCCATATATCCTTAACGTCCCAGACGTCCCAGATGTCCCATATGTTCCTAACGTCTTAGACGTCCCAGATGTCCCATATGTCCCATATGTCCCTAATGTCCCAGGTGTCCTAGATGTTCCATATGTCCCTAGCGTCCCAGACGTCCTAAATGTCTCATATGTCCCTAACGTCCCAGACGTTCAGCTGTCCCGTATGTCCTTAACGTCCCAGACGTCCCAGACTTGCTAGATGTCCCATATGTCCTTAACGTCCCAGACGTCCCAGATATCCCATATGTCCCTAATGTGTCAGGCTTCCTAAATGTCCCATATGTCCTTAACGTCCCAGACGTCCCAAATGTCCCATATGTCCCATATATCCCTAATGTCCCAGGCGTCCCAAATGTCCCATATGTACCTAACGTCCCAGACGTCCCAGATGTCCCATATGTCCCTAATGTCCCAGGCGTCCCAGATGTTTCATATGTCCCATATGTCCTTAACGCCCCAGACGTCCCAGCTGTCCCGTATGTCCCTAACGTTCCAGACGTCCCAGATGTCCTAGATGTCCCATATGTCCCTAACGTGCCAGACGTCTTAGATGTGCTATATGTCCCTAACGTCCCAGACGTCCGAGACGTCCCAGATGTCCCATATGTCCCATATGTCCCTAATGTCCCAAGCGTCCCAGATGTCCCATATGTCCCACATGTCCCTAATGTCCCAGGCGTACTAAATGTCCCATATGTCCTTAACGTCCCAGACGTCCCAGACGTCCTAGATGTCCCATATGTCCTTAACGTCACAGACGTCCCAGATGTCCCATATGTCCCTAACGTTCCAGACGTCCCAGATGTCCCATATGTCCCATATGTCCCTAATGTCCCAGGCGTCCTACATGTTCCATATGTCCCTAACCTCCCAGACGTCCTAAATGTCCCATTTGTCCCTAACGTCCCAGACGTCCCAGCTGTCCCGTATGTCCTTAACGTCCCAGATGTCCCAGACGTAATAGATGTCCCATATGTCCATAACGTCCCAGACGTCCTAGACGTCCCAAATGTCCTTAACGTCCCAGACGTCCCAGATGTCCCATATGTCCCTAACGTCCCAGACGTCCCAGATGTCCCATATGTCCCATATGTCCCTAATGTCCCAGACGTCCTAGATGTCCCATATGTCCTTAACGTCCCAGACGTCCCAGATGTCCCATATTTCCCTAACGTCCCAGACGTCCCAGATGTCCCATATGTCCCATATGTCCCATATGTCCCTAATGTCCCAGGCGTCCTAAATGTCCCATATGTCCTTAACGTCCCAGACGTCCCAGTCGTCCTAGATGTCCCATATATCCTTAACGTCCCAGACGTCCCAGATGTCCCATATGTTCCTAACGTCTTAGACGTCCCAGATGTCCCATATGTCCCATATGTCCCTAATGTCCCAGGTGTCCTAGATGTTCCATATGTCCCTAGCGTCCCAGACGTCCTAAATGTCTCATATGTCCCTAACGTCCCAGACGTTCAGCTGTCCCGTATGTCCTTAACGTCCCAGACGTCCCAGACTTGCTAGATGTCCCATATGTCCTTAACGTCCCAGACGTCCCAGATATCCCATATGTCCCTAATGTGTCAGGCGTCCTAAATGTCCCATATGTCCTTAACGTCCCAGACGTCCCAAATGTCCCATATGTCCCATATATCCCTAATGTCCCAGGCGTCCCAAATGTCCCATATGTACCTAACGTCCCAGACGTCCCAGATGTTCCATATGTCCCTAATGTCCCAGGCGTCCCAGATGTTTCATATGTCCCATATGTCCTTAACGCCCCAGACGTCCCAGCTGTCCCGTATGTCCCTAACGTTCCAGACGTCCCAGATGTCCTAGA
The DNA here is from genome assembly GCA_940337035.1 of Agriotes lineatus. Classification (NCBI taxonomy): domain Eukaryota; kingdom Metazoa; phylum Arthropoda; class Insecta; order Coleoptera; family Elateridae; genus Agriotes; species Agriotes lineatus. The sequence goes on from CALNHX010000284.1 coordinate 72,434, forward strand.
TGTCCCATATGTCCCTAACGTGCCAGACGTCTTAGATGTGCTATATGTCCCTAACGTCCCAGACGTCCGAAACGTCCCAGATGTCCCATATGTCCCTAATGTCCCAAGCGTCCCAGATGTCCCATATGTCCCACATGTCCCTAATGTCCCAGGCGTACTAAATGTCCCATATGTCCTTAACGTCCCAGACGTCCCAGACGTCCTAGATGTCCCATATGTACTTAACGTCACAGACGTCCCAGATGTCCCATATGTCCCTAACGTTCCAGACGTCCCAGATGTCCCATATGTCCCATATGTCCCTAATGTCCCAGGCGTCCTACATGTTCCATATGTCCCTAACCTCCCAGACGTCCTAAATGTCCCATATGTCCCTAACGTCCCAGACGTCCCAGCTGTCCCGTATGTCCTTAACGTCCCAGATGTCCCAGACGTAATAGATGTCCCATATGTCCATAACGTCCCAGACGTCCTAGACGTCCCATATGTCCTTAACGTCCCAGACGTCCCAGATGTCCCATATGTCCCTAACGTCCCAGACGTCCCAGATGTCCCATATGCCCCATATGTCCCTAATGTCCCAGACGTCCTAAGTGTTTCATATGTCTCTAACGTCCCAGACGTCCTAAATGCCCCATATGTCCTTAACGTCCCACACGTCCCAGCTGTCCCGTATGTCCCTAACTTCCCAGACGTCCCAGACGTCCTAGATGTCCCATATGTCCCTAACGTTTCAGACCTCTCAGATGTTTCATATGTCCCTAACGTCCCAGACGTCCCAGATGTCCCATATGTCCCTAATGTCCCAGACGTCCCAGATGTCCCATATGTCCCTAACGTCCCAGACGTCCCAGATGTCCCATATGTCCCTAACGTACTAGACGTCCTAGATGTCCCATACGTCCTTAACGTCCCAGACGTCCCAGATGCCCCATATGTCCCTAACGTCCCAGAGGTTCCAGATGTCCCATATGTCCCATATGTCCCTAATGTCCCAGGCGTCCCAGATGTCCCATATGTCCCATACGTCCCTAATGTCCCAGGCGTCCTAAATGTCCCATACGTCCTTAACGTCCCAGACGTCCCAGACGTCCTAGATGTCAAATATGTCCTTAACGTCCTAGACATCCCAAATGTCCCATATGTCCCTAACGTCCCAGACGTCCCAGATGTCCCATATGTCCCATATATCTCTAATGTCCCAGGCGTCCCAGATGTCCCATATGTTCCATATGTCCCTAATGTCCCAGACGTCCTAAATGTCCCATATGTCCTTAACGTCCTAGACGTCCCAGACGTCCTAGATGTCCCATATGTCCTTAACCTCCCAGACGCTTCAGATGTCCCATATGTCCCATATGTCCCTAATGTCCCAGCAGTCCTATATGTCCCATATATCCTTAACGTCCCAGACGTCCCAGACGTCCTAGATGTCCCATATGTCCTTAACGTCCCAGACGTCCCAGATGTGCCATATGTCCCTAACGTCCCAGATGTCCCAGATGTCCCATATGTCCCATATGTCCCTAATGTCCCAGGCGTCCTAAATGTCCCATATGTCCTTAACGTCCCAGACGTCCCAGACGTCCCAGATGTACCATATATCCTTAACGTCTCAGACGTCCCAGATGTCCCATATGTTCCTAACGTCCCAGACGTCCCAGATGTCCCATATGTACCATATGTCCCTAATGTCCCAGGCGTCCTGGATGTTCCATATATCCCTAGCGTCCCAGACGTTCTAAATGTCCCATATGTCCCTAACGTCCCAGACGTTCAGCTGTCCCGTATGTCCCTAACGTCCCAGACGTCCCAGACGTCCTAGATGTTCCATATGTCCTTAACGTCCCAGACTTCCTAGATGTCCCATATGTCCTTAACGTCCCAGACGTCCCAGATATCCCATATGTCCCTAATGTCCCAGGCGTCCTAAATGTCCCATATTACATACTATAATATAATAATATAACAAAAATATAAATACTAGCTTAACTAGTAACATTTTCTTCTTTAGTTTTTTTCGCTCTAGTTTCTTCTTTAGTTTTTTCTTCATCTACTTCTTCTATAAATTTGTTTACTTCACTTAGCTGATGATGTAACCCGAGACCTTCCATCAGATTTACAAAGGGCCTTCGATTTATCACATTATTTAGAAACAATTGACATACTTCTGCTCCATTTTCATATAATCTTTCTCTCGTGTGCAACTCTTCATCGGTATATCCGCTCCGCCCCATACCATACACCACTTCATGTCCTGCGTCGAATGCTAAGTCCTCACACAGACCTTGCAGATTTCCTATGGCGCTGCGCACATCTGTAGCTGGCGCTCGAGCAGCCTCCGAGTAACACATCCACATTACGACGACAGTTGCTGCCCAATTGCTTCTAGTTCAATATCACACCTAACACTGTCGCTAGCAAACGTCAGCAGTTCGTACAGACACAGAGCCTTCTCCGACAATTCGTCAAAGTTTTGTAACGTAACGTGCAGATTTTGAATATAATCCCCAGGTTGAGTTAGCGCTCGCGTTTTTGCTGTTGAATAAAATTGAGGAAACTTTAAGTTCTTCAATTGTGCTAGTTTTCGTCGAATTAGAGTGCGAACTCTGTACAGCTCTTCCACAGTTTCTCTCCCCAGGTAAACATCCGATCCGTCCTGACCCTGTATGCGTAACACCTTCACCGCTTGAATCGTTGTGAATGATAGGAGTATGGGTGCCAACTGAAGCGGTGGCCACTGTCCAGCTCCGGAATAAAAATAATTTGTTATAATTCCCTCATTTTCTAACAGGATTCCCCACTCAGGTTCCAGCAGCTGAACCCAATTATTGTGATTTCCACGTATTTGTATTACTGGTACAAATCCACCGCTGGTTTGTAGACCCACACATACAAACTTAGTCTGTGAATTATTTAATCTATATGTACTACTGCCAAGGAGCACTGGACACTGTTGCGGTTTACACTTCGTGACACCATCGAACACTGCTTGCCCGCTCTTCACTAAGCCAAGAACTTTGGTAATGGTTTCCATTCTTAGTTGCACTGAATAAGAAGATGTTCTGCGATTCCTACTCCTGCCTGCTCTTTTTTTATCTACTTTTCGAAGGTAGTGGTAGAAGGGAGTTACAAGGTTGCCCACGGTCACGGTCAAGTAGGAGGAGTACCAAAACTAGTGGTGGGGGGAAAATTGGTCAGTTAGAAATAGCATTTCAACGAAGTAGCAGTTAAGCGAATCGAGTGTGCGTAGAAGCGTTAGAGTAAACTATAATGCCGCTGGATAAATTTGGAAGGCATCACCTTGGCCATCCCTCAGATCATTCCACTGGTTCTCCTCCTCAACTGTTTCCTTTCGAGAACTTGGCGGATTTTTACTATGAAAAGGACATACACTTTACAAGTCTAGGAGTTAACCCTGAAGGCTGGTATATTCTACTATCCGGTAAATTAAGCTATACAGTTCAATTCGCTGAGGCTGTTATATCTTCTGTCAATACGAATCCTGCAACTCCTACACTTATTTTGAATGATAGCCATCTTAGCGCTACAGAGTTGACTGGAAAGACCCTGAAAAGGGGTGACGTGCTGAAATTTAAAGCAGTCAACGGCATTCCTGTTATGTATGTGGAATTTCATCTCAAGGCTCCCATTCTAGTGGAGTCGCCCGGTCAGCCTTGAACAGCTATTCCCCCCTCTCATTCTGGATTACCAACTATATAAGCGTGTCACAACCTTACAGAGTAACAGTCGCTAGTTTTCATTTAACCATGTGTCTCGAAGTATTTCCGCCATACCTCCGCCGATACGAGCACCGCATCCAGACCTACAAAAACTGGACTGGTGTCATACCTGCAGCCTCGCTTGCACTGGTTGGATTTTTCTACCATCAAGACAGCGATAAAGTGCAGTGCTTTTGTTGTGAAATTCGTATCCACAAATGGGTACCGGAAGATGATCCTCTAGAGAAACATTTGCGCTGGTCCGAACATTGCGTCTTTGCGAAGATGTGTAAAAAGTTGCAACAATTACAAAACGAGTTAGAAGAGGTCAAACATTTTTTGGTTGCGGATCAACTTAACATAAGTGATGCCTTACAAAGAATTAGTGCACTAGACTTGACAATTCCTAATTAATGTATTTATACTTAATAAATGAATTTATAACACTTCTTTCGTTTTTATTCATTGTCGTTGTTCCTTTAGCCGTCTTCACAAGTACATTCTTCTACGCCAACGAGCGAGCATCATTTCAACAATATGAATCTCACAACCCCCGCAGTTCGTGGAGGTTCTTGTTTGAAAGGGTTTGGAACAAGGTTAAGTCAAGCTAACCATTCAAATACGATTTAGCCTTGAACTTAAAAGCAGAGGTCCTTGAACTTAAAAGCTGAAGTCCTTGACTTTAAATATTTTTCCTTTGGAGTGTTCTGAGACAAGGTCAGGTCAAGGTTGCCACCCCCCACCACTCGACCCGCCACCTACCACCAACACTTAGCCTTAACCTTAATATTTATGGTGGTGGGAGGTGGCGGGTCGAGTGGTGGGGGGTGGCAACCTTGACCAGACCTTGTCTCAGAACACTCCAAAACACCCTACTGTCCCATATGCCCTAATGTACCAGGCGTTCTAAATGTCCCATATGTCCTTAACGTCCCAGACGTCCCAGACGTCCTAGATGTCCTATATGTCCTTAACGTAACAGACGTCCCAGATGTCCCATATGTCCCTAACGTCCCAGACGTGCCAGATGTCCCTAATGTCCCACATGTCTCGAATGTCCCAGGTGTCCTGGATGTTCCATATGTCCCTAACGTCCCAGACGTACTAAATGTTCCATATGTCCCTAACGTCCCAGACGTCCCAGCTGTCCCGTATGTCCCTAACGTCCCAGACGTCTCAGACGTCCTAGATCATATGTCCCTAACGTCCCAGACGTACTAAATGTCCCATATGTCCCTAACGTCCCAGACGTCCCAGCTGTCCTATATGTCCGTAACGTTCCAGACGTCCCATACGTCTCAGACGTCCCAGACGCGCCAGATGTCCCATATGTCTTATATGTCACTAATGTCCCAAATCTCCCAGATGTCCCATATGTCCCATATGTCCCTAATGTCCTAGGCGTCCTAAATGTCCCATATGTCCTTAACGTCCCAGACGTCCCAGACGTCCTAGATGTCCCATATGTCCTTAACGTCCCAGACGTCCCAGATGTCCCATATGTCCCATATGTCTATAATGTCCCAGGCGTCCTAAATGTCCCATATGTCCTTAACGTCCCAGACGTCCCAGACGTCCTAGATGTCCCATATGTCCTTAACGTCCTAGACGTCCCAGATGTCCCATATGTCCCTAACGTGCCAGGCGTCCCAGATGTCCCATATGTCCCATATGTCCCTAATGTCCCAGGCGTCCCAGATGTCCCATATGTCCCATATGTCTCTAACGTCCCAGACGTCCCAGATGTCCCATACGTCCCTAACGTGCCAGGCGTCCCAGATGTCCCATATTTTCCATATGTCCCTAATGTCCCAGGCGTCCCAGATGTCCCATATGTCCTATATGTCCCTAATGTACCAGGCGTCCTAAATGTTCCATATGTCCTTAACGTCAAAGACGTCCCAGACGTCCTAGATGTCCCATATGTCCTTAACGTCCTAGACGTCCCAGATGTCCCATATGTCCCATATGTCCCTAATGTCCCAGGCGTCCCAGATGTCCCATATGTCCCATATGTCTCTAACGTCCCAGACGTCCCAGATGTCCCATACGTCCCTAACGTCCCAGACGTCCCAGATGTCCAATATGTCCCATATGTCCATAATGTCCCAGGCGTCCTAGATGTTCCATATGTCCCTACCGCCCCAGACGTCCTAAATGTCCCATATGTCCCTAACCTCCCAGACGTCCCAGCTGTCCCGTATGTTACTAACGTCCCAGTCGTCCTAGACGTCCTAGATGTCCCATATGTCCCTAACGTCCCAGACGTCCCGGACGTCCCAGATGTCCCATATGTCCCATATGTCGCTAATGTCCTAGGCGCCCCAGATGTCCCATATGTCCCATATGTCCCTAATATCCTAGGCGCCTCAGATGTCCCATATGTCCCATATGTCCCTAATGTCCCAGGCGTCCTAAATGTCCCATATGTCTTTAACGTCCCAGACGTCCCAGACGTTCTAGATGTCCTATTTGTCGTTAACGTCCCAGACGTCCCAGATGTGCCATATGTCCCTAACGTTCCAGACGTCTCAGCTGTCCCGTATGTCCCTAACGCCCCAGACGTCCCAGACGTCCTAGATGTCCCATATGTCCCTAACGTCCCAGACGTCCTAAATGTCCCATATGTCCCTAACGTCCTTGACGTCAGAGATGTCCCATTCGTCCTTAACGTTCCAGACGTCCCAGATGCCCCATATGTCCCTAACGTCCCAGACGTCCCAGATGTCTCACATGTCCCTAACGTCCTTGACGTCCTAGATGTCCCATACGTCCTTAACGTTCCAGACGTCCCAGATGCCCCATATGTCCCTAACGTCCCAGACGTCCCAGATGTCCCATATGTCCCATATGTCCCTAATGTCCCAGGCGTCCCAGATGTCCCATATGTCCCATATGACCTTAACGTCCCAGACGTCCCAGATGTTTCATATCTCCCTAAAGTCCCAGACGTCCCAGATTTCCCATATGTCCCATATGTCCCTAATGTCCCAGGCGTCCTAGATGTTCCATATGTCCCTAACGTCCCAGACGTCCCAGATGTCCTAGATGTCCCATATGTCCCTAACGTCCCAGACGTCCTAGATGTCCTATATGTCCCTAACGTCCCAAACGTCCTAAATGTCCCATATGTCTTATATGTCTTTAATGTCCCAGGCGTCCCAGATGTCCCATATGTTCCATATGTCACTAATGTCCCAGACGTCCTAAATGTCCTATATGTCCTTAACGTCCCAGACGTCCCAGACGTCCTAGATGTCCCATATGTCCTTAACGTCCCAGACGTCCCAGATGTCCCATATGTCCCCTATGTCCCTAATGTCCCAAGCGTCCTAAATGTCCATATGTCCTTAACGTCCCAGACGTCCCAGACGTCCTAGATGTCCCATATGTCCTTAACGTCCCCAGACGTCCCAGATGTCCCATATGTCCCTAACGTCCCAGACGTCCCAGATGTCCCATATGTTCCGTATGTCCCTAATGTCCCAGGCGTCCTAGATGTTTCATATGTCCCATATGTCCCTAATGTCCCAGGCGACCTAAATGTTTCATATGTCCTTAACGTCCCTGACGTCCCAGACGTCCTAGATGTCCCATACGTCCTTAACGTCCCAGACGTCTCAGATGTTCCATATGTCGCTAACGTCCCAGACGTCCCAGATGTCCCATATGTTCCATATGTCCTTAATGTCCCAAGCGTCCTAGATGTTCCATATGCCCTAACGTCCCAGACGTCCTAAATGTCCCATATGTCCCTAACGTCCCAGACGTCCCAGCTGTCCCGTATGTTCCTTACGTCTCAGACGTCCCAGAAGTCCTAGATGTCCCATATGTCCCTAACGTCCCAGACGTCCGAGACGTCCCAGATGTCCCATATGTCCCATATGTCCCTAATGTCCCAAGCGTCCCAGATGTCCCATATGTCCCATATGTCCCTAATGTCCCAGGCGTACTAAATGTCCCATATGTCCTTAACGTCCCAGACGTCCCAGACGTCCTAGATGTCCATATGTCCTTAACGTCACAGACGTCCCAGATGTCCCATATGTCCCTAACGTTCCAGACGTCTCAGATGTCCCATATGTCCCAATATGTCCCTAATGTCCCAGGCGTCCTAGATGTTCCATATGTCCCTAACGTCCCAGACGTCCTAAATGTCCCATATGTCCCTAACGTCCCAGACGTCCCAGCTGTCCCGTATGTCCTTAACGTCCCAGATGTCCCAGACGTCCTAGATGTCCCATATGTCCATAACGTCCTAGACGTCCTAGACGTCCCATATGACAATAACGTCCAGACGTTCCAGATATCCCATATGTCCCATATGTCCCTAATGTCCCAGGCGTCCTAAGTGTTCCATATGTCCCTAACGTCCCAGACGTCCTAAATGCCCCCTATGTCCCTAACGTCCCAGACGTCCCAGCTGTCCCGTATGTCCCTAACGTCCCAGAAGTCCCAGATGGTTCATATGTCCCTAACGTCCCAGACGTCCCAGATGACCCATATGTCCCATATGTCCCAAATGTCCCAGACGTCCCAGATGTCCCATATGTCCCTAACGTCCCAGACGTCCCAGATGTCTCATATGTCCTTAACGTACTAGACGTCCTAGATGTCCCATACGTCCTTAACGTCCCAGAAGTCCCAGATGCCCCATATGTCCCTAACGACCCAGAGGTCCCAGATGTCCCATATGTCTCATATGTCCCTAATGTCCCAAGCGTCCCAGATGTCCCATATGTCCCATATTTCCCTAATGTCCCAGGCGTCCTAAATGTCGCATACGTCCTTAACGTCCCAGACGTCCCAGACGTCCTAGATGTCCCATATGGGACATCTGGGGCGTCTGGGACGGTATTGACATATGGGACATCTGGGACGTCTGGGACGTTAGGGACATATGGTACATCTAGGACGTCTGGGAACTCTGGGGAGTTAGGATTATACGGGACAGCTAAAACGTCTGGGACGTTAGGGACATATGGGACATCTGGGACGTCTGGGACGTCTGGGACGTTAAGGACGTATGCGACATTTAGGACGCCTGGGACATTAGGGAAATATGGGACATATGGGACATCTGGGACGCTTGGGACATTAGGGACATATGAGACATATGGGACATCTGGGACCTCTGGGTCGTTAGGGACATATGGGACATCTAGAACGTCTGGGACGTCTGGGACGTTAAAAACATATGGGACATTTAGGACGCCTGGGACATTAGGGACGTATGGGACATATGGGACATTTGGGGCGCCTAGGACATTAGGGACATATGGGACATATGGGACATCTGGGACGTCTGGGACGTCTAGGACGTTAGGGAAATATAGGACATCTAGGACGTCTGGGAGGTTAGGGACATATGGGACATCTAGAACGTCTGGGACGTCTGGGACGTTAAAAACATATGGGACATTTAGGACGCCTGGGACATTAGGGACGTATGGGACATATGGGACATTTGGGGCGCCTAGGACATTAGGGACATATGGGACATATGGGACATCTGGGACGTCTGGGACGTCTAGGACGTTAGGGAAATATAGGACATCTAGGACGCCTGGGACCTTAGGGACATATGGGACATATGGGACATCAGTTACGTCTGGGACGTTAGAGACATATGGGATATCTGATACGTCTGGGACGTTAAGGACAAATGGGACATCTAGGACGTTTGGAATGTTAGGGACATATTTAACATCTGGGACGTCTGAGACGTTAGGGACATATGGGACATTTAGGACGTCTGGGAAGTTAGGGACATATGCAACATCTAGGACGCCTGGGACATTAGGGACATATGAGACATATGGAACATCTGGGACGTCTGGGACGTTAGGGACATATAGGACATCTAGGACGTCTGGGACGTTAGGGACATATGGGGCATCTAGGACGTCTGGGACGTCTGGGACGTTAGGGACATGCGGGACAGCTGGGACGTCCGGGAAGTTAGAAACATATGGGACATTTAGGACGTCTTGCACGTTAGGGACATATGGAATATCTAGGACGCCTGGGACATTAGGGACATATGGGACATATGGGACATCTGGCACGTCTGGGACGTTGGGGACATATGGGACATCTGGGACGTCTGGGACGTTAACGACATATGGGACACCTGGGACGTCTGGGACGTTAGGGACATATGGGGCGTTTAGGACGCCTGGGACATTAGGGACATATGGGACATATGGGACATCTGGGACGTCTGGGACATTAGGGAGATATAAGACATTTGGGACATCTGTTACGTCTGGAACGTTAGGGACATATGGGACATCTGGGACGTCTGGGACGTTAAGGACATATGGGACATCTAGGACGTCTGGGACGTTAAGGACATATGGGACATCTGGGACGTCTGGGACGTTAGGGACATATGGGACATCTGGGACGTCTGAGACGTTAAGGACATACGGGACAGCTGAGACGTCTGGGACGTTAGGGATATATGGGACATTTAGGACGTCTGGGACGTCTGGGACGTTAAGGACATATGGGACATTTAGGACGCCTGGGACATTAGGGACTTATGGGACATATGCGACATCTGCGACGTCTGGGACATTAAGGACATATAGAACATATGGGACATCTGGGACGTCTGGGACGTCTGGGACGTTATGGACATATGGGACATCTAGGACGTCTGGAACGTCTGGGACGTTAAGGACATATGGGACATTTAGGACACCTGGGACTTTAGGGACATATGGGACATATGGGACATCTGGGACGCCTGGGACATTAGGGACATATTTACATATGGGACATCTGGGACGTCTGGGACGTCTGGGACGTTAGGGACATATAGGACATCTAAGACGTCTGGGACGTTAAAGACATATGGGACATCTAGGACGTCAGGGACGTCTGGGACGTTAAGGACATGTGGGACATCTAGGACGTCTGGGACGTCTGGGACGTTAAGGACATATGGGACATTTAGGACGCCTGGGACATTAGGGACATATGGGACATCTGGGACGCCTGGGACATTAGGGACATATATGACATATGGGACATCTGGGACGTCTGGGACGTATAGGACATCTAAGACGTCTGGGACGTTAAAGACACATGGGACATCTAGGACGTCAGGGACGTCTGGGACGTTAAGGACATATGGGACATCTAGGACGTCTGGGACGCCTGGGACGTTAAGTACATATGGGACATTTAGGACGCCTGGGACATTAGGGACATATGGGACGTCTGGGACGTCTGCGACGTTAGGGACATATAGGACATCTAGGACGTCTGGAACGTTAAAGACATATGGGACATCTAGGACGTCTGGGACGTCTGGGACGTTAAGGACATACGGGACAGCTGTTACGTCTGCGACGTTAGGGACATATGGGACATTTAGGACGTCTGTCACGTTAGGGACATTGGGAACATCTAGGACGTCTGGTACGTCTGGGACGTTAAGGTCATATGGGACATTTAGGACGCCTGGAACATTAGGGACATATGGAACATATGGGACATCTGGGACGCCTGGGACATTAGAGACATATGGGCCATATGGGACATCCGGGACGTCTGGGACGGTAGAGACATATGGGACATCTGGGACGTTTGGGACGTTAAGGACATATGGGACATCTAGGACGTCTGGGACGTCTGGGACGTTAAGGATATATGGGAAATTTAGGACGCCTGGGACATTAGGAACATATGGGACATATGGGACATCTGTGACGTCTGGGACGTAAAGGACATATGGGACATCTAGGACGTCTGGGACGTCTGGGACGTTAAGGACATATGGGACATTTAGGACGCCTGGGACATTAGGGACATATGGGACAAATGGGACATCTAAGACGCCTGGGACATTAGGGACATATGGGACATCTGGGACGTCTGGGACGTTAGGGACATATGGGACATCTGGGACGTCTGAGACGTTAAGGACATATGGGACATGTAGGTCGTCTGAGACGTCTCGGACGTTAGGGACATACGGGACAGTTGGGACGTCTTGGACGTTAGGAACATATGGGACATTTAGAACATCTGGGACGTTAGGGACATATAGAACATCTAGGACGCCTGGGACATTAGGGACATATGGGACTTATGGGACATCTGGGACGTCTGGGACGTTAGGGAAATATGGGACATTTGGGACGTCTGGGACGTTAAGGACATATGGGACATCTAGAACGTCTGGTACGTCTGGAAAGTTAAGGACATATGGGACATTTAGGACGCCTGGGTTATTAGGGACATATGGAACATATGGGACATCTGGGACGCCTGGTACATTAGGGACATATAGGACATATGGGACATCTGGGACGTCTCGGACGTCGGGGACGTTAGGGACATACGGGACAGCTGGGACGTCTGGGACGTTAGGGACATATGGGACATTTAGGACGTCTTGGACGTTAGGGACATATGAAACATCTTGGACGCCTGGAACATTAGGGTCGTATAGGACATATGGGACATCTGGGACGTCTGGGGCGTTAGGGTCATATGAGACATCTGGGACGTCTGGGACGTTAAGAACATATGGGACATCTAAGACGGCTGGGACGTCTGGGACGTTAAAAACATATGGGACATTTAGGACGCCTGGGACAATAGGGACATATGGGACATATGGGACATCTGGGACGTCTGGGACGTTAGGGACATATTGGACATCTGGGACGTCTGGGACGTTAAGGACATATGAGACATCTAGGACGTCTGGGACGTCTGGGACCTTAAGGACATATGAGACATCTGGGACGTCTGGGACGTTAAGGACATATGGGACATCTAGGACGTCTGGGACTTTAGAGACATATAGGACATCTGGGACGTCTGGGACGTTAAGGACATATGGGACATCTAGGACGTCTGGGACGTCTGGGCCGCTAGGGACATATAGGACATCTAGGACGTCTGGGACGTTAGGGACATATGGGACATCTAGGACGTCTAGGACGTCTGGGACGTTAGGAACATACGGGACAGCTGGGACGTTTGGGACGTTAGGGACATATGGGACATTTAGAACGTCTGGGACGTTAGGGACATATGGAACATCTAAGACGCCTGGGACGTTAGGGACATATGGGACATCTGGGACGTCTAGGACGTTAAGGACATATGGGCCATCTAGGACGTCTGGAAAGCCTAGGACGTTAAGGACATATGGGACATTTGGGACGCTTGGGACATTAGGGATATATGTGACATATGGGACATCTGGGACGTTTGGGACATTAGGGACATATGGGACATATGGGACATTTAGGACGCCTGGGCCATTAGGGACATATGGGATATCTGGGACGTCTGGGACGTTAAGGACATATGGGACATCTAGGAAGTCTGGGACGTTAAGAACATATGGGACATCTAGGACGTCTGGGACATCTGGGACGTTAGGGACATACGGGACAGCTGAACGTCTGGGACGTTAGGGACATATGGGACATTTAGGACGTCTGGGACGCTAGGGACATATGGAACATCTAGGACGCCTGGGACATTAGGGACATATGGGACATATGGGACATCTGGGACGTCTGGGACGTTAGGAACATATGGAACATCTGGGACGTCTGGGACGTTAAGGACATATGGGACATCTAGGACGTCTGGGACGTCTGGGACGTTAAGGATATATGGGACATCTAGGACGTCTGGGACGTGTGGGACGTTAAGGAAATATGGGACATTTAGGACGCCTGGGACATTAGGGACATATAGGACATATGGGACATCTGGGACGTCTGGGACGTTAGGGACATATGGGACATCTGGGACGTCTGGGACGTTAAGGACATATGGGACATCTAGGACGTCTGGGACGTCTGGGACGTTAAGGACATATGGGACATTTAGGACTCCTGGGACATTAGGGACATATGGGACATATGGGACATCTGAAGCGTCTGGTAGGTTAAGGACATATGGGACATCTAGGACGTCTGGGACGTCTAGGACGTTAAGGACATATGGGACATTTAGGACGTCTGGGACATTAGGGACATATGGAACATATGGGACATCTTGGACGCCTGGGACATTAGAGATATATGGGACATATGGGACATCTGGGACGTCTGGGACGTTAGGGACATATGGGACATTCGGGATGTCTAGGACGTTAAGGACATATGGTACATCTAGGACGTCTGGGACGTCTGGGACGTTAAGGACGTATGGGATATTTAGGACGCCTGCGACATTAGGGACATATGGGACATATGGGACATCTGGGACCTCTGGGTCGTTAGGGACATATGTGGCATCTGGGACGTCTGGGACGTTAAAGACGTATGGGACATCTAGGACGTCTAGTACGTTAGGGACATATGGGACATCTGGGACGTCTGGGACGTTAGGGACATATGGGACATCTGGGACGTCTGGGACAGTAGGGACATATGGGACATATGGGACATCTGGGACGTCTGGGACGTTAGGGACATATGAAACATCTGGGACGTCTGGGACGTTAGGGACATATGGGACATCTAGGACGTCTGGGACGTCTGGGACGTTAGGGACATACGGGACAGCTGGGACGTGACGGACGTTAGGGACATATGGGGCATTTAGGACGTCTGGGACGTTAGGGACATATGGAACACTTAGGACGTCTGGGACATTAGGGACATATGGGACATATGGGACATATGGGACGTCTAGGACGTCTGGGACGTTATGGACATATGGGACATCTAGGACGTCTTTGACATCTGGGACGTTAAGGACATACGGGACAGCTGGGACGTCTGGGCCGTTAGGGACATATGGGACATTTAGGACGTCTGAGAGGTTAGGGACAAATGGAACATCTAGGACGCCTGGAACATTAGGGACATATAGGACATATGGGACATCTGGGACGTCTAAGACGTTAGGGTCATATGAGACATCTGGGACGTCTGGGACGTTAGGGACATATGGGACATCTGGGACGTCTGGGACATTAGGGACATATGGGACATATGGGACATCTGGGACGTCTGGGACGTTAGGGACATATGAAACATCTGGGACGTCTGGGACGTTAGCGACATATGGGACATCTAGGACGTCTGGGACGTCTGGGACGTTAGAGACATACGGGTCAGCTGGGACGTGTCGGACGTTAGGGACATATGGGGCATTTAGGACGTCTGGGACGTTAGGGACATATGGAACACTTAGGACGTCTGGGACATTAGGGACATATGGGACATATGGGACATATGGGACGTCTAGGACGTCTGGGACGTTATGGACTTATGGGACATCTAGGACGTCTGGGACATCTGGGACGTTAAGGACATACGGGACAGCTGGGACGTCTGGGACGTTAGTGACATATGGGACATTTAGGACGTCTGAGAGGTTAGGGACAAATGGAACATCTAGGACGCCTGGAACATTAGGGACATATAGGACATATGGGACATCTGGGACGTCTGGGACGTTAGGGTCATATGAGACATCTGGGACGTCTGGGACGTTAAGGACATATTGGACATCTAGGACGTCTGGGACGTCTGGGACGTTAAAGACATATCAAACATTTAGGACGCCTGGGACATTAGGGACATATGGGACATATGGGATATCTGGGACGTCTGGAACGTTAGGGACATATGTGACATCTGGGACGTCTGGGACGTTAAGGACATATGGGACATCTAGGACGTCTGGGACGTCTGGGACCTTAAGGACATATGAGACATCTAGGACGCCTGAGACGTTAGGGACATTTGGGACATCTGGGACGTTAAGGACATATGGGACAACTAGGACGTCTAGGACGTCTGGGACGTTAGAGACATATAGGACGTCTGGGACGTCTGGGACGTTAAGGACATATGGGACAACTAGGACGTCTAGGACGTCTGGGACGTTAGAGACATATAGGACATCTGGGACGTCTGGGACGTCTGGGACCTTAAGGACATATGAGACATCTAGGACACCTGAGACGTTAGGGACATATGGGACATCTGGGACGTTAAGGACATATGGGACAACTAGGACGTCTAGGACGTCTGGGACGTTAGAGACGTATAGGACGTCTGGGACGTCTGGGACGCTAGCGACATATAGGACATCTAGGACGTCTGGGACGTTAGGGACATATTGAACATCTAGGACGTCTAGGACGTCTGGGACGTTAGGAACATACGAGACAGCTGGGACGTCTGGGACGTTAGGGACATATGGGACATTTAGGACGTCTGGGACGTTAGGGACATATGGAACATCTAAGACGCCTGGGACATTAGGGACATATGGGACATCTGGGACGTCTAGGACGTTAAAGACATATGGGACATCTAGGACGTCTGGGACGTCTAGGACGTTAAGGACATATGGAACATTTGGGACGCCTGGGACATTAGGGATATATGTGACATATGGGACATCTGGGACGCCTGGGACATTAGGGACATATGGGACATATGGGACATCTGGAACGTCTGGGACGTTAAGGACATATGGGACATTTAGGACGCCTGGGACATTAGGGACATATAGGACATATGGGACATCTGGGACGTCTGGGACGTCAGGGTCATATGAGACATCTAGGACGTCTGGGACGTTAAGAACATATGGGACATCTGGGACGTCTGGGACGTCTGGGACGTTAAAAACATATGGGACATTTAGGACGCCTGGGGCATTAGGGACATATGGGACATATGGGACATCTGGGACGTCTGGGACGTTAGGGACATATGGGACATCTGGGACGTCTGGGACGTTAAGGACATATGGGACATCTAGGACGTCTGGAACATCTGGGACTTTAAGGACATATGAGACATCTAGGACGCCTGAGACGTTAGGGACATATGTACCATCTGGGACGTCTGGGACGTTAATGACATATGGGACAACTAGGACGTCTAGGACGTCTGAGACTTTAGAGACATATAGGACATCTGGGACGTCTGGGACGTTAAGGACATATGGGTCATCTAGGACGTCTGGGACGTCTGGGACGCTAGGGACATATAGGACATCTAGGACGTCTGGGACGTTAGGGACATATGGGACATCTAGGACGTCTAGGACGTCTGGGACGTTAGGATCAACGGGACAGCTGGGACGTCTGGGACGTTAGGGACATATGGGACATTTAGGACGTCTGGGACGTTAGAGACATATGGAACATCTAAGACACCTGGGACATTAGGGACATATGGGACATCTGGGACGTCTAGGACGTTAAGGACATATGGGACATCTAGGACGTCTGGGACGTCTAGGACGTTAAGGACATATGGGACATTTGGGACGCCTGGGACATTAGGAATATATGTGATATATGGGACATCTGGGACGCCTGGGACATTAATGACATATGGGACATTTAGGACGCCTGGGACATTAGGGACATATGGGATATCTGGGACGTCTGGGACGTTAAGGACATATGGGACATCTAGGACGTCTGGGACGTCTGGGACGTTAGGGACATACGGGACATCTAGGACGTCTGGGACGTCTGGGACGTTAAGGACATATGGGACATTTAGGACGCCTGGGACATTAGGGACATATGGGACAAATGGGACATCTGGGACGCCTGGGACATTAGGGACATATGGGACATATGGGACATCTGTGACGTCTGGGACGTTAAGGACATATGGGACATCTAAGACGTCTGGGACGTCTGGGACGTTAAGGACATATGGGACATTTAGGACGCCTGGGACATTAGGGACATATGGGACAAATGGGACATCTGGGACGCCTGGGACATTAGGGACATATGGGACATATGGGACATCTGGGACGTCTGGGACGTTAGGGACATATGGGACATCTGGGACGTCTGAGACGTTAAGGACATATGGGACATGTAGGTCGTCTGAGACGTCTGGGACGTTAGGGACATACGGGACAGTTGGGACGTCTGGGACGTTAGGAACATATGGGACATTTAGAACGTCTGGGACGTTAGGGACATATAGAACATCTAGGACGCCTGGGACATTAGGGACATATGGGACATATGGGTCATCTGGGACTTCTGGGACGTTAGGGAAATATGGGACATTTGGGACGTCTGGGACGTTAAGGACATATGGGACATCTAGAACGTCTGGTACGTCTGGAAAGTTAAGGACATATGGGACATTTAGGACGCCTGGGTCATTAGGGACATATGGAACATATGGGACATCTAGGACGCCTGGGACATTAGGGACATATGGGACATATGGGACATCTGGGACGTCTGGGACGTCTAAAACGTTAGGGACATATAGGACATCTAGGACGTCTGGGACGTTAGAGACATATGGGACATCTAGGACGTCTGGGACGTTAGGGACATACGGGACAGCTGGGACGTCTGGGACGTTAGGGACATATGAGACATTTAGGACGTTTTGGACGTTAGGGACATATGAAACATCTAGGACGCCTGGGAAATTAGGGACATATAGGACATATAGGACATCTGGGACGTCTGGGACGTTAGGGTCATATGAGACATCTGGGACGTCTGGGACGTTAAGGACATATGTTACATCTAGGACGTCTGGGACGTCTGGGACGTTAAAAACATATGGGACATTTAGGACGCCTGGGACATTAGGGACATATGGGACATATGGGACATCTGGGACGTCTGGGACGTTAGGGACATATGAGATATCAGGGACGTCTGGGACGTTAAGGACATATGGGACATCTAGGACGTCTGGGACTTTAGAGACATATAGGACATCTGGGACGTCTGGGACGTTAAGGACATATGGGTCATCTAGGACGTCTGGGACGTCTGGGCCGTTAGGGACATATAGGACATCTAGGACGTCTGGGACGTTAGGGACATATGAGACATCTAGGACGTCTAGGACGTCTAGACGTTAGGAACATACGGGACAGCTGGGACGTCTGGGACGTTAGGTACATATGGGACATTTAGGACGTCTGGGACGTTAGGGACATATGGAACATCTAAGACGCCTGGGACATTAGGGACATATGGGACATCTGGGACGTTTAGGACGTTAAGGACATATGGGACATCTAGGACGTCTGGGACGTCTAGGACGTTAAGGACATATGTTACATTTGGGACGCCTGGGACATTAGGGACATATGGGACATATGGGACATCTGGGACGCCTGGGACCTTAGGGACATATGGGACATATGGGACATCAGATACGTGTGGGACGTTAGAGACATATGGGATATCTGGGACATCTGGCACGTCTGGGACGTTGGGGACATATGGGACATCTGGGACGCCTGGGACCTTAGGGACATATGGGACATATGGGACATCAGATACGTGTGGGACATTAGGGACATATGGGACATATGGGACATCTGGCACGTCTGGGACGTTGGGGACATATGGGACATCTGGGACGTCTGGGACGTTAACGACATATGGGACATTTGGGACGTCTGGGACGTTAGGGACATATGGGGCATTTAGGACGCCTGGGACATTAGGGACATATTGGACATATGGGACATCTGGGACGCCTGGGACGTCTGGGACGTTAAAGACATATCAAACATTTAGGACGCCTGGGACATTAGGGACATATGGGACATATGGGATATCTGGGACGTCTGGAACGTTAGGGACATATGTGACATCTGGGACGTCTGGGACGTTAAGGACATATGGGACATCTAGGACGTCTGGGACGTCTGGGACCTTAAGGACATATGAGACATCTAGGACGCCTGAGACGTTAGGGATATTTGGGACATCTGGGACGTTAAGGACATATGGGACAACTAGGACGTCTAGGACGTCTGGGACGTTAGAGACATATAGGACGTCTGGGACGTCTGGGACGTTAAGGACATATGGGACAACTAGGACGTCTAGGACGTCTGGGACGTTAGAGACATATAGGACATCTGGGACGTCTGGGACGTCTGGGACCTTAAGGACATATGAGACATCTAGGACACCTGAGACGTTAGGGACATATGGGACATCTGGGACGTTAAAGACATATGGGACAACTAGGACGTCTAGGACGTCTGGGACGTTAGAGACGTATAGGACGTCTGGGACGTCTGGGACGCTAGCGACATATAAGACATCTAGGACGTCTGGGACGTTAGGGACATATTGAACATCTAGGACGTCTATAACGTCTGGGACGTTAGGAACATACGAGACAGCTGGGACGTCTGGGACGTTAGGGACATATGGGACATTTAGGACGTCTGGGACGTTAGGGACATATGGAACATCTAAGACGCCTGGGACATTAGGGACATATGGGACATCTGGGACGTCTAGGACGTTAAAGACATATGGGACATCTAGGACGTCTGGGACGTCTAGGACGTTAAGGACATATGGAACATTTGGGACGCCTGGGACATTAGGGATATATGAGACATATGGAACATCTGGGACGCCTGGGACATTAGGGACATATGGGACATATGGGACATCTGGAACGTCTGGGACGTTAAGGACATATGGGACATTTAGGACGCCTGGGACATTAGGGACATATAGGACATATGGGACATCTGGGACGTCTGGGACGTCAGGGTCATATGAGACATCTAGGACGTCTGGGACGTTAAGAACATATGGGACATCTAGGACGTCTGGGACGTCTGGGACGTTAAAAACATATGGGACATTTAGGACGCCTGGGGCATTAGGGACATATGGGACATATGGGACATCTGGGACGTCTGGGACGTTAGGGACATATGGGACATCTGGGACGTCTGGGACGTTAAGGACATATGGGACATCTAGGACGTCTGGAACATCTGGGACTTTAAGGACATATGAGACATCTAGGACGCCTGAGACGTTAGGGACATATGGGCCATCTGGGACGTCTGGGACGTTAATGACATATGGGACAACTAGGACGTCTAGGACGTCTGAGACTTTAGAGACATATAGGACATCTGGGACGTCTGGGTCGTTAAGGACATATGGGTCATCTAGGACGTCTGGGACGTCTGGGACGCTAGGGACATATAGGACATCTAGGACGTCTGGGACGTTAGGGACATATGGGACATCTAGGACGTCTAGGACGTCTGGGACGTTAGGAACATACGGGAGAGCTGGGACGTCTGGGACGTTAGGGACATATGGGACATTTAGGACGTCTGGGACGTTAGAGACATATGGAACATCTAAGACACCTGGGACATTAGGGACATATGGGACATCTGGGACGTCTAGGACGTTAAGGACATATGGGACATCTAGGAAGTCTGGGACGTCTAGGACGTTAAGGACATATGGGACATTTGGGACGCCTGGGACATTAGGAATATATGTGATATATGGGACATCTGGGACGCCTGGGACATTAGGGACATATGGGACATATGGGACATCTGGGACGTCTGGGACGTTAATGACATATGGGACATTTAGGACGCCTGGGACATTAGGGACATATAGGATATCTGGGACGTCTGGGACGTTAAGGACATATGGGACATCTAGGACGTCTGGGACGTCTGGGACGTTAGGGACATACGGGACATCTAGGACGTCTGGGACGTCTGGGACGTTAAGGACGCCTGGGACATTAGGGACATATGGGACATATGGGACATCTGGGACGTCTGGGACGTCTAAAACGTTAGGGACATATAGGACATCTAGGACGTCTGGGACGTTAGAGACATATGGGACATCTAGGACGTCTGGGACGTTAGGGACATACGGGACAGCTGGGACGTCTGGGACGTTAGGGACATATGGGACATTTAGGACGTCTTGGACGTTAGGGACATATGAAACATCTAGGACGCCTGGGAAATTAGGGACATATAGGACATATAGGACATCTGGGACGTCTGGGACGTTAGGGTCATATGAGACATCTGGGACGTCTGGGACGTTAAGGACATATGTTACATCTAGGACGTATGGGACGTCTGGGACGTTAAAAACATATGGGACATTTAGGACGCCTGGGACATTAGGGACATATGGGACATATGGGACATCTGGGACGTCTGGGACGTTAGGGACATATGAGATATCTGGGACGTCTGGGACGTTAATGACATATGGGACATCTAGGACGTCTGGGACTTTAGAGTCATATAGGACATCTAGGACGTCTGGGACGTCTGGGCCGTTAGGGACATATAGGACATCTAGGACGTCTGGGACGTTAGGGACATATGAGACATCTAGGACGTCTAGGACGTCTAGACGTTAGGAACATACGGAACAGCTGGGACGTCTGGGACGTTAGGTACATATGGGACATTTAGGACGTCTGGGACGTTAGGGACATATGGAACATCTAAGACGCCTGGGACGTTAGGGACATATGGGACATCTGGGACGTTTAGGACGTTAAGGACATATGGGACATCTAGGACGTCTGGGACGTCTAGGACGTTAAGGACATATGTTACATTTGGGACGCCTGGGACATTAGGGACATATGGGACATATGGGACATCTGGGACGCCTGGGACCTTAGGGACATATGGGACATATGGAACATCAGATACGTGTGGGACGTTAGAGACATATGAGATATCTGGTACGTCTAGGACGTTAAGGACATATGGGACATCTAGGATGTTTGGGATGTTAGGGACATATGGAACATCTGGGACGTCTGAGACGTTAGGGACATATGGGACATTTAGGACGTAAGGGACGTTAGGGACATATGCAACATCTAGGACGCCTGGGACATTAGGGACATATGAGACATATGGAACATCTGGGACGTCTGGGACGTTAGGGACATATAGGACATCTAGGACGTCTGGGACGTTAGGGACATATGGGACATCTAGGACGTCTGGGACGTCTGGGACGTTAGGGACATGCGGGACAGCTGGGACGTCTGGTAAGTTAGAAACATATGGGACATTTAGGACGTCTTGCACGTTAGGGAATATCTAGGACGCCTGGGACATTAGGGACATATGGGACATATGGGACATCTGGCACGTCTGGGACGTTGGGGACATATGGGACATCTGGGACGTCTGGGACGTTAACGACATATGGGACATTTGGGACGTCTGGGACGTTAGGGACATATGGGGCATTTAGGACGCCTGGGACATTAGGGACATATTGGACATATGGGACATCTGGGACGCCTGGGACATTAGGGAGATATAAGACATTTGGGACATCTGGGACGTCTGGAACGTTAGGGACATATGGGACATCTGGGACGTCTGGGACGTTAAGGACATATGGGACATCTAGGACGTCTGGGACGTTAAGGACATATGGGACATCTGGGACGTCTGGGACGTTAGGGACATATGGGATATCTGGGACGTCTGAGACGTTAGGGACATACGGGACAGCTGAGACGTCTGGGACGTTAGGGATATATGGGACATTTAGGACGTCTGGGACGTCTGGGACGTTAAGGACATATAATAATAATAATAATAATAAAGGAATTTATTATCCAACTTAAGAATGTGTCCAGATATTACAAAATGAAAACAAAACATATAAATCGGATAATTGGAAAAGTTCAGTAACGGTCGACGTTACTGTTCTTCCACTTCCCCAGATATGATCC
Source organism: Agriotes lineatus (assembly GCA_940337035.1). Taxonomy (NCBI): domain Eukaryota; kingdom Metazoa; phylum Arthropoda; class Insecta; order Coleoptera; family Elateridae; genus Agriotes; species Agriotes lineatus. Next base: position 95,694 of record CALNHX010000284.1, read on the forward strand.
AAAGATAACAACAACAAAATTATAATAAAAAAAGAACACAATACAATTGTTAACTCTTTGATTGCGGTCACAAAAAAGTATGTATGAGCTATACCCCCTTATAACAAAATATATTATACATATTACATATTCCGCAGTATTTAAAATGTTACATATGTACATAAATGTACACACATCCAGAGTATAGTAGCCCACCTAGACATCCCGCTCCATCAACCATTCCTTCAAATCTCTTTTAAATTTACCTACCGATAATCCCTTAAATTTTGAGGGTAATTTGTTAAAAAATTTGCAAATGTTATATGAAAAACTCCTCTGAAACATTGACGTACTATGATTGGGCATAGATATTATCCCTCTATATCTAAGATTAAGATTATGAATATCTGTTCGGTAAGTTATTTTGCGACTGAGATATGGTGGAACCTTGGTGATAAGTATTTTGTAATACAAAACAGAATAATGAATTTCTCTACGTTTTGTCATATTAAGCCAGTTAGTTTCTTTTAATTTGTATGTTATTCTTTCGTATTTCTTTATCCCGTAAATCAATCTTAAACAATTATTTTGAACAAGCTGTATCCTCCTACAATCTTCTGCATCAATGCAGTGAGCGTACAAGGTATCAGCATAATTAAATTGAGACAGTACTAAGGAATTACATAGCATTACTTTAAGGTTTTTGTTTAATACATATCTGTTGGCGTAAATAAGTTTTAAAGCGCAGTAAGCTTTGCCTATTCAATTCCGTATATGTGTTTTAAATCTCAGAGCGTGATCGAGAACAACTCCGAGACTGGTTACCTCGTCCTTCAAGAGCAGGAGGGTGTCATTTAAATATAGTTTTACATTGTCAAACACAAGAGCCCTATCATTCTTCCCACCAAACAGCATAACATTAGTTTTAGTTGGATTCAACGATAACGAATGTAGTTTAGATTGATCTGCAAGGTTTTGTAGATCTTCATTTATTTTACTAATGGCGGAATCTACACTTTCTGGTGGGAAGGACAAGTAGACCTGCGTATCATCGGCATATAAATGATACTGACAATGTTGAAGAGCATTTTCCATTAAGTGACATGTATATATAGTAAATAAAATTGGCCCTAATATGGACCCCTGTGGTACACCAGTCGAAACCAATGCAGGTTCAGATAGAATCCCATCAAGGCAAACTCTCTGCATTCTTTGCGATAAGTATGCGTTAAAGATATTTATGGCTGATAACTCAAACCCAATATAATGTAAAATCGATTTTAGTATATCATGATCAAGCGTGTCAAATGCTTTGCTGAAATCCAACAGTATCAACACAGTTAGTCTACCCCAATCGATTGCACCTATTATATCGTCGATTATGTTGATTAGAGCTGTGGAACAACTGTATCCTGGTCCAAAGCCAGATTGGCACTCAGGTAGTATCCTGTACCTTTCAATGTGTTGACGCAACTGAAGTGCCATTGCTTTTTCTATAATTTTGGACATTACAGGCAAAATACTAATTGGTCTTAAATCCTTGTATTCAGTTGGTTGTTGGGACATTTAGGACGCCTGGGACATTAGGGACTTATGGGACATATGCGACATCTGCGACGTCTGGGACATTAAGGACATATAGAACATATGGGACATCTGGGACGTCTGGGACGTCTGGGACGTTAAGGACATATGGGACATCTAGGACGTCTGGAACGTCTGGGACGTTAAGGACATATGGGACATTTAGGACGCCTGGGACATTAGGGACATATGGGACATATGGGACATCTGGGACGCCTGGGACATTAGGGACATATATGACATATGGGACATCTGGGACGTCTGGGACGTCTGGGACGTTAGGGACATATAGGACATCTAAGACGTCTGGGACGTTAAAGACATATGGGACATATAGGACGTCAGGGACGTCTGGGACGTTAAGGACATGTGGGACATCTAGGACGTCTGGGACGTCTGGGACGTTAAGGACATATGGGACATTTAGGACGCCTGGGACATTAGGGACATATGGGACATTTGGGACGCCTGGGACATTAGGGACATATATGACATATGGGACATCTGGGACGTCTGGGACGTTAGGTACGTATAGGACATCTAAGACGTCTGGGCCGTTAAAGACATATGGGACATCTAGGACGTCAGGGACGTCTGGGACGTTAAGGCCATATGGGACATCTAGGACGTCTGGGACGTCTGGGACGTTAAGGACATATGGGACATTTAGGACGCCTGGGACATTAGGGACATATGGGACAAATGGGACATCTGGGACGCCTGGGACATTAAGGAGATATGGGACATATGGTACATCTGGGACGTCTGGGACGTTAGGGACATATGGGACATCTGGGACGTCTGAGACGTTAAGGACATATGGGACATGTAGGTCGTCTGGGACGTTAGGGACATACGGGACAGTTGGGACGTCTGGGACGTTAGGAACATATGGGACATTTAGAACATCTGGGACGTTAGGGACATATAGAACATCTAGGACGCCTGGGACATTAGGGACATATGGGACATATGGGACATCTGGGACGTCTGGGACGTTAGGGAAATATGAGACATTTGGGACGTCTGGGACGTTAAGGACATATGGGACATCTAGAACGTCTGGTACGTCTGGAAAGTTAATGACATATGAGACATTTAGGACGCCTGGGTCATTAGGGACATATGGAACATATGGGACATCTGGGACGCCTGGTACATTAGGGACATATGGGACATATGGGACATCTGGGACGTCTGGGACGTCTGGGACGTTAGGGACATACGGGACAGCTGGGACGTCTGGGACGTTAGGGACATATGGGACATTTAGGACGTCTTGGACGTTAGGGACATATGAAACATCTAGGACGCCTGGGACATTAGGGACATATAGGACATATGGGACATCTGGGAAGTCTGGGGCGTTAGGGTCATATGAGACATCTGGGACGTCTGGGACGTTAAGGACATATGGGACATCTAAGACGTCTGGGACGTCTGGGACGTTAAAAACATATGGGACATTTAGGACGCCTGGGACATTAGGGACATATGGGACATATGGGACATCTGGGAAGTCTGGGACGTTAGGGACATATGGGGCATTTAGGACGCCTGGGACATTAGGGACATATTGGACATATGGGACATCTGGCACGTCTGGGACGTTGGGGACATATGGGACATCTGGGACGTCTGGGACGTTAACGACATATGGGACATTTGGGACGTCTGGGACGTTAGGGACATATGGGGCATTTAGGACGCCTGGGACATTAGGGACATATTGGACATATGGGACATCTGGGACGCCTGGGACATTAGGGAGATATAAGACATTTGGGACATCTGGGACGTCTGGAACGTTAGGGACATATGGGACATCTGGGACGTCTGGGACGTTAGGGACATATGGGGCATTTAGGACGCCTGGGACATTAGGGACATATTGGACATATGGGACATCTGGGACGCCTGGGACATTAGGGAGATATAAGACATTTGGGACATCTGGGACGTCTGGAACGTTAGGGACATATGGGATATCTGGGACGTCTGAGACGTTAGGGACATACGGGACAGCTGAGACGTCTGGGACGTTAGGGATATATGGGACATTTAGGACGTCTGGGACGTCTGGGACGTTAAGAACATATAATAATAATAATAATAATAAAGGAATTTATTATCCAACTTAAGAATGTGTCCAGATATTACAAAATGTAAACAAAACATATAAATCGGATAATTGGAAAAAGTTCAGTAACGGTCGACGTTACTGTTCTTCCACTTCCCTAGATATGATCCAAAGATAACAACAACAAAATTATAATAAAAAAAGAACACAATACAATTGTTAACTCTTTGATTGCGGTCACAAAAAAGTATGTATGAGCTATACCCCCTTATAACAAAATATATTATACATATTACATATTCCGCAGTATTTAAAATGTTACATATGTACATAAATGTACACACATCCAGAGTATAGTAGCCCACCTAGACATCCCGCTCCATCAACCATTCCTTCAAATCTCTTTTAAATTTACCTACCGATAATCCCTTAAATTTTGAGGGTAATTTGTTAAAAAATTTGCAAATGTTATATGAAAAACTCCTCTGAAACATTGACGTACTATGATTGGGCATAGATATTATCCCTCTATATCTAAGATTAAGATTATGAATATCTGTTCGGTAAGTTATTTTGCGACTGAGATATGGTGGAACCTTGGTGATAAGTATTTTGTAATACAAAACAGAATAATGAATTTCTCTACGTTTTGTCATATTAAGCCAGTTAGTTTCTTTTAATTTGTATGTTATTCTTTCGTATTTCTTTATCCCGTAAATCAATCTTAAACAATTATTTTGAACAAGCTGTATCCTCCTACAATCTTCTGCATCAATGCAGTGAGCGTACAAGGTATCAGCATAATTAAATTGAGACAGTACTAAGGAATTACATAGCATTACTTTAAGGTTTTTGTTTAATACATATCTGTTGGCGTAAATAAGTTTTAAAGCGCAGTAAGCTTTGCCTATTCAATTCCGTATATGTGTTTTAAATCTCAGAGCGTGATCGAGAACAACTCCGAGACTGGTTGCCTCGTCCTTCAAGAGCAGGAGGGTGTCATTTAAATATAGTTTTACATTGTCAAACACAAGAGCCCTATCATTCTTCCCACCAAACAGCATAACATTAGTTTTAGTTAGATTCAACGATAACGAATGTAGTTTAGATTGATCTGCAAGGTTTTGTAGATCTTCATTTATTTTACTAATGGCGGAATCTACACTTTCTGGTGGGAAGGACAAGTAGACCTGCGTATCATCGGCATATAAATGATACTGACAATGTTGAAGAGCATTTTCCATTAAGTGACATGTATATATAGTAAATAAAATTGGCCCTAATATGGACCCCTGTGGTACACCAGTCGAAACCAATGCGGGTTCAGATAGAATCCCATCAAGGCAAACTCTCTGCATTCTTTGCGATAAGTATGCGTTAAAGATATTTATGGCTGATAACTCAAACCCAATATAGTGTAAAATCGATTTTAGTATATCATGATCAAGCGTGTCAAATGCTTTGCTGAAATCCAACAGTATCAACACAGTTAGTCTACCCCGATCGATTGCACCTATTATATCGTCGATTATGTTGATTAGAGCTGTGGAACAACTGTATCCTGGTCCAAAGCCAGATTGGCACTCAGGTAGTATCCTGTACCTTTCAATGTGTTGACGCAACTGAAGTGCCATTGCTTTTTCTATAATTTTGGACATTACAGGCAAAATACTAATTGGTCTTAAATCCTTGTATTCAGTTGGTTGTTGGGACATTTAGGACGCCTGGGACATTAGGGACTTATGGGACATATGCGACATCTGCGACGTCTGGGACATTAAGGACATATAGAACATATGGGACATCTGGGACGTCTGGGACGTCTGGGACGTTAAGGACATATGGGACATCTAGGACGTCTGGAACGTCTGGGACGTTAAGGACATATGGGACATTTAGGACGCCTGGGACATTAGGGACATATGGGACATATGGGACATCTGGGACGCCTGGGACATTAGGGACATATATGACATATGGGACATCTGGGACGTCTGGGACGTCTGGGACGTTAGGGACATATAGGACATCTAAGACGTCTGGGACGTTAAAGACATATGGGACATCTAGGACGTCAGGGACGTCTGGGACGTTAAGGACATGTGGGACATCTAGGACGTCTGGGACGTCTGGGACGTTAAGGACATATGGGACATTTAGGACGCCTGGGACATTAGGGACATATGGGACATCTGGGACGCCTGGGACATTAGGGACATATATGACATATGGGACATCTGGGACGTCTGGGACGTTAGGTACGTATAGGACATCTAAGACGTCTGGGCCGTTAAAGACATATGGGACATCTAGGACGTCAGGGACGTCTGGGACGTTAAGGCCATATGGGACATCTAGGACGTCTGGGACGTCTGGGACGTTAAGGACATATGGGACATTTAGGACGCCTGGGACATTAGGGACATATGGGACAAATGGGACATCTGGGACGCCTGGGACATTAAGGACATATGGGACATATGGTACATCTGGGACGTCTGGGACGTTAGGGACATATGGGACATCTGGGACGTCTGAGACGTTAAGGACATATGGGACATGTAGGTCGTCTGGGACGTTAGGGACATACGGGACAGTTGGGACGTCTGGGACGTTAGGAACATATGGGACATTTAGAACATCTGGGACGTTAGGGACATATAGAACATCTAGGACGCCTGGGACATTAGGGACATATGGGACATATGGGACATCTGGGACGTCTGGGACGTTAGGGAAATATGGGACATTTGGGACGTCTGGGACGTTAAGGACATATGGGACATCTAGAACGTCTGGTACGTCTGGAAAGTTAAGGACATATGAGACATTTAGGACGCCTGGGTCATTAGGGACATATGGAACATATGGGACATCTGGGACGCCTGGTACATTAGAGACATATGGGACATATGGGACATCTGGGACGTCTGGGACGTCTGGGACGTTTGGGACATACGGGACAGCTGGGACGTCTGGGACGTTAGGGACATATGGGACATTTAGGACGTCTTGGACGTTAGGGACATATGAAACATCTAGGACGCCTGGGACATTAGGGACATATAGGACATATGGGACATCTGGGACGTCTGGGGCGTTAGGGTCATATGAGACATCTGGGACGTCTGGGACGTTAAGGACATATGGGACATCTAAGACGTCTGGGACGTCTGGGACGTTAAAAACATATGGGACATTTAGGACGCCTGGGACATTAGGGACATATGGGACATATGGGACATCTGGGAAGTCTGGGACGTTAGGGACATATGGGACATCTGGGACGTCTGGGACGTTAAGGACATATGGGACATCTAGAACGTCTGGTACGTCTGGAAAGTTAAGGACATATGGGACATTTAGGACGCCTGGGTCATTAGGGACATATGGAACATATGGGACATCTGGGACGCCTGGTACATTAGGGACATATGGGACATATGGGACATCTGGGACGTCTGGGACGTCTGGGACGTTAGGGACATATGGGACATTTAGGACGTCTTGGACGTTAGGGACATATGAAACATCTAGGACGCCTGGGACATTAGGGACATATAGGACATATGGGACATCTGGGACGTCTGGGGCGTTAGGGTCATATGAGACATTTAGGACGTCTTGGACGTTAGGGACATATGAAACATCTAGGACGCCTGGGACATTAGGGACATATAGGACATATGGGACATCTGGGACGTCTGGGGCGTTAGGGTCATATGAGACATCTGGGACGTCTGGGACGTTAAGGACATATGGGACATCTAAGACGTCTGGGACGTCTGGGACGTTAAAAACATATGGGACATTTAGGACGCCTGGGACATTAGGGACATATGGGACATATGGGACATCTGGGAAGTCTGGGACGTTAGGGACATATGGGACATCTGGGACGTCTGGGACGTTAAGGACATATGGGACATCTAGGACGTCTGGGACTTTAGAGACATATAGGACATCTGGGACGTCTGGGACGTTAAGGACATATGGGACATCTAAGACGTCTGGGACGTCTGGGCCGCTAGGGACATATAGGACATCTAGGACGTCTGGGACGTTAGTAACATATGGGACATCTAGGACGTCTAGGACGTCTGGGACGTTAGGAACATACGGGACAGCTGGGACGTCTGGGACATATGGGACAAATGGGACATCTGGGACGCCTGGGACATTAGGGACATATGGGACATATGGGACATCTGGGACGTCTGGGACGTTAGGGACATATGGGACATCTGGGACGTCTGAGACGTTAAGGACATATGGGACATGTAGGTCGTGTGGGACGTCTGGGACGTTAGGGACATACGGGACAGTTGGGACGTCTGGGACGTTAGGAACATATGGGACATTTAGAACGTCTGGGACGTTAGGGACATATAGAACATCTAAGACGCCTGGGACATTAGGGACATATGGGACATATGGGTCATCTGGGACGTCTGGGACGTTAGGGAAATATGGGACATTTGGGACGTCTGGGACGTTAAAGACATATGGGACATCTAGAACGTCTGGTACTTCTGGAAAGTTAAGGACATATGGGACATTTACGACGCCTGGGTCATTAGGGACATATGGAACATATGGGACATCTAGGACGCCTGGGACATTAGGGACATATGGGAGATATGGGACATCTGGGACGTCTGGGACGTCTAAAACGTTAGGGACATATAGGACATCTAGGACGTCTGGGACGTTAGAGACATATGGGACATCTAGGACGTCTGGGACGTTAGGGACATACGGGACAGCTGGGACGTCTGGGACGTTAGGGACATATGGGACATTTAGGACGTCTTGGACGTTAGGGACTTATGAAACTTCTAGGACTCCTGGGAAATTAGGGACATATAGGACATATAGGACATCTGGGACGTCTGGGACGTTAGGGTCATATGAGACATCTGGGACGTCTGGGACGTTAAGGACATATGGGACATCTAGGACGTCTGGGACGTTAAAAACATATGGGACATTTAGGACGCCTGGGACATTAGGGACTTATGGGACATATGGGACATCTGGGACGTCTGGGACGTTAAGGACATATGAGATATCTGGGACGTCTGGGACGTTAAGGACATATGGGACATCTAGGACGTCTGGGACTTTAGAGACATATAGGACATCTGGGACGTCTGGGACGTTAAGGACATATGGGACATCTAGGACGTCTGGGACGTCTGGGCCGTTAGGGACATATAGGACATCTAGAACGTCTGGGACTTTAGAGACATATAGGACATCTGGGACGTCTGGGACGTTAAGGACATATGGGACATCTAGGACGTCTGGGACGTCTGGGCCGTTAGGGGACATATGAGACATCTAGGACGTCTAGGACGTCTAGACGTTAGGAACATACGGGACAGCTGGGACGTCTGGGACGTTAGGGACATATGGGACATTTAGGACGACTGGGACGTTAGGGACATATGGAACATCTAAGACGCCTGGGACATTAGGGACATATGGGACATCTGGGACGTTTAGGACGTTAAGGACATATGGGACATCTAGGACGTCTGGGACGTCTAGGACGTTAAGGACATATGGGACATTTGGGACGCCTGGGACATTAGGGACATATGGGACATATGGGACATCTGGGACGCCTGGGACCTTAGGGACATATGGGACATATGGGACATCTGGGACGCCTGGGACATTAGGGACATATACGACATATGGGACATCTGAGACGTCTGGGACGTCTGGGACGTCTGGGACGTTAGGTACGTATAGGACATCTAAGACGTCTGGGCCGTTAAAGACATATGGGACATCTAGGACGTCAGGGACGTCTGGGACGTTAAGGCCATATGGGACATCTAGGACGTCTGGGACGTCTGGGACGTTAAGGACATATGGGACATTTAGGACGCCTGGGACATTAGGGACATATGGGACAAATGGGACATCTGGGACGCCTGGGACATTAAGGACATATGGGACATATGGTACATCTGGGACGTCTGGGACGTTAGGGACATATGGGACATCTGGGACGTCTGAGACGTTAAGGACATATGGGACATGTAGGTCGTCTGGGACGTCTGGGACGATAGGGACATACGGGACAGTTGGGACGTCTGGGACGTTAGGAACATATGGGACATTTAGAACATCTGGGACGTTAGGGACATATAGAACATCTAGGACGCCTGGGACATTAGGGACATATGGGACATATGGGACATCTGGGACGTCTGGGACGTTAGGGAAATATGAGACATTTGGGACGTCTGGGACGTTAAGGACATATGGGACATCTAGAACGTCTGGTACGTCTGGAAAGTTAAGGACATATGAGACATTTAGGACGCCTGGGTCATTAGGGACATATGGAACATATGGGACATCTTGGGACGCCTGGTACATTAGGGACTTATGGGACATATGGGACATCTGGGACGTCTGGGACGTCTGGGACGTTAGGGACATACGGGACAGCTGGGACGTCTGGGACGTTAGGGACATATGGGACATTTAGGACGTCTTGGACGTTAGGGACATATGAAACATCTAGGACGCCTGGGACATTAGGGACATATAGGACATATGGGACATCTGGGACGTCTGGGGCGTTAGGGTCATATGAGACATCTGGGACGTCTGGGACGTTAAGGACATATGGGACATCTAAGACGTCTGGGACCCCTGGGACGTTAAAAACATATGGGACATTTAGGACGCCTGGGACATTAGGGACATATGGGACATATGGGACATCTGGTAAGTCTGGGACGTTAAGGACATATGGGACATCTAGAACGTCTGGTACGTCTGGAAAGTTAAGGACATATGGGACATTTAGGACGCCTGGGTCATTAGGGACATATGGAACATATGGGACATCTAGGACGCCTGGGACATTAGGGACATATGGGACATATGGGACATCTGGGACGTCTGGGACGTCTAAACCGTTAGGGACATATAGGACATCTGGGACGTTTAGGACGTTAAGGACATATGGGACATCTAGGACGTCTGGGACGTCTAGGACGTTAAGGACATATGGGACATTTGGGACGCCTGGGACATTAGGGACATATGGGACATATGGGACATCTGGGACGCCTGGGACCTTAGGGACATATGGGACATATGGGACATCAGTTACGTGTGGGACGTTAGAGACATATGGGATATCTGGTACGTCTAGGACGTTAAGGACATATGGGACATCTAGGATGTTTGGGATGTTAGGGACATATGGAACATCTGGGACGTCTGAGACGTTAGGGACATATGGGACATTTAGGACGTAAGGGACGTTAGGGACATATGCAACATCTAGGACGCCTGGGACATTAGGGACATATGAGACATATGGAACATCTGGGACGTCTGGGACGTTAGGGACATATAGGACATCTAGGACGTCTGGGACGTTAGGGACATATGGGACATCTAGGACGTCTGGGACGTCTGGGACGTTAGGGACATGCGGGGCAGCTGGGACGTCTGGGAAGTTAGAAACATATGGAACATTTAGGACGTCTTGCACGTTAGGGAATATCTAGGACGCCTGGGACATTAGGGACATATGGGACATATGGGACATCTGGCACGTCTGGGACGTTGGGGACATATGGGACATCTGGGACGTCTGGGACGTTAACGACATATGGGACATTTGGGACGTCTGGGACGTTAGGGACATATGGGGCATTTAGGACGCCCGGGACATTAGGGACATATTGGACATATGGGACATCTGGGACGCCTGGGACATTAGGGAGATATAAGACATTTGGGACATCTGGGACGTCTGGAACGTTAGGGACATATGGGACATCTGGGACGTCTGGGACGTTAAGGACATATGGGACATCTAGGACGTCTGGGACGTTAAGGACATATGGGACATCTGGGACGTCTGGGACGTTAGGGACATATGGGATATCTGGGACGTCTGAGACGTTAGGGACATACGGGACAGCTGAGACGTCTGGGACGTTAGGGATATATGGGACATTTAGGACGTCTGGGACATCTGGGACGTTAAGAACATATAATAATAATAATAATAATAATAAAGGAATTTATTATCCAACTTAAGAATGTGTCCAGATATTACAAAATGAAAACAAAACATATAAATCGGATAATTGGAAAAAGTTCAGTAACGGTCGACGTTACTGTTCTTCCACTTCCCTAGATATGATCCAAAGATAACAACAACAAAATTATAATAAAAAAAGAACACAATACAATTGTTAACTCTTTGATTGCGGTCACAAAAAAGTATGTATGGGCTATACCCCCTTATAACAAAATATATTATACATATTACATATTCCGCAGTATTTAAAATGTTACATATGTACATAAATGTACACACATCCAGAGTATAGTAGCCCACCTAGACATCCCGCTCCATCAACCATTCCTTCAAATCTCTTTTAAATTTACCTACCGATAATCCCTTAAATTTTGAGGGTAATTTGTTAAAAAATTTGCAAATGTTATATGAAAAACTCCTCTGAAACATTGACGTACTATGATTGGGCATAGATATTATCCCTCTATATCTAAGATTAAGATTATGAATATCTGTTCGGTAACTTATTTTGCGACTGAGATATGGTGGAACCTTGGTGATAAGTATTTTGTAATACAAAACAGAATAATGAATTTCTCTACGTTTTGTCATATTAAGCCAGTTAGTTTCTTTTAATTTGTATGTTATTCTTTCGTATTTCTTTATCCCGTAAATCAATCTTAAACAATTATTTTGAACAAGCTGTATCCTCCTACAATCTTCTGCATCAATGCAGTGAGCGTACAAGGTATCAGCATAATTAAATTGAGACAGTACTAAGGAATTACATAGCATTACTTTAAGGTTTTTGTTTAATACATATCTGTTGGCGTAAATAAGTTTTAAAGCGCAGTAAGCTTTGCCTATTCAATTCCGTATATGTGTTTTAAATCTCAGAGCGTGATCGAGAACAACTCCGAGACTGGTTGCCACGTCCTTCAAGAGCAGGAGGGTGTCATTTAAATATAGTTTTACATTGTCAAACACAAGAGCCCTATCATTCTTCCCACCAAACAGCATAACATTAGTTTTAGTTAGATTCAACGATAACGAATGTAGTTTAGATTGATCTGCAAGGTTTTGTAGATCTTCATTTATTTTACTAATGGCGGAATCTACACTTTCTGGTGGGAAGGACAAGTAGACCTGCGTATCATCGGCATATAAATGATACTGACAATGTTGAAGAGCATTTTCCATTAAGTGACATGTATATATAGTAAATAAAATTGGCCCTAATATGGACCCCTGTGGTATACCAGTCGAAACCAATGCGGGTTCAGATAGAATCCCATCAAGGCAAACTCTCTGCATTCTTTGCGATAAGTATGCGTTAAAGATATTTATGGCTGATAACTCAAACCCAATATAGTGTAAAATCGATTTTAGTATATCATGATCAAGCGTGTCAAATGCTTTGCTGAAATCCAACAGTATCAACACAGTTAGTCTACCCCGATCGATTGCACCTATTATATCGTCGATTATGTTGATTAGAGCTGTGGAACAACTGTATCCTGGTCCAAAGCAAGATTAGCACTCAGGTAGTATCCTGTACCTTTCAATGTGTTGACGCAACTGAAGTGCCATTGCTTTTTCTATAATTTTGGACATTACAGGCAAAATACTAATTGGTCTTAAATCCTTGTATTCAGTTGGTTGATGGGACATTTAGGACGCCTGGGACATTAGGGACTTATGGGACATATGCGACATCTGCGACGTCTGGGACATTAAGGACATATAGAACATATGGGACATCTGGGACGTCTGGGACGTCTGGGACGTTAAGGACATATGGGACATCTAGGACGTCTGGAACGTCTGGGACGTTAAGGACATATGGGACATTTAGGACGCCTGGGACATTAGGGACATATGGGACATCTGGGACGCCTGGGACATTAGGGACATATATGACATATGGGACATCTGGGACGTCTGGGACGTCTGGGACGTTAGGGACATATAGGACATCTAAGACGTCTGGGACGTTAAAGACATATGGGACATATAGGACGTCAGGGACGTCTGGGACGTTAAGGACATGTGGGACATCTAGGACGTCTGGGACGTCTGGGACGTTAAGGACATATGGGACATTTAGGACGCCTGGGACATTAGGGACATATGGGACATTTGGGACGCCTGGGACATTAGGGACATATATGACATATGGGACATCTGGGACGTCTGGGACGTCTGGGACGTTAGGGACATATAGGACATCTAAGACGTCTGGGACGTCTGGGACGTTAAGGACATATGGGACATTTAGGACGCCTGGGACATTAGGGACATATGGGACAAATGGGACATCTGGGACGCCTGGGACATTAAGGACATATGGGACATATGGTACATCTGGGACGTCTGGGACGTTAGGGACATATGGGACATCTGGGACGTCTGAGACGTTAAGGACATATGGGACATGTAGGTCGTCTGGGACGTTAGGGACATACGGGACAGTTGGGACGTCTGGGACGTTAGGAACATATGGGACATTTAGAACATCTGGGACGTTAGGGACATATAGAACATCTAGGACGCCTGGGACATTAGGGACATATGGGACATATGGGACATCTGGGACGTCTGGGACGTTAGGGAAATATGGGACATTTGGGACGTCTGGGACGTTAAGGACATATGGGACATCTAGAACGTCTGGTACGTCTGGAAAGTTAAGGACATATGAGACATTTAGGACGCCTGGGTCATTAGGGACATATGGAACATATGGGACATCTGGGACGCCTGGTACATTAGAGACATATGGGACATATGGGACATCTGGGACGTCTGGGACGTCTGGGACGTTTGGGACATACGGGACAGCTGGGACGTCTGGGACGTTAGGGACATATGGGACATTTAGGACGTCTTGGACGTTAGGGACATATGAAACATCTAGGACGCCTGGGACATTAGGGACATATAGGACATATGGGACATCTGGGACGTCTGGGGCGTTAGGGTCTTATGAGACATCTGGGACGTCTGGGACGTTAAGGACATATGGGACATCTAAGACGTCTGGGACGTCTGGGACGTTAAAAACATATGGGACATTTAGGACGCCTGGGACATTAGGGACATATGGGACATATGGGACATCTGGGAAGTCTGGGACGTTAGGGACATATGGGACATCTGGGACGTCTGGGACGTTAAGGACATATGGGACATCTAGAACGTCTGGTACGTCTGGAAAGTTAAGGACATATGGGACATTTAGGACGCCTGGGTCATTAGGGACATATGGAACATATGGGACATCTGGGACGCCTGGTACATTAGGGACATATGGGACATATGGGACATCTGGGACGTCTGGGACGTCTGGGACGTTAGGGACATACGGGACAGCTGGGACGTCTGGGACGTTAGGGACATATGGGACATTTAGGACGTCTTGGACGTTAGGGACATATGAAACATCTAGGACGCCTGGGACATTAGGGACATATAGGACATATGGGACATCTGGGACGTCTGGGGCGTTAGGGTCATATGAGACATCTGGGACGTCTGGGACGTTAAGGACATATGGGACATCTAAGACGTCTGGGACGTCTGGGACGTTAAAAACATATGGGACATTTAGGACGCCTGGGACATTAGGGACATATGGGACATATGGGACATCTGGGAAGTCTGGGACGTTAGGGACATATGGGACATCTGGGACGTCTGGGACGTTAAGGACATATGGGACATCTAGGACGTCTGGGACGTCTGGGACCTTAAGGACGTATGAGACATCTGGGACGTCTGGGACGTTAAGGACATATGGGACATCTAGGACGTCTGGGACTTTAGAGACATATAGGACATCTGGGACGTCTGGGACGTTAAGGACATATGGGACATCTAGGACGTCTGGGACGTCTGGGCCGCTAGGGACATATAGGACATCTAGGACGTCTGGGACTTTAGTAACATATGGGACATCTAGGACGTCTAGGACGTCTGGGACGTTAGGAACATACGGGACAGCTGGGACGTCTGGGACATATCTGACAAATGGGACATCTGGGACGCCTGGGACATTAGGGACATATGGGACATATGGGACATCTGGGACGTCTGGGACGTTAGGGACATATGGGACATCTGGGACGTCTGAGACGTTAAGGACATATGGGACATGTAGGTCGTGTGGGACGTCTGGGACGTTAGGGACATACGGGACAGTTGGGACGTCTGGGACGTTAGGAACATATGGGACATTTAGAACGTCTGGGACGTTAGGGACATATAGAACATCTAGGACGCCTGGGACATTAGGGACATATGGGACATATGGGTCATCTGGGACGTCTGGGACGTTAGGGAAATATGGGACATTTGGGACGTCTGGGACGTTAAGGACATATGGGACATCTAGAACGTCTGGTACTTCTGGAAAGTTAAGGACATATGGGACATTTAGGACGCCTGGGTCATTAGGGACATATGGAACATATGGGACATCTAGGACGCCTGGGACATTAGGGACATATGGGACATATGGGACATCTGGGACGTCTGGGACGTCTAAAACGTTAGGGACATATAGGACATCTAGGACGTCTGGGACGTTAGAGACATATGGGACATCTAGGACGTCTGGGACGTTAGGGACATACGGGACAGCTGGGACGTCTGGGACGTTAGGGACATATGGGACATTTAGGACGTCTTGGACGTTAGGGACATATGAAACATCTAGGACGCCTGGGAAATTATTGACATATAGGACATATAAAACATCTGGGACGTCTGGGACGTTAGGGTCATATGAGACATCTGGGACGTCTGGGACGTTAAGGACATATGGGACATCTAGGACGTCTGGGACGTCTGGGACGTTAAAAACATATGGGACATTTAGGACGCCTGGGACATTAGGGACATATGGGACATATGGGACATCTGGGACGTCTGGGACGTTAGGGACATATGAGATATCTGGGACGTCTGGGACGTTAAGGACATATGGGACATCTAGGACGTCTGGGACTTTAGAGACATATAGGACATCTTGGACGTCTGGGACGTTAAGGACATATGGGACATCTAGGACGTCTGGGACGTCTGGGCCGTTAGGGACATATAGGACATCTAGGACGTCTGGGACTTTAGAGACATATAGGACATCTGGGACGTCTGGGACGTTAAGGACATATGGGACATCTAGGACGTCTGGGACGTCTGGGCCGTTAGGGAAATATGAGACATCTAGGACGTCTAGGACGTCTAGACGTTAGGAACATACGGGACTGCTGGGACGTCTGGGACGTTAGGGACATATGGGACATTTAGGACGTCTGGGACGTTAGGGACATATGGAACATCTAAGACGCCTGGGACATTATGGACATATGGGACATCTGGGACGTTTAGGACGTTAAGGACATATGGGACATCTAGGACGTCTGGGACGTCTAGGACGTTAAGGACATATGGGACATTTGGGACGCCTGGGACATTAGGGACATATGGGACATATGGGACATCTGGGACGCCTGGGACCTTAGGGACATATGGGACATATGGGACATCAGTTACGTGTGGGACGTTAGAGACATATGGGATATCTGGTACGTCTAGGACGTTAAGGACATATGGGACATCTAGGATGTTTGGGATGTTAGGGACATATGGAACATCTGGGACGTCTGAGACGTTAGGGACATATGGGACATTTAGGACGTAAGGGACGTTAGGGACATATGCAACATCTAGGACGCCTGGGACATTAGGGACATATGAGACATATGGAACATCTGGGACGTCTGGGACGTTAGGGACATATAGGACATCTAGGACGTCTGGGACGTTAGGGACATATGGGACATCTAGGACGTCTGGGACGTCTGGGACGTTAGGGACATGCGGGACAGCTGGGACGTCTGGGAAGTTAGAAACATATGGAACATTTAGGACGTCTTGCACGTTAGGGAATATCTAAGACGCCTGGGACATTAGGGACATATGGGACATATGGGACATCTGGCACGTCTGGGACGTTGGGGACATATGAGACATCTGGGACGTCTGGGACGTTAACGACATATGGGACATTTGGGACGTCTGGGACGTTAGGGACATATGGGGCATTTAGGACGCCTGGGACATTAGGGACATATTGGACATATGGGACATCTGGGACGCCTGGGACATTAGGGAGATATAAGACATTTGGACATCTGGGACGTCTGGAACGTTAGGGACATATGGGACATCTGGGACGTCTGGGACGTTAAGGACATATGGGACATCTAGGACGTCTGGGACGTTAAGGACATATGGGACATCTGGGACGTCTGGGACGTTAGGGACATATGGGATATCTGGGACGTCTGAGACGTTAGGGACATACGGGACAGCTGAGACGTCTGGGACGTTAGGGATATATGGGACATTTAGGACGTCTGGGACGTCTGGGACGTTAAGGACATATAATAATAATAATAATAATAATAAAGGAATTTATTATCCAACTTAAGAATGTGTCCAGATATTACAAAATGAAAACAAAACATATAAATCGGATAATTGGAAAAAGTTCAGTAACGGTCGACGTTACTGTTCTTCCACTTCCCCAGATATGATCCAAAGATAACAACAACAAAATTATAATAAAAAAAGAACACAATACAATTGTTAACTCTTTGATTGCGGTCACAAAAAAGTATGTATGAGCTATACCCCCTTATAACAAAATATATTATACATATTACATATTCCGCAGTATTTAAAATGTTACATATGTACATAAATGTACACACATCCAGAGTATAGTAGCCCACCTAGACATCCCGCTCCATCAACCATTCCTTCAAATCTCTTTTAAATTTACCTACCGATAATCCCTTAAATTTTGAGGGTAATTTGTTAAAAAATTTGCAAATGTTATATGAAAAACTCCTCTGAAACATTGACGTACTATGATTGGGCATAGATATTATCCCTCTATATCTAAGATTAAGATTATGAATATCTGTTCGGTAAGTTATTTTGCGACTGAGATATGGTGGAACCTTGGTGATAAGTATTTTGTAATACAAAACAGAATAATGAATTTCTCTACGTTTTGTCATATTAAGCCAGTTAGTTTCTTTTAATTTGTATGTTATTCTTTCGTATTTCTTTATCCCGTAAATCAATCTTAAACAATTATTTTGAACAAGCTGTATCCTCCTACAATCTTCTGCATCAATGCAGTGAGCGTACAAGGTATCAGCATAATTAAATTGAGACAGTACTAAGGAATTACATAGCATTACTTTAAGGTTTTTGTTTAATACATATCTGTTGGCGTAAATAAGTTTTAAAGCGCAGTAAGCTTTGCCTATGCAATTCCGTATATGTGTTTTAAATCTCAGAGCGTGATCGAGAACAACTCCGAGACTGGTTGCCTCGTCCTTCAAGAGCAGGAGGGTGTCATTTAAATATAGTTTTACATTGTCAAACACAAGAGCCCTATCATTCTTCCCACCAAACAGCATAACATTAGTTTTAGTTAGATTCAACGATAACGAATGTAGTTTAGATTGATCTGCAAGGTTTTGTAGATCTTCATTTATTTTACTAATGGCGGAATCTACACTTTCTGGTGGGAAGGACAAGTAGACCTGCGTATCATCGGCATATAAATGATACTGACAATGTTGAAGAGCATTTTCCATTAAGTGACATGTATATATAGTAAATAAAATTGGCCCTAATATGGACCCCTGTGGTACACCAGTCGAAACCAATGCGGGTTCAGATAGAATCCCATCAAGGCAAACTCTCTGCATTCTTTGCGATAAGTATGCGTTAAAGATATTTATGGCTGATAACTCAAACCCAATATAGTGTAAAATCGATTTTAGTATATCATGATCAAGCGTGTCAAATGCTTTGCTGAAATCCAACAGTATCAACACAGTTAGTCTACCCCGATCGATTGCACCTATTATATCGTCGATTATGTTGATTAGAGCTGTGGAACAACTGTATCCTGGTCCAAAGCCAGATTGGCACTCAGGTAGTATCCTGTACCTTTCAATGTGTTGACGCAACTGAAGTGCCATTGCTTTTTCTATAATTTTGGACATTACAGGCAAAATACTAATTGGTCTTAAATCCTTGTATTCAGTTGGTTGTTGGAACATTTAGGACGCCTGGGACATTAGGGACTTATGGGACATATGCGACATCTGCGACGTCTGGGACATTAAGGACATATAGAACATATGGGACATCTGGGACGTCTGGGACGTCTGGGACGTTAAGAACATATGGGACATCAAGGACGTCTGGAACGTCTGGGACGTTAAGGACATATGGGACATTTAGGACGCCTGGGACATTAGGGACATATGGGACATATGGGACTTCTGGGACGCCTGGGACATTACGGACATATATGACATATGGGACGTCTGGGACGTCTGGGACGTCTGGGACGTTAGGGACATATAGGACATCTAAGACGTCTGGGACGTTAAAGACATATGGGACATCTAGGACGTCAGGGACGTCTGGGACGTTAAGGACATGTGGGACATCTAGGACGTCTGGGACGTCTGGGACGTTAAGGACATATGGGACATTTAGGACGCCTGGGACATTAGGGACATATGGGACATCTGGGACGCCTGGGACATTATTGACATATACGACATATGGGACATCTGAGACGTCTGGGACGTCTGGGACGTCTGGGACGTTAGGTACGTATAGGACATCTAAGACGTCTGGGCCGTTAAAGACATATGAGACATCTAGGACGTCAGGGACGTCTGGGACGTTAAGGCCATATGGGACATCTAGGACGTCTGGGACGTCTGGGACGTTAAGGACATATGGGACATTTAGGACGCCTGGGACATTAGGGACATATGGGACAAATGGGACATCTGGGACGCCTGGGACATTAAGGACATATGGGACATATGGTACATCTGGGACGTCTGGGACGTTAGGGACATATGGGACATCTGGGACGTCTGGGACGTTAGGAACATATGGGACATTTAGAACATCTGGGACGTTAGGGACATATAGAACATCTAGGACGCCTGGGACATTAGGGACATATGGGACATATGGGACATCTGGGACATCTGGGACGTTAGGGAAATATGAGACATTTGGGACGTCTGGGACGTTAAGGACATATGGGACATCTAGAACGTCTGGTACGTCTGGAAAGTTAAGGACATATGAGACATTTAGGACGCCTGGGTCATTAGGGACATATGGAACATATGGGACATCTGGGACGCCTGGTACATTAGGGACATATGGGACATATGGGACATCTGGGACGTCTGGGACGTCTGGGACGTTAGGGACATACGGGACAGCTGGGACGTCTGGGACGTTAGGGACATATGGGACATTTAGGACGTCTTGGACGTTAGGGACATATGAAACATCTAGGACGCCTGGGACATTAGGGACATATAGGACATATGGGACATCTGGGACGTCTGGGGCGTTAGGGTCATATGAGACATCTGGGACGTCTGGGACGTTAAGGACATATGGGACATCTAAGACGTCTGGGACGTCTGGGACGTTAAAAACATATGGGACATTTAGGACGCCTGGGACATTAGGGACATATGGGACATATGGGACATCTGGGAAGTCTGGGACGTTAGGGACATATGGGACATCTGGGACGTCTGGGACGTTAAGGACATATGGGACATCTAGAACGTCTGGTACGTCTGGAAAGTTAAGGACATATGGGACATTTAGGACGCCTGGGTCATTAGGGACATATGGAACATATGGGACATCTGGGACGCCTGGTACATTAGGGACATATGGGACATATGGGACATCTGGGACGTCTGGGACGTCTGGGACGTTAGGGACATACGGGACAGCTGGGACGTCTGGGACGTTAGGGACATATGGGACATTTAGGACGTCTTGGACGTTAGGGACATATGAAACATCTAGGACGCCTGGGACATTAGGGACATATAGGACATATGGGACATCTGGGACGTCTGGGGCGTTAGGGTCATATGAGACATCTGGGACGTCTGGGACGTTAAGGACATATGGGACATCTAAGACGTCTGGGACGTCTGGGACGTTAAAAACATATGGGACATTTAGGACGCCTGGGACATTAGGGACATATGGGACATATGGGACATCTGGGAAGTCTGGGACGTTAGGGACATATGAGACATCTGGGACGTCTGGGACGTTAAGGACATATGGGACATCTAGGACGTCTGGAACGTCTGGGACCTTAAGGACATATGAGACATCTGGGACGTCTGGGACGTTAAGGACATATGGGACATCTAGGACGTCTGGGACTTTAGAGACATATAGGACATCTGGGACGTCTGGGACGTTAAGGACATATGGGACATCTAGGACGTCTGGGACGTCTGGGCCGCTAGGGACATATAGGACATCTAGGACGTCTGGGACGTTAGGGACATATGGGACATCTAGGACGTCTAGGACGTCTGGGACGTTAGGAACATACGGGACAGCTGGGACGTCTGGGACGTTTGGGACATATGGGACATTTAGGACGTCTGGGACGTTAGTGACATATGGAACATCTAAGACGCCTGGGACATTAGGGACATATGGGACATCTGGGACGTCTAGGACGTTAAGGACATATGGGACATCTAGGACGTCTGGGACGTCTAGGACGTTAAGGACATATGGGACATTTGGGACGCCTGGGACATTAGGGATATATGTGACATATGGGACATCTGGGACGCCTGGGACATTAGGGACATATGGGACATATGGGACATCTGGGACGTCTGGGACGTTAAGGACATATGGGACATTTAGGACGCCTGGGACATTAGGGACATATGGGATATCTGGGACGTCTGGGACGTTAAGGACATATGGGACATCTAGGAAGTCTGGGACGTTAAGGACATATGGGACATCTAGGACGTCTGGGACGTCTGGGACGTTAAGGACATACGGGACAGCTGAACGTCTGGGACGTTAGGGACATATGGGACATTTAGGACGTCTGGGACGCTAGGGACATATGGAACATCTAGGACGCCTGGGACATTAGGGACATATGGGATATATGGGACATCTGGGACGTCTGGGACGTTAGGAACATATGGGACATCTGGGACGTCTGGGACGTTAAGGATATATGGGACATCTAGGACGTCTGGGACGTGTGGGACGTTAAGGAAATATGGGACATTTAGGACGCCTGGGACATTAGGGACATATAGGACATATGGGAAATCTGGGACGTCTGGGACGTTAGGGACATATGGGACATCTGGGACGTCTGGGACGTTAAGGACATATGGGACATCTAGGACGTCTGAGACATTAGGGACATATGGAACATATGGGACATCTGGGACGCCTGGGACATTAGAGTTATATGGGACATATGGGACATCTGGGACGTCTGGGACGTTAGGGACATATGGGACATTCGGGATGTCTAGGACATTAAGGACATATGGGACATCTAGGACGTCTGGGACGTCTGGGACGTTAAGGACGTATGGGACATTTAGGACGCCTGCGACATTAGGGACATATGGGACATATGGGACATCTGGGTCGTTAGGGACATATGGGGCATCTGGGACGTCTGGGACGTTAGGGACATATGGGACATCTGGGACGTCTGGGACATTAGGGACATATGGGACATATGGGACATCTGGGACGTCTGGGACGTAAGGGACATATGAAACATCTGGGACGTCTGGGACGTTAGGGACATATGGGACATCTAGGACATCTGGGACGCCTGGGACATTAGGGACATATAGGACATATGGGACATCTGGGACGTCTGGAACGTTAAGGATATATGGGACATCTAGGACGTCTGGGACGTGTGGGACGTTAAGGAAATATGGGACATTTAGGACGCCTGGGACATTAGGGACATATAGGACGTATGGGACATCTGGGACGTCTGGGACGTTAGGGACATATGGGACATCTGGGACGTCTGGGGACGTTAAGGACATATGGGACATCTAGGACGTCTGGGACGTCTGGGACGTTAAGGACATATGGGACATTTAGGACTCCTGGGACATTAGGGACATATGGGACATATGGGACATCTGAAGCGTCTGGTAGGTTAAGGACATATGGGACATCTAGGACGTCTGGGACGTCTAGGACGTTAAGGACATATGGGACATTTAGGACGTCTGAGACATTAGGGACATATGGAACATATGGAACATCTGGGACGCCTGGGACATTAGAGATATATGGGACATATGGGACATCTGGGACGTCTGGGACGTTAGGGACATATGGGACATTCGGGATGTCTAGGACATTAAGGATATATGGGACATCTAGGACGTCTGGAACGTCTGGGACGTTAAGGACGTATGGGACATTTAGGACGCCTGCGACATTAGGGACATATGGGACATATGGGACATCTGGGACGCCTGGGACATTAGGGACATATGGGACATATGGGACATCTGGGACCTCTGGGTCGTTAGGGACATATGGGGCACCTGGGACGTCTGGGACGTTAAAGACGTATGGGACATCTAGGACGTCTAGTACGTTAGGGACATATGGGACATCTGGGACGTCTGGGACGTTAGGGACATATGGGACATCTGGGACGTCTGGGACATTAGGGACATATGGGACATATGGGGCATCTGGGACGTTTGGGACGTTAGGGACATATGAAACATCTGGGACGTCTGGGACGTTAGGGACATATGGGACATCTAGGACGTCTGGGACGTCTGGGACGTTAGGGACATACGGGACAGCTGGGACGTGTGGGACGTTAGGGACATCTGGGGCATTTAGGACGTCTGGGACGTTAGGGACATATGGAACACTTAGGACGTCTGGGACATTAGGGACATATGGGACATATGGGACATATGGGACATATGGGACGTCTAGGACGTCTGGGACGTTATGGACATATGGGACATCTAGGACGTCTGGGACATCTGGGACGTTAAGGACATACGGGACAGCTGGGACGTCTGGGACGTTAGGGACATATGGGACATTTAGGACGCCTGGAACATTAGGGACATATAGGACATATGGGACATCTGGGACGTCTGGGACGTTAGGGTCATATGAGACATCTGGGACGTCTGGGACGTTAAGGACATATGGGACATCTAGGACGTCTGGGACATTAGGCACATATGGGACATATGGGACATATGGGACGTCTAGGACGTCTGGGACGTTATGGACATATGGGACATCTAGGACGTCTGGGACATCTGGGACGTTAAGGACATACGGGACAGCTGGGACGTCTGGGACATCTGGGACATTAAGGACATACGGGACAGCTGGGACGTCTGGGACGTTAGGGACATATGGGACATTTAGGACGTCTGAGAGGTTAGGGACAAATGGAACATCTAGGACGCCTGGAACATTAGGGACATATAGGACAGATGGGACATCTGGGACGTCTGGGACGTTAGGGTCATATGAGACATCTGGGACGTCTGGGACGTTAAGGACATATGGGACATCTAGGACGTCTGGGACGTCTGGGACGTTAAAGACATATCAAACATTTAGGACGCCTGGGACATTAGGGACATATGGGACATATGGGATATCTGGGACGTCTGGGACGTTAGGGACATATGTGACATCTGGGACGTCTTTAAGGACATATGGGACATTTGGGACGCCTGGGACATTAGGGATATATGTGACATATGGGACATCTGGGACGCCTGGGACATTAGGGACATATGGGACATATGGGACATCTGGGACGTCTGGGACGTTAGGGACATATGGGACAACTAGGACGTCTAGGACGTCTGAGACTTTAGAGACATATAGGACATCTGGGACGTCTGGGACGTTAAGGACATATGGGTCATCTAGGACGTCTGGGACGTCTGAGACGCTAGGGACATATAGGACATCTAGGACGTCTGGGACGTTAGGGACATATGGGACATCTAGGACGTCTAGGACGTCTGGGACTTTAGAGACTTATAAGACATCTGGGACGTCTGGGACGTTAAGGACATGTGGGTCATCTAGGACGTCTGGGACGTCTGGGACGCTAGGGACATATAGGACATCTAGGACGTCTGGGACGTTAGGGACATATGGGACATCTAGGACGTCTAGGACGTCTGGGACGTTAGGAACATACGAGACAGCTGGGACGTCTGGGACGTTAAGGACATATGGGACATTTAGGACGTCTGGGACGTTAGGGACATATGGAACATCTAAGACGCCTGGGACATTAGAGACATATGGGACATCTGGGACGTCTAGGACGTTAAGGACATATGGGACATCTAGGACGTCTGGGACGTCTAGGACCTTAAGGACATATGGGACATTTGGGACGCCTGGGACATTAGGGATATATGTGATATATGGGACATCTGGGACGCCTACGACATTAATGACATATGGGACATATGGGACGTCTGGGACGTCTGGGACGTTAATGACATATGGGACATTTAGGACGCCTGGGACATTAGGGACATATGGGATATCTGGGACGTCTGGGACGTTAAGGACATATGGGACATCTAGAAAGTCTAGGACGTTAAGGACATATGGGACATCTAGGACGTCTGGGACGTCTGAGACGTTAGGGACATACGGGACATCTAGGACGTCTGGGACGTCTGGGACGTTAAGGACATATGGGACATTTAGGACGCCTGGGACATTAGGGACATATGGGACAAATGGGACATCTGGGACGCCTGGGACATTAGGGACATATGTGACATCTGTGACGTCTGGGACGTTAAGGACATATGGGACATCTAGGACGTCTGGGACGTCTGGGACGTTAAGGACATATGGGACATTTAGGACGACTGGGACATTAGGGACATATGGGACAAATGGGACATCTGGGACGCCTGGGACGTTAGGGACATATGGGACATCTGGGACGTCTGGGACGTTAGGAACATATGGGACATTTAGAACGTCTGGGACGTTAGGAACATATAGAACATCTAGGACGCCTGAGACATTAGGGACATATGGGACATATGGGACATCTGGGACGTCTGGGACGTTAGAGAAATATGGGACATTTGGGACGTCTGGGACTTTAAGGACATATGGGACATCTAGAACGTCTGGTACGTCTGGAAAGTTAAGGACATATGGGACATTTAGGACGCCTGGGTCATTAGGGACATATGGAACATATGGGACATCTGGGACGCCTGGGACATTAGGGACATATGGGACATATGGTACATCTGGGACGTCTGGGACGTCTGGGACGTTAGGGACATATGAAACATCTGGGACGTCTGGGACGTTAGGGACATATGGGACATCTAGGACATCTGGGACGCCTGGGACATTAGGGACATATAGGACATATGGGACATCTGGGACGTCTGGGACGTTAGGAACATATGAGACATCTGGGACGTCTGGGACGTTAAGGATATATGGGACATCTAGGACGTCTGGGACGTGTGGGACGTTAAGGAAATATGGGACATTTAGGACGCCTGGGACATTAGGGACATATAGGACATATGGGACATCTGGGACGTCTGGGACGTTAGGGACATATGGGACATCTGGGACGTCTGGGACGTTAAGGACATATGGGACATCTAGGACGTCTGGGACGTCTGGGACGTTAAGGACATATGGGACATTTAGGACTCCTGGGACATTAGGGACATATGGGACATATGGGACATCTGAAGCGTCTGGTAGCTTAAGGACATATGGGACATCTAGGACGTCTGGGACGTCTAGGACGTTAAGGACATATGGGACATTTAGGACGTCTGAGACATTAGGGACATATGGAACATATGGAACATCTGGGACGCCTGGGACATTAGAGATATATGGGACATATGGGACATCTGGGACGTCTGGGACGTTAGGGACATATGGGACATTCGGGATGTCTAGGACATTAAGGACATATGGGACATCTAGGACGTCTGGAACGTCTGGGACGTTAAGGACGTATGGGACATTTAGGACGCCTGCGACATTAGGGACATATGGGACATATGGGACATCTGGGACGCCTGGGACATTAGGTACATATGGGACATATGGGACTTCTGAGACCTCTGGGTCGTTAGGGACATATGGGGCACCTGGGACGTCTGGAACGTTAAAGACGTATGGGACATCTAGGACGTCTAGTACGTTAGGGACATATGGGACATCTGGGACGTCTGGGACGTTAGGGACATATGGGACATCTGGGACGTCTGGGACATTAGGGACATATGGGACATATGGGGCATCTGGGACGTCTGGGACGTTAGGGACATATGAAACATCTGGGACGTCTGGGACGTTAGGGACATATGGGACATCTAGGACGTCTGGGACGTCTGGGACGTTAGGGACATACGGGACAGCTGGGACGTTGTTAGGGAAGATAGACGGTCGGCCTTACCTTTTGGCGAAAGTTATATTTGATGTTTTGCCGGCTGGTAACTATCGGCCTAATTGGGCTAGCTCGCCGCGAGGGTCGCAGGGTTCCAGCTATGCTGAAAAAGTATAAAAAAAAATAGGGCGCCAGGTCCACGACTCAAGTTCTAATCCTTATGCCGGACCGTACATAAGGTCAGGACAATTTCCAGCAGCACAAAGAAAACAATCAAATCAACCACCAAAGAAAATATCACAGCTTTATTAATAAATGGTGGGTATGTACTATAGTGCAAATACAAACATTAATGTACAACAAATCAGGCAGGCGTTCAAATACACATAAGTAATCATACGATGTACCAATTATAAATTTCAATGTAAATGTATATATATATATCCAAATAAATTATTACAAATGCATGCAAAAAGAAGAAATGTAGTTTCGGGCCGTAAATAAATATTACCATGCAAATATTCATAAAGCAAAATTTAGGCCGCGAATCGTTGGACAGTACAAACACTCTAAAAAAAAAGAAACGAGGGTACGCCGGGCGTCGCGGAGACAATTAAAATAATTTAAATTGATTAAGCGCGAGTCGCGGAGCGGTTAAAATTTCGCGTATACCGGCTCAGAGCAATACAAGACCACCTCGGCTAACGTTTTAACCCCGAAGGTTAGCCCTAAATGACGCTATATCTATATTCAAAATTTTCTAAGGGGCGGAATCAGCTTGCGTTTGCGTGGCCACACATGAACGACGGTGTCCATATTAGAAATGCATTCAGTGTACGTATGTATATTTATATGCTAAAGAAAGCAAAGGCTTGGATTTGCCCATTACTCGGTTAGCGAAGATCTACAAATAATCACAATGCTCCCGAAGTCGGCTTATGAGACACGCTACTGAAGTGTGCCTAACTTCGCGCCGGACGTTTGACATGAAAATATTAAATACTGTTTTGTGATGTACACAGCGAAGCTTTAAGGCTTCCGAACTGTGTTATGCAAGCTGGTGAGTAAACGCGACGTCCAGAAAGGACACAAGTGAAGCTCAAAGCTACAAGTTCTACTCTATAAATTTTTTTTTCAGATAACACAGGTCAATAAGGGTAGGAGACCCGAAGGCACAAACGGAGCAATACACAGGTAAACCTTATGACCTCAATTTAGCAAGTAGCAGAGGGTATCCGCATATCATTGCGCGGCGGCCCTAACATTTAATTACACAAATTCTAAATATTACTAATCTAACGATGCACGAAACCTATCACCTAAATCACATGCCCGAAGTGCTAACGGCATGAAACAGTATGATTCAATTATAAAGTACAACAGGCGCAATGCATATTATCTACACTAACGTCTTGCCTGCAGGAAAGTTTACCAGAACCTAATCTCTCCGTTCGCTCCCCTGTTGTTGGACGTAGCTAGCGAAGCAACGAGGGCGGCTGCAGCTGCGGGAGGCAGTGCCAGCTGTGGAGGCTGCAGAATGACTTGCAGGTGAGTGTAAAGCAGTTGCTCAATCTTCAGTGTTGCCCACGAGAGTTGCAACATTCACAGGCGATGCGACTATCTTAGGGCCCAGTGCATCGAACTGGATTCCAGCAGGGTGCAGTCGAACGGGATAGGCCTGCTCCAGACAGGAAGGATTTCAAGCAGATGGGGAGTGTCTTAATTCCCACCGGGAATTTTTGGCTAAAAACGCACAGAACCCACATGTATTCCCGATTAAGAAGAAACTGGCCTAATCTTACCTCAAGCTGGGGGTCGAGCCGAAAGAAGCGTGCTAAAGTGGGCGTCCAGGAGATCCGCCAAAGCGAAGGAATGCAAGTAAGTAGCTAACTAATCATTACGAACATACACGATAACGCAGAAATGCTTCCAGATCCCTCAAACAATCTATTCGAAGAGGCGAGCCCTACCAAAGGGCTATGAAGCACTTAGCTGCAGAGGAACACCTACTAGCACGACAGGTTAGCTTGGAAAGAAAGCCGAAAAATTCAAAAACCCAGCCCACAGGTCAACTGATAACCAAAAATTTGGGCCAGAAGAAGCCAAAAAAAACAGTCAGGCAAGTTTGACTGCAGGAAAAGATAACATTGCTCTAGCAACAAATGGAATAGTTAAAAACAATTTGTATCACCGGTTGCCTAGCGGCCATACCCAAATATTTGTAGAAATATAGCAAGAATAAACCTAATTTGCAAAATATAAGTAATTAAACGAGGGGTTGCTTACGAAACTGCATGATAATTATAGGAGAGTAATTAAAAATAAGATATAGCTAATTATACCCAGGTTAAAGCATGCAAACATTGACAAAAGCCAACCATAAATATTCAAGTTCAGAAATTCAGCTAGCAGAAGTTCAAGACTACGGGGGGCACTCCAAAAGTATCGTAACAAATCCTCCCCCAACAAAAGGGAGGGTAAATCACCCCAGATTTACCCGACCATACAAATGCCAACAAAAGAAATCGCCCTAAGAGACAACAAAAAAACGATGCCTGCCGGAAGGAAACAAAGGGAAGGAACAAAGGATCTAAAGAAGTAGACAAGAAGAGAGGATGTAAGAGTTCAAGCACATCATCGAAGACAACTAGACACCAACCTCTTCCGTCGCTGCAAGATGATGTGAGCTGCGCCGGTGGAAGGGAAGGTTACGTCAGGTTGCAACAAAGATGCACCTGAAACGCAAACACCTCGGAAAGATGTGGAGTGGGAGACAGGAAAGCGAACGACACAGAAGAAGGAAGGGAAAGGAAAACCAACCTCAACCAAGGGTTAAGTACTTAGGCCCAGGATCGACCTACAGCACTGAAGCTATCTCCAAATGACGGAAGATAGAACTGATATCCAAAATAACACGAAGTATAAAGAGAACGAGCACAGCAAAAAGAGGGAACATCCCTTTCAAACAAGAAAAAAAAATGAGACAGAGAAAAATGCGAGAAATGAAGGGACCAGATGTTTAGGTCGGGACTCCAATTCGAGAAAAAGGAAAGGTGAGTTGGGTCCCAAAGGTTCCGTCCGACGTCCCCAAACCAACCTCCCAAAAAGACGTAGACTAAACCAAATCATCATTATCGTCGACAGCGTTATTGAGCTTCAAGTCTTTGGCATGCCAATTCCCGCGTAGACGTCCGTCTGGATCCTTAAGTTGATATATGAAGCGAGACAATTTCTTATGAATTATAAAGGGTCCAATGAACTTGGGTGCCAATTTAGCAGTATAGTGGTTAGCAGCATCCGATTGCGTGAAGTTTCTTCTCCAAACGGAGTTGCCTACCTGATATTCATCAGGTCGTCTTCGCAGGTTGTAGTAGACCTTCGAACGATCGTAGGCCCTAGCAAGACGAACTTTTACTTCTTTGTACAACCGTTGCAGCGCTTGGGCTCTGATGTTGGGGTTTTCATCCCTGATGACACGAAGTTCGGGACCTTCATCTTCAGGTCTTTCTTCAGGATTCCCGTCGAGTGTAATTTCTCGGCCAAAATTCAAAAAGTAGGGGCTATGACCAGTGACATCATGCTTGGAGGTTCTTATGGCACAAGCGACTTGTTGTAAGTATTTATCCCACTCACGTTGTTTGTCGGACACGTACGCTGTAAGCATTGTTTTCAGAACACGATTGATGCGTTCCGTTGGATTTGCCTGAGGGTGATACAACGCTGTAAACGCTATTCTGCAGCCATAGTTCCTAGCCAAGGCAGTAAATTCGCGACTCTTGAACTGGACACCATTGTCGCAGATAATTCTCTTCGGAGCGCCAAACAATAAAAACACGTTTTCTTCAACGTGACGTACGACTGCAGCGGCCGTAGCCTTACGAAGGGGAAATACAAGAGGAAGTTTAGAGAAACAATCAGCCACTACGAGTATATACTGGTACCCCCGAGATGAACGAGGTAGAGGTCCTATGAGGTCCATACAGATAACCTCCCAGGGCTTCGAGATGTTTGTGTGACCTCCCATATGTCCAGCGGGTGGTCGTTGGTCAGGCTTAGTGCGGGAACACACCTTGCAGTTGCGAATGTAGCGCAGAACGTCCGTTCGCATCTTGGGCCAGTAGTACCTCTGAGCTATACGACCTAAGGTTTTCGAAACGCCAAGATGTCCTGAGGTAGGATCATCATGATTACGTCTAAGTACTTCTGAACGTTTGTCCTTAGGTAGAACTATCTTCCAATCTTCATTGGCCTGCATGAGTTCTGGATACGGGCTCCTAACATGTTTGTAGAGTTGCGAATTCGACTCGCGCCAAGCAGGATAGTGCTGTGGATCGTTTCGGACTTTTAGGCGCAACCGAGCATACCAGCGATCTCGAATATCGTCGTCCTCAGTGACTTCATCGACAATAGGTACGGACCTGGATAGAGCGTCAGGTACGACATTGTCTTTGCCTTTGCGATGGATAACATTGAAATTATATTGTTGTAGGCGTATGGCCCAACGCGCAATGCGTCCTATGGGGTCTTTAATATTATGCAACCACTTGAGGGCGTAGTGGTCGGTCACGACGTCGAACTTAGTTCCCTCGATGTACGGGCGAAGTTTTTCGATGGCGAAGAGTACCGCGAGACATTCGCGTTCCGTTGTGCTGAACTTCCGCTCATTCTTCGTGAGTGAACGGCTTATATAGCAGACGACCTTCTCTCCCTCAGGATACGTCTGGGACAAGACGGCTCCGAGTCCATAACCAGAGGCGTCCGTCTGAATGGTGAAGGGCCGACTGAAATCTGGGCAAGAGAGCACAGGGGCCGAGACGAGGCAGTCTTTAATGGTGTCAAATGCGGTTTGACATTCCTCAGACCAAACAAACTTCTGGTTCTTGCGAAGCAGGCGAGTCATAGGTGACACAACTGAAGAAAAGTTAGGCACAAAGCGCCAATACCACGATGCCATTCCCAATATCCTTCTAACCTCTGGTACCGTCTTGGGGTTAGGGATGTTCAAGATTGCTTCGACCTTTTCCGGGTCGACGAGTAGACCTTTGGAGTTCACGACGTACCCCAGGTACTTCAATTCGGGCTTACAAAAGTGACACTTCTCCCGGTTCAAAGTTAGGCCAGCCTTGGCGATCCTAAATATGACTTCTTTCAAGACCTCCAGGTGTTTTTCGAAGGTAGGAGTGCAGATAATAATGTCATCCAAGTATGTGAAGGCGTAAGGTTCTAGGTCGGCACCAATAACTCGGTCGATAAGGCGTTGCCAAGTCGCCGGGGCGGTATGAAGACCGAACGGGAGGCGACAAAATTGATACAACCCACGATTAGGGACAGTGAAAGCAGTTAGCGGGCGGCTAGCGACAGAAACCGGCACCTGAAAGTAAGCTGACTTGACATCTAACGTGGTCAGGTATTGTGCATCACGTAACTTGTCCAAGATGTTGCTGATGTACGGAAGTGGATAGGCATCAGGTTGGCTCACCTTGTTGAGCTTCCGATAGTCTACGCAGAAGCGGTAGGAACCATCCTTCTTCTTTATCATAACGATGGGCGATGACCATGCGGATGTTGAGGGTTCCACAATGCCCTTTTCTAACATATCGTCGAGCTCTTCATTCACGTGCTTTTGCAAAGCAGGCGAGATTGGATAATAGCGCTGCTTAATTGGTTCAGCATCTGTCTTGATTACATGCTCCACTAAATGGGTGCATCCTACACCATCTCCTATCAAAGAAAAAGCTTCGCTGATAGTCTGATCAAGCACAGCTTGTTCGTCGTTCGTGAGGTGTTCAGTTGAACGGATCGCAGCGATTTGCTCATCAGCCGAGGCTTTGGAGAAGGTCCATTCCCCATGGCGAAGATCTGGCACAAGGGCCATCCTTTTCCAGAAGTCGGTGCCCAAAATTAATGTATGTGGGAGTGAAGGAATAACCAGGACTTCGAAAGTTCTCACGCGATCTCTCAGTACGATGGGGACGGTAAGTGTACCTATACTATGGCATTTCTCACCATTGGCGACGCTGCAGGTGGTAGATTTAGCAGAGCTTAATTTGCAGACGTCCTTCAATACTTCCCATCCTTGTCGACCTAAAATGGTACGGCTCGCGCCGGAGTCCAACAAACCAAGTAGATCCTTGCCATAAATAGAGACACGAAGATAGGGCCTCTCATCTTTGTTGGCGTGACCTAAGATGAAATCGAGCAGAATGCGATGTTCAGTAGGTAAATCGGTCGTTGTTTGTGACTGTTTGACAATATTAGCTTCAGAGTTTTCCTTCCTAGAATTGCGAAGTGATGGGCACTGGGCCATGCGATGATCGGGCTTTCCGCAGTTCCAGCAAACACCAAAGGGTCGAGCGGCTGTAACATCGCAGACTTGTTCTTCGGCAGAGGGACTAGGAGTGGAACTAGTTTCCTCAATGGCAGCAGCTCTAGCTCCAAAACGGGGCTTGTGATAAGCCAAGTCAGGTTCAAGGGCTTGATAAGGCGGAGGTGGATTCTTGAACCTCGAAGCACGCACCTTAGCATCTTCAATTAGTTTTCCAAGTTGTCTGAGTTGCGAGATACTCGTGGGAGAGTAGAGAGCCAGTTGTGCCTGTAAGTATGGTTGCAGGTTTCTACGCATAATCTCTATGCGCTCCATTTCTACAGGTAGACGAGAAAGGCGACTAAAAAGGTTCTCCATGATAGCGACGTAGACCGTTACGGGCTCATCGGGTCCTTGGGTTCTACTACGGATTTCATCCCATAAGCTAGTTTCGTAGTCGCAAGGCAGAAAAGCGGCTTTCAAGGCGATGATCAATTCATCCCATGAACGGATAGTGTTGCGAATGGAACGAAACCAAATTCGAGCGTTGCCAGTGAACAATTCGATGGCAGCAGCAAAAAGTTGATCCTTGGACACGTTTCGAGCTACACGAGTCTCTTCTATCTCTTCCAGGAAGCTAGTCAAACCATTTCCTCCATCGAAGGTGATCCTCCATTTATTGATGGCTAAATAATTGGCTGAAGTGTGTCTATACGACGCAGAATGATTGACTTCTTCAGCAGCAGACGAGCGACGATTGACAGCATCAGCAAAGGGCGGATAATCCAAGTACATGCCAGGCTGCATGGCTGAGCTACTAGGAATAGGCTGAGGGGCAAAGAACTGTGAAGTGGACAAAGGATGACTCCACGTAACCGAGCTAGCAATAGGACGAATAGGCAAGGCAGCATCTTCCTGAGACGTAGTGACAACAGAGCTATGGGGGCGAATATGAGTTGTCTGGGGCGAAGCTACTGAACCGTCCTCCGAGCTTGAATCACTCGGTGCGACTGACGTATCGTTACGAGCTTGAGCATCAACGTGAAGCTGAAGTTTCGCTTCCAAGGCGGCAATTAATTGTTCGCATTTATCCTTCAAGGACTCCAACCTAGAAGCGGAATCTGGTTCTGCTGTAATATGACCTAACCGACCTTGAACATGAAGAAGGCGAGTACCTAAACGTTGTGCATCATTGTCCAAGTTCCTAGAGGGGCAACTATCAATTTCGGCAGCTAAAATGGAAAGTTTGTCTTCACAGATCGCAAGTTCTTCAGTAGCGTCCAAAGACACGGGAGTGAAAGTGACATTCATAAGAAGATCTATCTTCATACGAGCACGGAGTAATTTACGTTTGTCTTGGACGTTGCCCTGAATGGCAATGTCTCTAACTCGAAGCTCATAGTCGAGCTCATCGACGAGCAAACGATTAACATCTAATCTAAATACCATCTTGCTGTTCCAACAGGACAAGATGATCAACAAAACTTATTTAAGCTAGACTTATAACTATCCAAGCAAAACCTGTAAATAGCATGCAATAAACAAACCTATAACTAGCAATAATCAATTGTAAATACCCAACAAGTATCGACAATAAATAATACCAAAATAATGTAAATCACCTAGCCAGTAATAAATTCTAACACCCTAACAGTTCGATTTGCACTATAGTACCACCAAGTACCCTATTAACGACGTAGTCAAAAATCCTTTCAAGGCCCCAAAGCGTTGGGCGTCAAAATCTTCTTGTTAGGGAAGATAGACGGTCGGCCTTACCTTTTGGCGAAAGTTATATTTGATGTTTTGCCGGCTGGTAACTATCGGCCTAATTGGGCTAGCTCGCCGCGAGGGTCGCAGGGTTCCAGCTATGCTGAAAAAGTATAAAAAAAAATAGGGCGCCAGGTCCACGACTCAAGTTCTAATCCTTATGCCGGACCGTACATAAGGTCAGGACAATTTCCAGCAGCACAAAGAAAACAATCAAATCAACCACCAAAGAAAATATCACAGCTTTATTAATAAATGGTGGGTATGTACTATAGTGCAAATACAAACATTAATGTACAACAAATCAGGCAGGCGTTCAAATACACATAAGTAATCATACGATGTACCAATTAGAAATTTCAATGTAAATGTATATATATATATCCAAATAAATTATTACAAATGCATGCAAAAAGAAGAAATGTAGTTTCGGGCCGTAAATAAATATTACCATGCAAATATTCATAAAGCAAAATTTAGGCCGCGAATCGTTGGACAGTACAAACACTCTAAAAAAAAAGAAACGAGGGTACGCCGGGCGTCGCGGAGACAATTAAAATAATTTAAATTGATTAAGCGCGAGTCGCGGAGCGGTTAAAATTTCGCGTATACCGGCTCAGAGCAATACAAGACCACCTCGGCTAACGTTTTAACCCCGAAGGTTAGCCCTAAATGACGCTATATCTATATTCAAAATTTTCTAAGGGGCGGAATCAGCGTGCGTTTGCGTGGCCACACATGAACGACGGTGTCCATATTAGAAATGCATTCAGTGTACGTATGTATATTTATATGCTAAAGAAAGCAAAGGCTTGGATTTGCCCATTACTCGGTTAGCGAAGATCTACAAATAATCACAATGCTCCCGAAGTCGGCTTATGAGACACGCTACTGAAGTGTGCCTAACTTCGCGCCGGACGTTTGACATGAAAATATTAAATACTGTTTTGTGATGTACACAGCGAAGCTTTAAGGCTTCCGAACTGTGTTATGCAAGCTGGTGAGTAAACGCGACGTCCAGAAAGGACACAAGTGAAGCTCAAAGCTACAAGTTCTACTCTATAAATTTTTTTTTCAGATAACACAGGTCAATAAGGGTAGGAGACCCGAAGGCACAAACGGAGCAATACACAGGTAAACCTT
The DNA here is from genome assembly GCA_940337035.1 of Agriotes lineatus. Lineage (NCBI taxonomy): Eukaryota > Metazoa > Arthropoda > Insecta > Coleoptera > Elateridae > Agriotes > Agriotes lineatus. The sequence goes on from CALNHX010000284.1 coordinate 132,982, forward strand.
ATGACCTCAATTTAGCAAGTAGCAGAGGGTATCCGCATATCATTGCGCGGCGGCCCTAACATTTAATTACACAAATTCTAAATATTACTAATCTAACGATGCACGAAACCTATCACCTAAATCACATGCCCGAAGTGCTAACGGCATGAAACAGTATGATTCAATTATAAAGTACAACAGGCGCAATGCATATTATCTACACTAACGTCTTGCCTGCAGGAAAGTTTACCAGAACCTAATCTCTCCGTTCGCTCCCCTGTTGTTGGACGTAGCTAGCGAAGCAACGAGGGCGGCTGCAGCTGCGGGAGGCAGTGCCAGCTGTGGAGGCTGCAGAATGACTTGCAGGTGAGTGTAAAGCAGTTGCTCAATCTTCAGTGTTGCCCACGAGAGTTGCAACATTCACAGGCGATGCGACTATCTTAGGGCCCAGTGCATCGAACTGGATTCCAGCAGGGTGCAGTCGAACGGGATAGGCCTGCTCCAGACAGGAAGGATTTCAAGCAGATGGGGAGTGTCTTAATTCCCACCGGGAATTTTTGGCTAAAAACGCACAGAACCCAAATGTATTCCCGATTAAGAAGAAACTGGCCTAATCTTACCTCAAGCTGGGGGTCGAGCCGAAAGAAGCGTGCTAAAGTGGGCGTCCAGGAGATCCGCCAAAGCGAAGGAATGCAAGTAAGTAGCTAACTAATCATTACGAACATACACGATAACGCAGAAATGCTTCCAGATCCCTCAAACAATCTATTCGAAGAGGCGAGCCCTACCAAAGGGCTATGAAGCACTTAGCTGCAGAGGAACACCTACTAGCACGACAGGTTAGCTTGGAAAGAAAGCCGAAAAATTCAAAAACCCAGCCCACAGGTCAACTGATAACCAAAAATTTGGGCCAGAAGAAGCCAAAAAAAACAGTCAGGCAAGTTTGACTGCAGGAAAAGATAACATTGCTCTAGCAACAAATGGAATAGTTAAAAACAATTTGTATCACCGGTTGCCTAGCGGCCATACCCAAATATTTGTAGAAATATAGCAAGAATAAACCTAATTTGCAAAATATAAGTAATTAAACGAGGGGTTGCTTACGAAACTGCATGATAATTATAGGAGAGTAATTAAAAATAAGATATAGCTAATTATACCCAGGTTAAAGCATGCAAACATTGACAAAAGCCAACCATAAATATTCAAGTTCAGAAATTCAGCTAGCAGAAGTTCAAGACTACGGGGGGCACTCCAAAAGTATCGTAACAACGTGTGGGACGTTAGGGACATCTGGGGCATTTAGGACGTCTGGGACGTTAGGGACATATGGAACACTTAGGACGTCTGGGACATTAGGGACATATGGGACATATGGGACATATGGGACGTCTAGGACGTCTGGGATGTTATGGACATATGGGACATCTAGGACGTCTGGGACATCTGGGACGTTAAGGACATACGGGACAGCTGGGACGTCTGGGACATCTGGGACATTAAGGACATACGGGACAGCTGGGACGTCTGGGACGTTAGGGACATATGGGACATTTAGGACGTCTGAGAGGTTAGGGACAAATGGAACATCTAGGACGCCTGGAACATTAGGGATATATAGGACAGATGGGACATCTGGGACGTCTGGGACGTTAGGGTCATATGAAACATGTGGGACGTCTGGGACGTTAAGGACATATGGGACATCTAGGACGTCTGGGACGTCTGGGACGTTAAAGACATATCAAACATTTAGGACGCCTGGGACATTAGGGACATATGGGACATATGGGATATCTGGGACGTCTGGGACGTTAGGGACATATGTGACATCTGGGACGTCTTTAAGGACATATGGGACATTTGGGACGCCTGGGACATTAGGGATATATGTGACATATGGGACATCTGGGACGCCTGGGACATTAGGGACATATGGGACATATGGGACATCTGGGACGTCTGGGACGTTAAGGACATATGGGACATTTAGGACGCCTGGGACATTAGGGACATATAGGACATATGGGACATCTGGGACGTCTGGGACTTTAGGGTCATATGAGACATCTGGGACGTCTGGGACGTTAAGAACATATGGGACATCTAGGACGTCTGGGACGTCTGGGACGTTAAAAACATATGGGACATTTAGGACGCCTGGGACATTAGGGACATATGGGACATATGGGACATCTGGGACGTCTGGGACGTTAGGGACATATGGGACATCTGGGACGTCTTAGACGTTAAGGACATATGGGACATCTAGGACGTCTGGGACATCTGGGACCTTAAGGACATATGAGACATCTAGGACGCCTGAGACGTTAGGGACATATGGGACAACTAGGACGTCTAGGACGTCTGAGACTTTAGAGACATATAGGACATCTGGGACGTCTGGGACGTTAAGGACATATGGGTCATCTAGGACGTCTGGGACGTCTGAGACGCTAGGGACATATAGGACATCTAGGACGTCTGGGACGTTAGGGACATATGGGACATCTAGGACGTCTAGGACGTCTGGGACTTTAGAGACATATAGGACATCTGGGACGTCTGGGACGTTAAGGACATATGGGTCATCTAGGACGTCTGGGACGTCTGGGACGCTAGGGATATATAGGACATCTAGGACGTCTGGGACGTTAGGGACATATGGGACATCTAGGACGTCTAGGACGTCTGGGACGTTAGGAACATACGGGACAGCTGGGACGTCTGGGACGTTAAGGACATATGGGACATTTAGGACGTCTGGGACGTTAGGGACATATGGAACATCTAAGACGCGAGGGACATTTGAGACATATGGGACATCTGGGACGTCTAGGACGTTAAGGACATATGGGACATCTAGGACGTCTGGGACGTCTAGGACCTTAAGGACATATGGGACATTTGGGACGCCTGGGACATTATGGATATATGTGATATATGGGACATCTGGGACGCCTACGACATTAGGGACATATGGGACATATGGGACGTCTGGGACGTCTGGGACGTTAATGACATATGGGACATTTAGGACGCCTGGGACATTAGGGACATATGGGATATCTGGGACGTCTGGGACGTTAAGGACATATGGGACATCTAGGAAGTCTAGGACGTTAAGGACATATGGGACATCTAGGACGTCTGGGACGTCTGGGACGTTAGGGACATACGGGACATCTAGGACGTCTGGGACGTCTGGGACGTTAAGGACATATGGGACATTTAGGACGCCTGGGACATTAGGGACATATGGGACAAATGGGACATCTGGGACGCCTGGGACATTAGGGACATATGTGACATCTGTGACGTCTGGGACGTTAAGGACATATGGGACATCTAGGACGTCTGGGACGTCTGGGACGTTAAGGACATATGGGACATTTAGGACGACTGGGACATTAGGGACATATGGGACAAATGGGACATCTGGGACGCCTGGGACGTTAGGGACATATGGGACATCTGGGACGTCTGGGACGTTAGGAACATATGGGACATTTAGAACGTCTGGGACGTTAGGAACATATAGAACATCTAGGACGCCTGAGACATTAGGGACATATGGGACATATGGGACATCTGGGACGTCTGGGACGTTAGGGAAATATGGGACATTTTGGACGTCTGGGACGTTAAGGACATATGGGACATCTAGAACGTCTGGTACGTCTGGAAAGTTAAGGACATATGGGACATTTAGGACGCCTGGGTCATTAGGGACATATGGAACATATGGGACATCTGGGACACCTGGGACATTAGGGACATATGGGACATATGGTACATCTGGGACGTCTGGGACGTCTGGAACGTTAGGGACATATAGGACGTCTAGGACGTCTGGGACGTTAGAGACATATGGGACATCTAGGACGTCTGGGACGTTAGGGACATACGGGACAGCTGGGACGTATGGGACGTTAGAGACATATGGGACATTTAGGACGTCTTAGACGTTAGGGACATATGAAACATCTAGGACGCCTGGGACATTAGGGACATATAAGACATATAGGACATCTGGGACGTCTGGGACGTTAGGGTCATATGAGACATCTGGGACGTCTGGGACGTTAAGGACATATGGGACATCTAGGACGTCTGGGACGTCTGGGACGTTAAAAACATATGGGACATTTAGGACGCCTGGGACATTAGGGACATATGGGACATATGGGACATCTGGGACGTCTGGGACGTTAGGGACATATGGGACATCTGGGACGTCTGGGACGTTAAGGACATATGGGACATCTAGGACGTCTGGGACGTCTGGGACCTTAAGGACATGTGAGACATCTGGGACGTCTGGGACGATAAGGACATATGGGACATCTAGGACGTCTGGGACTTTAGAGACATATAGGACATCTGGGACGTCTGGGACGTTAAGGACATATGGGACATCTAGGACGTCTAGGACGTCTGGGCCGTTAGGGACATATAGGACATCTAGGACGTCTGGGACGTTAGGGACATATGAGACATCTAGGACGTCTAGGACGTCTGGACGTTAGGAACATACGGGACAGCTGGGACGTCTGGGACGTTAGGGACATATGGAACATTTAGGACGTCTGGGACGTTAGGGACATATGGAACATCTAAGACGCCTGGGACATTAGGGACATATGGGACATCTGGGACGTCTAGGACGTTAAGGACATATGGGACATGTAGGACGTCTGGGACGTCTAGGACGTTAAGGACATATGGGACATTTGGGAGGCCTGGGACATTAGGGACATATGGGACATATGGGACATCTGGGACGCCTGGAACCTTAGGGACATATGGGACATATGGGACATCAGGTACGTCTGGGACGTTAGAGACATATGGGATATCTGGTACGTCTAGGACGTTAAGGACACATGGGACATCTAGGATGTTTGGGATGTTAGGGACATATGGAACATCTGGGACGTCTGAGACGTTAGGGACATATGGGACATTTAGGACGTCTGAGACGTTAGGGACATATGCAACATCTAGGACGCCTGGGACATTATGGACATATGAGAGATATGGAACATCTGGGACGTCTGGGACGTTAGGGACATATAGGACACCTAGGACGTCTGGGACGTTAGGGACATATGGGACATCTAGGACGTCTGGGAAGTTAGAAACATATGAGACATTTAGGACGTCTTGCACGTTAGGGACATATGGAATATCTAGGACGCCTGGGACATTAGGAACATATGGGACATATGGGACATCTGGCACGTCTGGGACGTTGGGGACATATGGGACATCTGGGACGTCTGGGACGTTAACGACATATGGTACATTTGGGACGTCTGGGACGTTAGGGACATATCGGGCATTTAGGACGCCTGGGACATTAGGGACATATTGGACATATGGGGCATCAGGGACACTTGGGACATTAGGGTGATATAAGACATTTGGGACATCTGGGACGTCTGGAACGTTAGGGACATATGGGACATCTGGGACGTCTGGGACGTTAAGGACATATGGGACATCTAGGACGTCTGGGACGTTAAGGACATATGGGACATCTGGGACGTCTGGGACGTTAGGGACATATGGGACATCTGGGACGTCTGAGACGTTAAAGACATACGGGACAGCTAAGACGTCTGGGACGTTAGGGATATATGGGACATTTAGGACGTCTGGGACGTCTGGGACGTTAAGGACATATGGAACATTTAGGACGCCTGGGACATTAGGGACTTATGGGACATATGCGACATCTGCGACGTCTGGGACATTAAGGACATATAGAACATATGGGACTTCTGGGACGTCTCGGACGTCTGGGACGTTAAGGACATATGGGACATCTAGGACGTCTGGAACGTCTGGGACGTTAAGGACATATGGGACATTTAGGACGCCTGGGACATTAGGGACATATGGGACATATGGGACATCTGGGACGCCTGGGACATTAGGGACATATATGACATATGGGACATCTGGGACGTCTGGGACGTCTGGGACGTTAGGGACATATAGGACATATAAGACGTCTGGGACGTTAAAGACATATGGGACATCTAGGACGTCAGGGACGTCTGGGACGTTAAGGACATGTGGGACATCTAGGACGTCTGGGACGTCTGGGACGTTAAGGACATATGGGACATTTAGGACGCCTGGGACATTAGGGACGTTAGGTACGTATAGGACATCTAAGACGTCTGGGACGTTCAAGACATATGGGACATCTGGGACGCCTGGGACATTAGGGACATATATGACATCTGGGACGTCTGGGACGTTAGGGAAATATGGGATATTTGGGACGTCTGGGACGTTAAGGGCATATGGGACATCTAGAACGTCTGGTACGTCTGGAAAGTTAAGGACATATGGGACATTTAGGACGCCTGGGACATTAGGGACATATGGGACATCTGGGACGGCTGGGACATTAGGGACATATATGACATCTGGGACGTCTGGGACGTTAGGGAAATATGGAACATTTGGGACGTCTGGGACGTTAAGGACATATGGGACATCTAGAACGTCTGGTACGTCTGGAAAGTTAAGGACATATGGGACATTTAGGACGCCTGGGTCATTATTGACATATGGAACATATGGGACATCTGGGACGCCTGGTACATTAGGGACATATGGGACATATGGGACATCTGGGACGTCTGGGACGTCTGGGACGTTAGGGACATACGGGACAGCTGGGACGTCTGGGACGTTAGGGACATATGGGACATTTAGGACGTCTTGGACGTTAGGGACATATGAAACATCTAGGACGCCTGGGACATTAGGGACATATAGGACATATGGGACATCTGGGACGTCTGGGGCGTTAGGGTCATATGAGACATCTGGGACGTCTGGGACGTTAAGGACATATGGGACATCTAAGACGTCTGGGACGTCTGGGACGTTAAAAACATATGTGACATTTAGGACGCCTGGGACATTAGGGACATATGGGACATATGGGACATCTGGGACGTCTGGGACGTTAGGGACATATGGGACATCTGGGACGTCTGGGACGTTAAGGACATATGGGACATCTAGGACGTCTGGGACGTCTGGGACCTTAAGGACATATGAGACATCTGGGACGTCTGGGACGTTAAGGACATATGGGACATCTAGGACGTCTGGGACTTTAGAGACATATAGGACATCTGGGACGTCTGGGACGTTAAGGACATATGGGACATCTAGGACGTCTGGGACGTCTTGGCCGCTATGGACATATAGGACATCTAGGACGTCTGGGACGTTAGGGACATATGGGACATCTAGGACGTCTAGGACGTCTGGGACGTTAGGAGCATACGGGACAGCTGGGACGTCTGGGACGTTAGGGACATATGGGACATTTAGGACGTCTGGGACGTTAGGGACATATGGAAGATCTAAGACGCCTGGGACATTAGGGACATATGGGACATCTGGGACGTCTAGGACGTTAAAGACATATGGGACATCTAGGACGTCTGGGACGTCTAGGACGTTAAGGACATATGGGACATTTGGGACGCCTGGGACATTAGGGATATATGTGACATATGGGACATCTGGGACGCCTGGGCCATTAGGGACATATGGGACATATGGGACATCTGGGACGTCTGGGACGTTAAGGACATATGGGACATTTAGGACGCCTGGGACATTAGGGACATATGGGACATTTAGGACGTCTGGGACGTTAGGGACATATGGAACATCTAAGACGCCTGGGACATTAGGGACATATAGGACATCTGGGACGTCTGCGACGTTAGGGACATATGGGACATCTGGGACGTCTAGGACGTTAAAGACATATGGGACATCTAGGACGTCTGGGACGTCTTGGACGTTAAGGACATATGGGACATTTGGGACGTCTGGGACATTAGGGATATATGTGACATATGGGACATCTGGGACGCCTGGAACATTAGGGACATATGGGACATATGGGACATCTGGGACGTCTGGGACGTTAAGGACATATGGGACATTTAGGACGCCTGGGACATTAGGGACATATAGGACATATGGGGCATCTGGGACGTCTGGGACGTTAGGGACATATGGGACATCTGGGACGTCTGGGACGTTAAGGACATATGGGACATCTAGGACGTCTGGGACATCTGGGACCTTAAGGACATATGAGACATCTAGGACGCCTGAGACGTTAGGGACATATGGGCCATCTGAGACGTCTGGGACGTTAAGGACATATGGGACAACTAGGACATCTGGGACGTCTGGGACGTTAGGGTCATATGAGACATCTGGGACGTCTGGGACGTCTGGGACGTTAAAAACATATGGGACATTTAGGACTCATGGGACATTAGGGACATATGGGACATATGGGGCATCTGGGACGTCTGGGACGTTAGGGACATATGGGACATCTGGGACGTCTGGGACGTTAAGGACATATGGGACATCTAGGACGTCTGGGACATCTGGGACCTTAAGGACATATGAGACATCTAGGACGCCTGAGACGTTAGGGACATATGGGCCATCTGAGACGTCTGGGACGTTAAGGACATATGGGACAACTAGGACGTCTAGGACGTCTGAGACTTTAGAGACATATAGGACATCTGGGACGTCTGGGACGTTAAGGACATATGGGTCATCTAGGACGTCTGGGACGTCTGGGACGCTAGGGACATATAGGACATCTAAGACGTCTGGGACGTTAGGGACATATGGGACATCTAGGACGTCTAGGACGTCTGGGACGTTAGGAACATACGGGACAGCTGGGACGTCTGGGACGTTAGGGACATATGGGACATTTAGGACGTCTGGGACGTTAGGGACATATGGAACATCTAAGACGCCTGGGACATTAGGGACATATGGGACATCTGGGACGTCTAGGACGTTTAGGACATATGGGACATCTAGGACGTCTGGGACGTCTAGGACGTTAAGGACATATGGGACATTTGGGACGCCTGGGACATTAGGGATATATGTGATATATAGGACATCTGGGACGCCTGGGACATTAGGGACATATGGGACATATGGGATATCTGGGACGTCTGGGACGTTAAGGACATATGGGACATCTAGGAAGTCTAGGACGTTAAGGACATATGGGACATCTAGGACGTCTGGGACGTCTGGGACGTTAGGGACATACGGGACATCTAGGACGTCTGGGACGTTAGGAACATATGGGACATCTAGGACGTCTGGGACGTCTGAGACGTCTGGGACGCCTGGGACATTAGGGACATATGGGACATATGGGACATCTGGAACGTCTGGGACGTTAGGGACATATAGGACATCTAGGACATCTGGGACGTTAGGGACATATGGGACATCTAAGACGTCTGGGACGTCTGGGACGTTAGGGACATACGCGACAGCTGGGACGTTTGGGACGTTAAGGACATATGGGGCTTTTGGGACATCTGGGACGTTAGGAACATATGAAACATCTAGGACGCCTGGGACATTAGGGACATATGGGACATATGGGACATCTGGGACGTCTGGGACGTTAGGGACATACGCGACAGCTGGGACGTTTGGGACGTTAAGGACATATGGGACTTATGGGACGTCTGAGACGTTAGGAACATATGGAACATCTAGGACGCCTGGGACATTAGGGACATATGGGACATATGGGACATCTGGGACGTCTGGGACGTTAGGGACATATGGGAAATTTAGGACGTCTGGGACGTTAGGGACATACGGGACAGCTGGAACGTCTGGGACGTTAGGGATATATGGGAGATTTATGACGTCTGGGACATTAGGGACATATGGGACATATGGGACATCTGGGACGTCTGGGACGTTAGGGACATACGCGACAGCTGGGACGTTTGGGACGTTAAGGACATATGGGACTTTTGGGACGTCTGGGACGTTAGGAACATATGGAACATCTAGGACGCCTGGGACATTAGGGACATATGGGACATATGGGACATCGGGGACGTCTGGGCCGTTAGGGACATATGGGACATCTGGGACGTCTGGGACGTTAAGGACATATTAGACATATAGGACGGCTGGGACGTCTGGGACGTTAAAAACATATGGGACATTTAGGACGCCTGAGAAATTAGGGACATAATATGGGACATCGGGGACGTTTGGGCCGTTAGGGACATATGGGACATATGGGACATATGGGACATCTGGGACGTCTGGGACGTTAGGGACATACGCGACAGCTGGGACGTTTGGGACGTTAAGGACATATGGGACTTTTGGGACGTCTGGGACGTTAGGAACATATGGGACATCTGGGACGCCTGGGACATTAGGGACATATGGGACATATGGGACATCTGGGACGTCTGGGACGTTAGGGACATATGGGGCATTTGGGACCTCTGGGACGTTAAGGACGTATGGGACATCTAGGACGTCTAGGACGTTAGGGACATATGGGACATCTGGGACTTCTGGGACGTTAGGGACATATGGGACATGTGGGACGTCTGGGACATTAGAGACATATGGGACATATGGGACATCTGGGACGTCTGGTACGTTAGGGACATATGGGACATCTGGGACGTCTGGGAAGTTAGGGACATATGGGACATCTAGGACGTCTGGGACGTCTGGGACGTTAGGGACATGGGACATTTAGGACATCTGGAACGTTAGGGACTTATGGAACACTTAAAACGCTTGGGACATTAGGGACATATGGGACATATGGACATCTGGGACGTCTGGGACGTTAGGGACATATGAGACATCTGGGACGTCTGGGACGTTAAGGACATATGGGACGTCTAGGACGTCTGGGACGTTAGGGACATATGGGACATTTAGGACGTCTGGGACGTTAGGGACATATGGAACATCTAGGACGCCTGGGACATTAGGGACATATGGGACATATGTGACATCTGAGACGTCTGGGATGTTAGGGACATATGGGACATTTGGGACGTCTGGGACGTTAAGGACATATGGGACATCTAGGACGTCTGGGACGTCTGGGACGTTAAGGACATATGGGACATCTAGGACGTCTGGGACGTTAGGGACATATGGGTAATTTAGGACGTCTGGGACGTTAGGGACATACAGGACAGCTGGAACGTCTGGGACGTTAGGGATATATGGGAGATTTATGACGTCTGGGACGTTAGGGACATATGGAACAACTAGGACGCCTGGGACATTAGGGACATATGGGACATATGGGACATCTGGGACGTCTGGGACGTTAGGGACATATGAGACATCTGGGACGTCTGGGACGTTAAGGACATATGGAACATATGGGGCATCTGGGACGTTAAGGACGTATGGGACATCTAACACGTCTAGGACGTTAGGGACATATGGGGCATCTGGGACGTCTGGGACGTTAGGGACATATGGGACATCTGGGACGTCTGAGATATTAGGGACATATGGGCATATGGGACATCTGGGACGTCTGGGCCGTTAGGGACATATGGGACATCTGGGACGTCTGGGACGTTAGGGACATATGAGACATCTACGACGTCTGGGACGTCTGGGACGTTAGGGACATACGGGACAGCTGGGACGTCTGGGACGTTAGGGACATATGGGACATTTAGGACGTCTGGGACGTTAGGGACATATGGAACACTTAAAACGCTTGGGACATTAGGGACATATGGGACATATGGGACATCTGAGACGTCTGGGACGTTAGGGACATATGAGACATCTGGGACGTCTGGGACGTTAAGGACATATGGGACGTCTATGACGTCTGGGACGTTAGGGACATATGGGACATCTAGGACGGCTGGGACATCTGGGACGTTAAGGACATACGGGACAGCTGGGACGTCTGGGACGTTAGGGACATATGGGACATTTAGGACGTCTGGGACGTTAGGGACATATGGAACATCTAAGAAGCCTGGGACATTAGGGACATATGGGACATATGGGACATCTGGGACGTCTGGGACATTAGGGACATATGAGACATATGGGACATCTGGGACGTCTGAGACGTTAGGGACATATGGGTCATCTGGGACGTCTGGGACGTTAGGGACATATGGGACATCTAAGACGTCTGGGACGTTTGGGACGTTAGGGACATACGGGACAGCTAAGACGTCTAGGACGTTAGGGACATATGGGACATCTGGGACGTCTGGGACGTTAAGGACATATGGGACATCTAGACGTCTGGGACGTCTGGGAAGTTAAAGACGTATGGGACATTTAGGACGCCTGGGACATTAGGGACATATGGGACATATGGGACATCTGGGCCGCCTAGGACATTAGGGACATATGGGACATATGGGACATCTGGGACGTCTGGAACGTTAGGTAAATATAGGACTTCTAGGACGACTGGGACGTTAGGGACATACGGGACAGCTGGGACGTCTGGGACATTAGGGACATATGGGACTTTTATGACGTCTGGGACGTTAGGGACATATGGAACATCTAGGACGCCTGGGACATTAGAGACGTATGTGACATATGGGACATCTGGGGCGCCTGAGACGTTAAGGACATATGGGACATCTAGGACGTCTGGGACGTCTGGGACGTTAAGGACATATGGGACATCTGGGACGCCTGGAACATTAGGGAAATATGGGACATATGGGACGCCTGGGACGTTAGGGATTAATGGGACATCTGGGACGTCTGTGGCGTTAAGGACATATGGGACATCTAGGACGTCTGGGACGTCTGGGACGTTAAGGACATGTGGGATATTTAGGACGCCTAAGACATTAGGGACATATGGAACATATGGGACATCTGAGACGTCTGGGACGTTAGGGACATATGGGACATCTCGGACTTTTGGGACGTTAAGGAAATATAAGACATTTAGGACGACTGTGACATTAGGGACATATGGGACATATGGGACATCTGGGACGTTTGGGACATTAGGGACATATAAGACATATGGGACATCTGGGACGTCTGGGCCGTCTGGGACGTTAGGGACATATAGGACATCTAGGACATCTGGGACGTTAGAGACATATGGGACATCTAGGACGTCTGGGACGTCTAGGACGTTAGGGACATACGGGACAGTTGGGACGTCTGGGACGTTAGGGACATATGGGACATTCAGGACGTCTGGGACGTTATGGACATATGGAACATTTAGGACGCCAGGGACATTAGGGACATATGGGACATATGGAACAGCTGGGACGTCTGGGACGTTAGGGACATATGGGACATCTGGGACGTCTAGGTCGTTAAGGACATATGGGACATTTAGGACGTCTTGTAAGTTAGGGACATACGGAACATCTAGGACGCTTGGGACATTAGGGACATATGGGACATATGGGACATCTGGAACTATTGGGACGTTAGGGACATATGGGGCATCTGGGACGTCTCGGACGTTAAGGACATATGGGACGTCTAGGACGTCTGGGACGTCTGGGACGTTAAGGACATTTGGGACATTTAGGGCGCCTGGGACATTAGGGACATATGGGACATATGAGACATCTGCGACGTCTGGGACGTTAAGGACATATGCTACATCTAAGACGTCTGGGACGTCTGGGACGTTAAAGACATATGGGACATTTAGGACGCCTGGGACATTAGGGACATATGGGACATATGGGACATATGGGACATCTGGGACGCTTGGGACATTAGGGACATATGGGACATCTTGGACGTCTGGGACGTTAGGGACATATGGGACATCTAGGACGTCTGGGACGTCTGAGACGTCTGGGACGCCTGGGACATTAGGGACATATGGGACATATGGGACATCTGGGACGTCTGGGACGTTAGGGACATATAGGACATCTAGGACATCTGGGACGTTAGAGACATATGGGACATCTAGGACGTCTGGAACGTCTGGGACGTTAGGGACATACGGGACAGCTGGGACGTTTGGGACGTTAAGGATATATGGGGCTTTTGGGACGTCTGGGACGTTAGGATCATATGGAACATCTAGGACGCCTGGGACATTAGGGACATATGGGACATCTGGGACGTCTGGGACGTTAGGGACATATGAGACATCTAGGACGTCTGGGACGTCTGGGACGTTAAAAACATATGGGACATTTAGGACGCCTGAGACATTAGGGACATATGGGACATATGGGACATCTGGGACTCCTGGGACATTAGCGACATATGGGACATATGGGACATCTGGGACGTCTGGGACGTTAGGGACATATGGGGCATCTGGGACGTTAAAAACGTATGGGACATCTAGGACGTCTAGGACGTTAGGGACATATGGGACATATGGGACGTCTGGGACGTTAGGGACATATGGGACATCTGGGACGTCTGGGACATTAGGGACATATGGGACATATGGGACATCTGGGACGTCTGGGACGTTAGGGACATATGGGACATCTGGGACGTCTGGGACGTTAGGGACATCAGGGACATCTAGGACGTCTGGGACGTCTGGGACGTTAGGGACATATGGGACATTTAGGACATCAGGGACGTTAGGGACATATGGAACACTTAAAACGCTTGGGACATTAGGGACATATGGGACATATGGGACATCTGGTACGTCTGGGACGTTAGGGTCATATGAGACATCTGGGACGTCTGGGACGTTAAGGACATATGGGACGTCTAGGACGTCTGGGACGTTAGGAACATATGGGACATTTAGGACGTCTGGGACGTTAGGGACATATGGAACATCTAGGACGCCTGGGACATTAGGGACATATGGGACATATGGGACATCTGGGACGTCTGGGACGTTAGGGACATATGGGACATTTGGGACGTCTGGGACGTTAAGGACATATGGGACATCTAGGACGTCTGGGACGTCTGGGACGTTAAGGACATATGGGACATCTAGGACGTCTGGGACGTTAGGGACATATGGGAAATTTAGGACGTCTGGGACGTTAGAGACATACGGGACAGCTGGAACGTCTGGGACGTTAGGTATATATGGGAGATTTATGACGTCTGGGACGTTAGGGACATATGGAACATCTAGGACGCCTGGGACATTAGGGGACATATGGGACATATGGGACATCTGGGACGTCTGGGACGTTAGGGACATATGAGACATCTGGGACGTCTGGGACGTTAAGGACATATGGAACATATGGGGCATCTGGGACGTCTGGAACATTAGGGACATATGGGACATATGGGACATCTGGGACGTCTGGGACGTTAGGTAAATATAGGACGTCTAGGACGACTGGGACGTTAGGGACATACGGGACAGCTGGGACGTCTGGGACGTTAGGGACATATGGGACTTTTATGACGTCTGGGACGTTAGGGACATACGGTACATCTAGGACGCCTGGGACATTAGAGACGTATGTGACATATGGGACATCTGGGGCGCCTGAGACGTTAAGGACATATGGGACATCTAGGACGTCTGGGACGTCTGGGACGTTAAGGACATATGGGACATTTAGGACGCCTGGGACATTAATGACGTATGGCACATATGGGACATCTGGGACGCCTGGAACATTAGGGAAATATGGGACATATGGGACGCCTGGGACGTTAGGGATTAATGGGACATCTGGGGCGTCTGTGGCGTTAAGGACATATGGGACATCTAGGACGTCTGGGACGTCTGGGACGTTAAGGACATGTGGGATATTTAGGACGCCTAAGACATTAGGGACATATGGAACATATGGGACATCTGAGACGTCTGGGACGTTAGGGACATATGGGACATCTAGGACGTTTGGGACGTTAAGGAAATATAAGACATTTAGGACGCCTGGGACATTAGGGACATATGGGACATATGGGACATCTGGGACGTTTGGGACATTAGGGACATATAAGACATATGGGACATCTGGGACGTCTGGGACGTCTGGGACGTTAGGGACATATAGGACATCTAGGACATCTGGGACGTTAGAGACATATGGGACATCTAGGACGTCTGGGACGTCTAGGACGTTAGGGACATACGGGACAGTTGGGACGTCTGGGACGTTAGGGACATATGGGACATTCAGGACGTCTGGGACGTTAGGGACATATGGAACATTTAGGCCGCCAGGGACATTAGGGACATATGGGACATATGGAACAGCTGGGACGTCTGGGACGTTAGGGACATATGGGACATCTGGGACGTCTACGTCGTTAAGGACATATGGGACATTTAGGACGTCTTGTAAGTTAGGGACATACGGAACATCTAGGACGCTTGGGACATTAGGGACATATGGGACATATGGGACATCTGGAACTTCTGGGACGTTAGGGACATATGGGGCATCTGGGACGTCTCGGACGTTAAGGACATATGGGACGTCTAGGACGTCTGGGACGTCTGGGACGTTAAGGACATTTGGGACATTTAGGGCGCCTGGGACATTAGGGACATATGGGACATATGAGACATCTGCGACGTCTGGGACGTTAAGGACATATGCTACATCTAAGACGTCTGGGACGTCTGGGACGTTAAAGACATATGGGACATTTAGGACGCCTGGGACATTAGGGACATATGGGACATATGGGACATATGGGACATCTGGGACGCTTGGGACATTAGGGACATATGGGACATCTTGGACGTCTGGGACGTTAGGGACATATGGGACATCTAGGACGTCTGGGACGTCTGAGACGTCTGGGACGCCTGGGACATTAGGGACATATGGGACATATGGGACATCTGGGACGTCTGGGACGTTAGGGACATATAGGACATCTAGGACATCTGGGACGTTAGAGACATATGGGTCATCTAGGACGTCTGGAACGTCTGGGACGTTAGGGACATACGGGACAGCTGGGACGTTTGGGACGTTAAGGATATATGGGGCTTTTGGGACGTCTGGGACGTTAGGAACATATGGAACATCTAGGACGCCTGGGACATTAGGGACATATGGGACATATGGGACATATGGGACATCGGGGACGTCTGGGACGTTAGGGACATATGAGACATCTAGGACGTCTGGGACGTCTGGGACGTTAAAAACATATGGGACATTTAGGACGCCTGAGACATTAGGGACATATGGGACATATGGGACATCTGGGACGCCTGGGACATTAGCGACATATGGGACATATGGGACATCTGGGACGTCTGGGACGTTAGGGACATATGGGGCATCTGGGACGTTAAAAACGTATGGGACATCTAGGACGTCTAGGACGTTAGGGACATATGGGACATCTGGGACGTCTGGGACGTTAGGGACATATGGGACATCTGGGACGTCTGGGACATTAGGGACATATGGGACATATGGGACATCTGGGACGTCTGGGACGTTAGGGACATATGGGACATCTGGGACGTCTGGGACGTTAGGGACATCAGGGACATCTAGGACGTCTGGGACGTCTGGGACGTTAGGGACATATGGGACATTTAGGACATCAGGGACGTTAGGGACATATGGAACCCTTAAAACGCTTGGGACATTAGGGACATATGGGACATATGGGACATCTGGTACGTCTGGGACGTTAGGGTCATATGAGACATCTGGGACGTCTGGGACGTTAAGGACATATGGGACGTCTAGGACGTCTGGGACGTTAGGGACATATGGGACATTTAGGACGTCTGGGACGTTAGGGACATATGAAACATCTAGGACGCCTGGGACATTAGGGACATATGGGACATATGGGACATCTGGGACGTCTGGGACGTTAGGGACATATGGGACATTTGGGACGTCTGGGACGTTAAGGACATATGGGACATCTAGGACGTCTGGGACGTCTGGGACGTTAAGGACATATGGGACATCTAGGACGTCTGGGACGTTAGGGACATATGGGAAATTTAGGACGTCTGGGACGTTAGAGACATACGGGACAGCTGGAACGTCTGGGACGTTAGGTATATATGGGAGATTTATGACGTCTGGGACGTTAGGGACATATGGAACATCTAGGACGCCTGGGACATTAGGGGACATATGGGACATATGGGACATCTGGGACGTCTGGGACGTTAGGGACATATGAGACATCTGGGACGTCTGGGACGTTAAGGACATATGGAACATATGGGGCATCTGGGACGTCTGGGACGTTAAGGACGTATGGGACATCTAACACGTGTAGGACGTTAGGGACATATGGGACATCTGGGACGTCTGGGACGTTAGGGACATATGGGACATCTGAGACGTCTGGGATATTAGGGACATATGGGACATATAAAACATCTGGGACTTCTGGGCCGTTAGGGACATATGGGACATCTGGGACGTCTGGGACGTTAGGGACATATGGGACATCTAGGACGTCTGGGACGTCTGGGACGTTAGGGACATACGGGACAGCTGGGACGTCTGGGACGTTAGGGAGATATGGGACATTTAGGACGTCTTGGACGTTAGGGACATATGAAACACTTAAAACGCTTGGGACATTAGGGACATATGGGACATATTGGACATCTGGGACGTCTGGGACGTTAGGGACATATGAGACATCTGGGACGTCTGGGACGTTAAGGACATATGGGACGTCTAGGACGTCTGGGACGTTAGTTACATATGGGACATCTAGGACGCCTGGAACATTAGGGACATATGGGACATATGGGACATCGGGGACGTCTGGGACGTTAGGGACATATGGGACAGCTGGGACGTTTGGGACGTTAAGGACATATGGGACTTTTGGGACGTCTGGGACGTTAGGAACATATGGAACATCTAGGACGCCTGGAACATTAGGGACATATGGGACATATGGGACATCGGGGACGTCTGGGACGTTAGGGACATATGGGACATCTGGGACGTCTGGGACGTTAGGGACATATGGGGCATCTAAGACGTCTGGGACGTCTGGAACGTTAGGGACATGGGACATTTAGGAAATCTGGAACGTTAGGGACATATGGAACACTTAAAACGCTTGGGACATTAGGGACATATGGGACATATGGACATCTGGGACGTCTGGGACGTTAGGGACATATGAGACATCTGGGACGTCTGGGACGTTAAGGACATATGGGACGTCTAGGACGTCTGGGACGTTAGGGACATATGGGACATTTAGGACGTCTGGGACGTTAGGGACACATGGAACATCTAGGACGCCTGGGACATTAAGGACATATGGGACATATGGGACATCTGGGACGTCTGGGACGTTAGGGACATATGGGACATTTGGGACGTCTGGGACGCTAAGGACATATGGGACATCTAGGACGTCTGGGACGTCTGGGACGTTAAGGACATATGGGACATCTAGGACGTCTGGGACGTTATGGACATACGGGAAATTTAGGACGTCTGGGACGTTAGGGACATACCGGACAGCTGGAACGTCTGGGACGTTAGGGATTATTGGGAGATTTATGACGTCTGGGACGTTAGGGACATATGGAACATCTAGGACGCCTGGGACATTAGGGACATATGGGACATATGGGACATCTGGGACGTCTGGGACGTTAGGGACATATGAGACATCTGGGACGTCTGGGACGTTAAGGACATATGGAACATATGGGGCATCTGGGACGTTAAGGACGTATGGGACATCTAACACGTCTAGGACGTTAGGGACATATGGGGCATCTGGGACGTCTGGGACGTTAGGGACATATGGGACATCTGGGACGTCTGGGATATTAGGGACATATGGGCATATGGGACATCTGGGACGTCTGGGCCGTTAGGGACATATGAGACATCTGGGACGTCTGGGACGTTAGGGACATATGAGACATCTACGACGTCTAAGACGTCTGGGACGTTAGGGACATATGGAACATCTAGGACGCCTGGGACATTAGGGGACATATGGGACATATGGGACATCTGGGACGTCTGGGACGTTAGGGACATATGAGACATCTGGGACGTCTGGGACGTTAATGACATATGGAACATATGGGGCATCTGGGACGTCTGGGACGTTAAGGACGTATGGGACATCTAACACGTGTAGGACGTTAGGGACATATGGGACATCTGGGACGTCTGGGACGTTAGGGACATATGGGACGTCTGAGACGTCTGGGATATTAGGGACATATAAGACATATGGGACATCTGGGACTTCTGGGCCGTTAGGGACATATGGGACATCTTAGACGTCTGGGAAGTTAGGGACATATGGGACATCTAGGACGTCTGGGACGTCTGGGACGTTAGGGACATACGGGACAGCTGGGACGTCTGGGACGTTAGGGACATATGGGACATTTAGGACGTCTGGGACGTTAGGGACATATGGAACACTTAAAACGCTTGGGACATTAGGGACATATGGGACATATTGGACATTTGGGACGTCTGGGACGTTAGAGACATATGAGACATCTGGGACGTCTGGGACGTTAAGGACATATGGGACGTCTAGGACGTCTGGGACGTTAGTTACATATGGGACATCTAGGACGTCTGGGACATCTGGGACGTTAGGGACATACGGGACAGTTGGGACGTTTGGGACGTTAGGGACATATGGGACTTTTGGGACGTCTGGGACGTTAGGAACATATGGAACATCTAGCACGCCTGGGACATTAAAGACATATGGGACATATGGGACATCGGGGACGTCTGGGACGTTAGGGACATATGGGACATCTGGGACGTCTGGGACGTTAAGGACAAATTGGACATATAGGACGGCTGGGACGTCTGGGACGTTAAAAACATATGGGACATTTAGGACGCCTGAGACATTAGGGACATATGGGACATATGGGACATCTGGGACGCCTGGGACATTAGGGACATATGGGACATATGGGACATCTGGGACGTCTGGGACGTTAGGGACATATGGGGCATCTGGGACGTCTGGGACGTTATGGACGTATGGGACATCTAGGACGTCTAGGACGTTAGGGACATATGGGACATCTGGGACATCTGGGACGTTAGGGACATATGGGACATCTGGGACGTCTGGGACATTAGAGACATATGGAACATATGGGACATCTGGGACGTCTGGGACGTTAGGGACATATGGGACATCTGGGACGTCTGGGACGTTAGGGACATATGGGACATCTAGGACGTCTGGGACGTCTGGGACGTTAGGGACATGGGACATTTAGGACATCTGGAACGTTAGGGACATATGGAACACTTAAAACGCTTGGGACATTAGGGACATGTGGGACATATGGACATCTGGGACGTCTGGGACGTTAGGGACATATGAGACATCTGGGACGTCTGGGACGTTAAGGACATATGGGACGTCTAGGACGTCTGGGACGTTAGGGACATATGGGACATTTAGGACGTCTGGGACGTTAGGGACATATGGAACATCTAGGACGCCTGGGACATTAGGGACATATGGGACATATGGGACATCTGGGACGTCTGGGACGTTAGGGACATATGGGACATTTGGGACGTCTGGGACGTCTGGGACGTTAAGGACATATGGGACATCTAGGACGTCTGGGACGTTAGGGACATATGGGAAATTTAGGACGTCTGGGACGTTAGGGACATACAGGACAGCTGGAACGTCTGGGACGTTAAGGATATATGGAACATATGGGGCATCTGGGACGTTAAGGACGTATGGGACATCTAACACGTCTAGGACGTTAGGGACATATGGGGCATCTGGGACGTCTGGGACGTTAGGGACATATGGGACATCTGGGACGTCTGGGACGTTAGGGACATATGAGACATCTGCGACGTCTGGGACGTTAAGGACATATGGAACATATGGGGCATCTGGGACGTTAAGGACGTATGGGACATCTAACACGTCTAGGACGTTAGGGACATATGGGGCATCTGGGACGTCTGGGACGTTAGGGACATATGGGACATCTGGGACGTCTGGGATATTAGGGACATATGGGCATATGGGACATCTGGGACGTCTGGGCCGTTAGGGACATATGGGACATCTGGGACGTCTGCGACGTTAGGGACATATGAGACATCTACGACGTCTGGGACGTTAGGGACATACGGGACAGCTGGGACGTCTGGGACGTTAGGGACATATGGGACATTTAGGACGTCTGGGACGTTAGGGACATATGGAACACTTAAAACGCTTGGGACATTAGGGACATATGGGACATATGGGACATCTGGGACGTCTGGGACATTAGGGACATATGGGACATATGGGACATCTGGGACGTCTGATACGTTAGGGACATATGGGTCATCTGGGACGTCTGGGACGTTAGGGACATATGGGACATCTAAGACGTCTGGGACGTTTGGGACGTTAGGGACATACGGGACAGCTAAGACGTCTAGGACGTTAGGGACATATGGGACATCAGGGACGTCTGGGAAGTTAAAGACGTATGGGACATTTAGGACGCCTGGGACATTAGGGACATATGGGACATATGGGACATCTGGGCCGCCTAGGACCTTAGAGACATATGGGACATATGGGACATCTGGGACGTCTGGGACGTCTGGGACGTTAGGTAAATATAGGACATCTAGGACGTCTGGGACGTTAGGAACATATGGGACATCTAGGACGTTTAGGACGACTGGGACGTTAGGGACATACGGGACAGCTGGGACGTCTGGGACGTTAGGGACATATGGGACTTTTATGACGTCTGGGACGTTAGGGACGTTAAGGACATATTATGACATTTAGGACGCCTGGGACATTAATGACGTATGGCACATAAGGGACATCTGGGACGCCTGGAACATTAGGGAAATATGGGACATATGGGACGCCTGGGACGTTAGGGATTAATGGGACATCTGGGACGTCTGTGGCGTTAAGGACATATGGGACATCAGTAGATGCCTTTTGCCGGTTCTGCGACCTCCCCCCACCACTTTTTCAAGGTCGAGGTCATAGTAGAGGCAAGTGGATGGTTCTGGAACCTCCCCCCACCACTTTTTCAAGGTCGAGGTTACGGCCTCCCCTGACGCACTCCTTCCCCTGACGAAGCGGCCCTCAAGGTCATTTACTCGGTTAGCAAAGCACGTAAACTTCAAGGCCAACGTTACTCCTCAGGACCTCAAGGTCAGTCACTGGCATTGCAAGGTACGTGGACTTCAAGGCCAACGTTACTCCTGCGGCCCTCAAGGCCATTCAGTCGGATTGCAAAACACGTGAACTTCAAGGCCAACGTTACCCTAATATTACTCAGATTAGTCTAAAACCTCCTCCACAACCTACCCTTTAGTGCAAGGTCAAGGCCATAAGCACTCGGACAACCTCAATAAGTTCAATGAAAGAGACACATTTTTAAAAGGTTTTATTTTCAGCAATACATAAATCCGTACTCCATTATGGTACACAAACAAGAAATATTCTTATTCTGCGAGTCGAAGATGTTCTTCAGCTCCGGGCAATTACAACCGCATACCTCTTACGTAATGTCTCCCATAAACACAGCTGCTTGTCGTCCGTATGCAGCACTAGAATAAATAATTAGGTATTATAGTAACAACATATTAAGAAATACGCCACACACATAAAGAATGTTAATTATTAGTTGGCAAATGATACACTTGGACGCAAAGTAAACAAATTTTAGTAAATGATCTGCACTTGTAAACTGCCCAAAAAATAGCATTAGTGGAAGCAAGTAAAAATGGAACTAAATCAGTAACTGGCATTCTACGTATGACAGTGATAAATGTACACTCCTGTGCAATAAAATTAAGTACAAGTCTTGAGTATTTAATTTGTATAATTCGGGTCTATTTTAATGGCCTTACAGCAGTTTCAATAAATGATAAAACACCATAACTTGAAAATAACACCTTTATTAAAAGACCAAAACTAAGTCCTTTCAAAATACAAAATAAATACAACAAAGCCGTCTGTGCTTTTTTATTGCACAGAAGTGTACATGTAGTTTAGAAATAATATTTATAACTACTTACCTAAAATTATTCTTCGACGTTTCTGCTTCAAGATGATATCCGATTTATGCAGCACTGCTGTGTCAACAATGCGAGACATCAGCTAGCAAGGTCATCGGTAATACGTGACTTCATGTTGCAGCGCGAACTAAAACTGCATTCCTTTTGAAACCGGTCAGATTGGAAAGCCGTGGTAAATTAGCGTTGTCTTTTACAAGCGGCCACATTAGTTGTGTTTAATTTCCAATAGCTATAATTGTATTCTTGAGTTTAATTCATTAAAAGTTGTAATAACAAGCTTTTGTTTTAACCGAAATAACATGTGAGCAAATGAAAACGAAATCAAGCTTGGCTCTGAAAGAACTAAGTCAATAAATTGTAGGTAATTGACTTGTTTCGCGTTTTACACCTATAATTTTAATCCCTGCATTGTCGAGCGCTTACCTTATCTTTAAATTGGGTTGTTACTGTAGGCCAGTTCTCCTTAGAAAAATACTTATGAAAGAGAACCTCTATGTACAGAAATTACAAAAACAATTAAAAGAAGCTCCAGGAAAAATGCACAGATAGCGCTACTAGAATCTCTTTTAATCACAATTAATGTTTCTGTGAGTGAATTATTGTTTGTTATTCAAGTTACGTACATAATTCTGTGTATTTTAAGTCAATTTCGTATTCTTAAGTAGCAGATAAATGCTTGTGACAAGGGACTTGCAATTTAAAAATTATATATCATTTTATTATTTATTCTATAACGGTATAACGGAAGCACTAGCTATACTGTATGTTTAGATAATTTAGTTATGTAACTATTAGTGTTTCTGTGAATGAATTATTGATAATCAATGTATTATACATAAATAATTCTGTTGTTTATTTGAAGTCAATTTCATATACTTAAGTAACAGATAAATGCTAGTGATTACTGCTGTTCAGATGTGTTTTTATTCTACTTGAAGTTTTATATACACTTACGTGGTGTCTTGTTTCTTCGAGCTCTAATGTGTGGGAAATCTATTTTTTTTTACTCTTTCTATACCTACCACAAGACCTGCAGTTCGTGACACCCCTATTTGTAAAGCTTATTCCAGCTGTGGTCGCACCAATGTAAAATGAAGGCATTAAGAGTGTTTCTGTATTTTGAATAATTTGAATTGCCTCAGAACGAAGCCCAGCATACGATGAGAACTGCCAAAGTTATGCCAATTTACGCAGACGCCTACGTCTGCAGCATATAGGGTTATACCGTGCCACCAAGAAAATAAGACAAGTTACATACAGATAATTTTTATTTCATACAAATATTTACACATACATAATTTCTCATTTCTACTTAACTTAACAACTATACCTCCAGGTTGTCAAAGTCTCTGAGCCGATTCTCATGTTCGCCCCAAGCCACCGTCTCCGCGTCGAAGAGCTCCTCCACCCGCTCTATGATTTCTTCCAGCTCCGGGATGATCCGGAAGCCGATGCGAACACCATTTTGGGACAGCTCACCTCTGTCGTACTGGAAGACGACCTCTTCCAAGTTTCTGTTACCAAAGAAATCGCGTAGCAGAATGTAGGCCTCGTTATCCCTTCGGGTTTCCAGCAGAAAGGTGGTTCGTCCCACACCTCGATAATTGTACCCGGAGCAGCAGCAGAATCCCTGCTCGGAACGAAGACGATCATGTGCTCAGTGTAGAGAAAAGACTGCATAGTTACACTTCGACGATGTGTACGAGGATGATGGTTAAATAGGTAGCCGACAACCTCGAAAACTTGTTGGGTAGGATATCCCGCGTACTCGGGCACAGTATACGAAACAGTTGGCTTTCAAGGTCAAATTTTAAAATGTTCATAACTCCGTTGTTTATTGTGACATTTTAGCATTGTACTCCTTTCTGATTATTGATAGTTTATAAGTAGAAGCCCACGCTTTCGGTATTCATATCCAGTTCGACGCTAGAGCAATGCCTATCGATAAATTTGGGAAACATATGCATGCGAATTCCACGTCGCACCCGCAGGTGTTTGTGGTTGAAGAGCTAAGCGAACCTATATATTATGAACGAGATTTACGACTAGTATCTAGTGCCATCAGTTCAGATAGATGGTACATCCTAGCTCATGGTGACACCGAATATACTATTCCCTTCCGTGTAGCTGAAATAACAAATGTCTTACTTTATCCCGAAAATACCGAAATTTATATCAACAAGAAAGGATCATATAATTTTCGCGAAATGATCGGGATGGCATTAAAAAAAAGTGATGTGCTAAAATTTTGGGCAGTCAAGCCAAATATGCTATATGTGGAATTTCAACTCAAGGTTCCCATAATTGTTGAGTCCAAAAAGGCAGTACTGTGAGTTGGAGGCCTCCTGACACCACTCGGTCGTCAAACTTGCTCCTGCTTCCGCTCAAACTTTAAGTTAAGAGATGTAACGTTGGGAAGTGAAATGAAATCAGAAAGAAGAGTCGTGAGAGTAGTGGCACTTTAATCGGTTTTCAAAGTTAAGGTGAGATGCGAAGCAACACAAAAAAATTAGACATGCAGTAAGTTCGCTCCAGCTTACTGCATGCCTAAATTATGACTCGACTAGGATTCGAACCTAGGTCTCCCTGTATATCCGCAATCTGCAGCCGAGGGTATCTTAACCGCTAGACCATCGAGTCTTATATAAAAAACCGAATTAAAGAGACAAATATTGTGCAAAAGCTTTATTTTCACTGTTCAAGATACAAAAAAATGCTAGACTAAATTGTTATAATACCAACACATGAAGAAGTACGTTACAGACATACACAATATAGCAAATAATAGGGTGCCTAAAACAATTGTAGATATACAACAGGAATTATCGGCGGGTGCAAGTAGATTCTTCAAGACATCCGGTTTATTTTTTAACAAAATAGTTTGCCAAGGAGTGTCTACCGCATATGAAGGGAAATGGAATTTTACTTTGAACGTTAGCGAATCCTGAAGAGTAAAGTTGTGCACGTGTATTTTAAAAACGGATATAGTTGTCAAGGAACTGGTATCCATTTTACGCCACGTCACGTTGTGCACTCCGTCATTGTAAGCAAGATACGCGGAACTGCACCGTGGTGGTTGAAGGACGTAGAGAATCCCATCATGAACTGCAGCGAGAGCAACCAAAAATTGTATTGTTCAACACGTCGATGGCAACTAGTGAATGGTTCGGTGAAGGAACAGCTTAAGTAGCTTCACCTCGAATAGGGTGAACCGCACTTTGTATCACTTATGACAACTGCAAGATTTTGTCGCGTTGGCTGCACCCGGTTTATTGTTACCTGCTACATCCACTCCGGAGGGCGTATTCATCTCGACGATTAATTTAAAAGTTGTAGCTAGAATTTCGTCCATGGTTTGGAAATGCTTCTTCACTTCGGCAACTTTGCAGGTGGGTGACCATCGGAGGTGTTCAGATAAGGGTGTGTCATGATCTTCCCAACCAGAAATTTGAATTCCACAGTAAAAACACTGTACACAATCTAAAGTGTCGTTGATGCGAAAGAAACCAGCGTCTGCAAGCGATTTAGGAGATTGACATCGGCTCCAGTCGCTAAAGGTTCGTAGCCGTGTGGAGTAACTCGCAAACTTCGGAAATCTAGGTTCTGAGCACATTATGGTGGCAATGGTAACAACAGACTAACAGCATACGTGTGTATGAAAACTTTATATAGTACAATTGAAGGTCACAGAGAATTAAAAAACACAATAATAGTTTTATAAATATTTATTTTCAAATATTTATCTCCAACTATACGTTATGAATGCAACCTCGCCGTCGTGCAGCCGCGACAGGAAGCTCTCCAACGGACGATAGACGTGGGTCAACCACCAGTGAGCTGTCGATCCGTCAAGAGTGGTAGGGTGCGTCCTGAAGGTGGTAGTCTCCGTGAGATTTTCCCCGAAGAGGTCGTAGGTGTACTCCACCGTGATTACCGCTTGGAGGGTTCGCTGAGGCGACGTTGGAGGGCACGCAGCCAAAAATCTCCGGAAGTGGCGGTAGAAGTGGTCAGCACCCGGAAACGTCGTAGCTGCTGGTGGATGGCTGTTGGTGGATGATGAAAGCTGTCGATGCATGATTCTGGTGATGCTGCTGGTTGTAGTAGCATTAAGCTTAATAAAGGAAAGCAGTCAAGGACGACCTTCCACCACCAACAGCAACGCTGAAGGATGTGTATAAATAAAGATGAAGGTTACTTCTCCCACCACTCGGACTTCAAGGTTATTCCTCCGGCCACTCGGTCCTCAAAGCCATTCACTCGGATTCTAAGGTCAAGATTTCTTCTCCCAACCACTAGGACGGCAAGGTTTCTCCTCCCACCACTCGGACTTTTAAGAGATGTAACGTTAAGAAGTGGAATAAAAGCGGAAAGAAGAGACGTGAGAGTAGTAGTAGCACTTCAACAACCTGTAGAAATGGAAGCATTATATAAAGCTATCGGAATAGTTCAGAGTCAGAAAGGAGCGGAGGTCTGTAGTGATGTGTGTATAAAGCCTAAACCACTGTTGTGTCCAGCACTCCTATGTAGTAGGACGTACAAATTAAATAAGTCAAGTTCGAAGTGTGTGAGTGTAGGATTTGAGTGGAGTCCACAATTTACCCCAGTTATTGTAATACGGGGTATCAAAAACGACTGGGTGCAGTTGGATGAGCAGGAGTGGACTGCCCTATTTGCAAATCAAGGCGTGATTGCCAATTACTTCTATTCGGTCGACGGTCAGTGGCCAGCTGTAGAAATAGGAAGGAAGAGGATTGTATTCCAAGAGATTCAGACCAGGAAAATATTAAAATTAGAGGAAGTGGGCTTGTCAGAGGTGTGCTTAGCGAAGGAAACTGTAGAAGAGCTGTGGCGCTTGCAGAAACTCGTGGAACTGCGATTCGCACAATTAAAAACGTTGAACTTTGAGAATTTCTACAAAGAAATAGTTAGGGGTGTGGCAAACTTTTCTGGGGACTGTTTAGTCAATGTAAAGGCTGTAGTAGATCAGCTGGAGGAGAACTCTAAAAATACTGCGTGTATGGTGGAAGTGCTAACGTTCGCGAGTTCTATGGTAAAGTGCGACATCGAAGTGGAAGCACTGAGTCGTCAGTTGGCAGTGTAGTCATGTGGATGAATTATAGAGAGGCTGCTCGACCGGCTGCAAGAGACGTACCTAGTGCGGTTGAACGATTAGTGAGTTCGTTAAAGGATTTAGCTTTCGAAGCGTCGCACGAAGTCGTATATGGGTTAGGACGTTCCGGATTCAGTGACGAAGAGTTGTATAAACAGGAAAAAAAGTACAAAAATGGTGCAGCTGTTGGTCGACTATTTTTAGATGGAGCCATAAAT
Organism: Agriotes lineatus; assembly: GCA_940337035.1. Taxonomy (NCBI): domain Eukaryota; kingdom Metazoa; phylum Arthropoda; class Insecta; order Coleoptera; family Elateridae; genus Agriotes; species Agriotes lineatus. The sequence continues at coordinate 162,144 of CALNHX010000284.1, forward strand.
GAAAGCCTCCTTCTGGATTTAATGTTTAGTCTTGGTCTAGAGTGGCATATGTGTGAAGTAAAAGCCTTTATAGAGAGGAAGGAAAATGAAGAAGAGTGTGCAGTTTGAGAACTCAAAGAATCAGGTGTACAATCTGCATACGTGGGCGTATGCGTATCGAAAAGCTCGGAAAGGATTGTGGGAGCGAGAAGCTATTGACAGGTCGCGATTCCAGCGGAGGATACTTACTGTGGCTGAAGTACTGCGAGAAGTCTTGTGCGCAGAACATAGGCAGACAATTTATTTAGAACGCTTTTCCACTAGTACGTAGGTGTGTAACACCTGTATATATGTTGTATGCAAATAAAAACACAATAAAAATTTAAAAAGTTGTTTTATTCCATTATGTAGTGATTATAAATATGATACACGTTAGATAAAGCGCAATAACAAATCGGTTTGGAATGATATAAACAAGCAGGTTGTGATGGGGTGAGGGCCGGTTGTTCTTCCACTTCGATGATTGGGATGGTAGTAAAGCGGCGTAGAAAAGTTGCTTTTTCTCGGCCTTTCACATATATTTCGGTGGCACCCCGCAAAAGACGCCGCAGGATTGCAGGAAACAAATACGCTTGAGTAAATCCATCGTCCCAGTCGATGCAGTGATGATGAGTCATTAACCAACGGGCTTGTTGTTGCAAATGAGATGGCAAGGACGTGAATGGAAATGGTGACTTGAAGATATAGTGAGATACTGACGCACCGTCATATGCTGCCAATTCTTTCGGGCTAAAGTGCTTATCGGACGTTTTGAAGCCTTGAATGTCGAGAATGAGCTTCATCGTATTAGACAGAGAGAGCACGGTGCAGTTACGTTAACAGCCAAAATGCAACTGAAGTGGTTTTGAGAAATTACAGTTGTTTAACTGCTTTTGTCAACGCGTTGTAAGTAAAAACCCGATCGTGAAGAACGAGGCAATACGCGGTTGTGTTGGCTGCCACGTTAGCGGAAGTTTCAAATTCAACTCGAAAAACGACGGCGTTTGCATGAAGGTAGTCTTTTTGTTGAGAACAATCGATCACAACAATAGGCGCTTTGTCGGCAAAGTCATGGCGGGAGAAGAAGGGCTCATCAACTTTGTTATAATAAGATGATTGAAACTTGGAATACATGTCGTATAATGTTGCGTAATGATTGAGTGCATAATTGTTATGTAAATTGTCGTATGGAAATCGTTCGGTGTTCAGAAAAACTCGGAAATTGGTAAGACCAACTTTATCGAAATTAGCATTGTCCTTACTGATTAGCCCCGAACGACCTGATTGAAACCCTACGATGACGTATCTGGGGGTTTGTAATTTTGTGCTTGTAGCGATAGCGTGAGAATGTTGAGTCACAGCATGAACACCAGGTATGATATGAAGCTGCCAGCTGCGCAATGCTACTTGTGTATCAATATTTTTATCGATGTATTTGGTTAGGGCTAATTCTTGAGCAAGACCTGGAGTGATATGAGGAACCTTCCAATATAGTTTGTCAATCGTAACTTTAGCCGTCTCCCCTACTGTAGCACTGAATACGGCGTCGGCATCGGTATTGCTGCGAATTAATACGAGTTCTTGTCGGATGTTAAGTATTACTTTACCATAATCTTCGGCGAATCCTAACAGCATTCTCAACGGTATGCAGGCACTAAAGTTACCTTCCTGATCGGTAATGGGAGGATCGCCGCCGGCAAACCAACCTGCATTTTGAAGCTTTTTAACGTCAGCGGAACTGTAGGACACATATCCCTTAAGAGTAGACGTAATACCAGGTTTGGTGACAGAGTCGACAACGACGCCATTGATTTCGTATCGGATTTCGCTAAATAAGTGAGCCAAACCATTGTTAAGGAATTTAGCCGTTGTAACTTCACCGTTTTCCTTCCGCAACTTTCCCTCTAGGTACAGATAGCTCAGGCCGGGAAGAGTTGACATATCTTCGGGAATTGGAATTCGAATTTCATCGTTATAGTCAAAACGGTTTGTATACGGTTGATGTGTGTGCAATTGATTGCTAATGATAGAAGTGTCGACGAGGACTCGCTCTCCAATATTTAAAATACTCATTACACTATTGTAAAGCCTAAGGACCGCAAGAAGTCTCTGTTTGCTTTAGTTAGCTGCGTGGTGGACGAAGCCGTACTGTTCTTACGAGGGTGTGGGCGACGATTCTTATAGGAAGTAAAGCAGGGGTGGTACGGAGTGGTGAATCGAAAACCCATTACAGTTTCTTTAAATGTAATGTTACCGTAACGGTCTCCTTACTAAAACTGACAGGATTATCCGATTGGTCTAGTATTTTAATAGTTAAGTTAGTGATCTGTTTCGTGCTGATCGGTAGATAGATGACAGGGTTATGGGTTTCCACTATTTTGTACCCGGGCGGTACTATGGGGAAGAATTGGTGAATGATATGGCCGGGCTTACCATTTTTATATGAACCAACGGAGATGTTGCAATGAATAAGAATCGAGTTGATGTTCAAAATTTTCGTAACATGTTCAGCTGTGTGCCACCTATCTGCAGCATACACTTTTTTCTCAAAGCCTAACATGTCCCGGATAGTATTGTCGCTTTGAAAGTCGATTGGAACGGTGGACTTTATTTCAGTTTTTAAGGTGCTGTTGTTTCCACGTAGCAGTACCTGTTTAACACCCGTATCAGAATCGAGTTGGTTATGTAAAAATTCAGCAATGTCGGTAATTTCATATGCTCCCTCCGGTATAATAATAGGAGGTTCTCCAACAAGATGAAATTCATTGTTGGGAGGTCTAACGTTTGGAATAGTATAGTAGGTTTCGAAACTTAACAATCCCAAGACGTATTCGCTACCATCGTCTAAGAAAATGGGAGGGTCAAAATTTGCAGTAAGAACAGATGAATCTCCCGTAAGAGTGAATATACTGGACATGATGAAGCGCGGCACCTAAACTGACGACAAAAGCGGTTTCGCCAAGTTATATAAGAATTTGAGACACAAATGTCCGCATGTGTATGATGCGAGTTTTTGATATCTATTAGAATTGTACATAATTGTGTTGTTGCTACCATCGCTGCGAAAGTAGTTTACTAATTCGGGAGGAGGTTGTAAGCGACCTATGCTATCGAAATACAGAACAAATCGATCAGCTTTAACGTAGGCTGTCCAATGTGTGCCAGGTCCAACATCATCGTCTAAGTTAGTAACACCACATTCTCGTTGACGAATTTTGTCGGGTAGAGCATCTCGCATAAATATCCCCCTAAAATGGGGAATTTCTAAGCGTTTAACGTACTGTGCAATATCGATGTTCGTCAACGCTCGGCGTGGTAGCTTCAACGGTAGTTTTTTGACTGATACGGTCGTAGATATAGTCCTTTTCCTCGAGCAATGGATTCCATAGCTTTGTTATGCCGTTCCTTTTCCTGGAGATCCTTTTTAGAAGCCTTTGAGTCGCCAACCGCTTTAGCGACTGCTGCAGCACCGCCTCCGAGGGACCCCAATGCTCCTAATGCAGCAAGTATGGGTACAAGCGGCAATATACCTCCTCTCTTGGGAACAGGTACTACTCTAGAACGAATTCGGCGTTTCCTTCGCGATTTAAAAACGACCGCGCCTCCAATACGTTTACGCCTACTACACCTTGTACGCTTCCGTTTTCTAGATACCCCCGTACCAATTTTTTGCGCAATACCGACAATAGGTAGTGCACGCTTTCGTTTCCGGGAGACTCTCACACCAACAGTGGGTTGTGTACGCTTCCGTTTTCTAGATACTCCCGTACCAAATTTTTGTGCGGCAATAGGTAACGTACGCTTTCGTTTTCGGGGGACCGTCACACCAGCAGTGGGTAGTGTACGCTTCCGTTTTCTAGATATCCCCGTACCAAATTTTTGCGCTGCAATAGGTAGTGTACGTCTTCGTTTCCGGGGTGTTTCCATAACAGCAATGGGTTCTGTACGCTTTCGTTTCCGGGAAACTCCCATGCCGAGTTTGGTTTTCCCTTTCATAATCCCTGTAACAGCAAGAGCTGCCGCTCTTTCTCCAAGAGTAGAGTCTTTTGCTTTAACGCGTTCCCAAGCTTTCTGTGCAAGAACTTTATCCGCCGCGTGACGCGTCGAAAGATTGCTAGATTGTGAGTATGCGATGTCGTGTTGCTTGCAAGCCTCGTCCAGAGGGTTTCTTCCTCGATCGCCTCGAGAAAGCCGCTTGTTTAGGCGGGTACCCGGTCCGCAAAATTTGTAACCTGGTATATGTAATTCGAAGGGCAACTTATCAATAAGGGTATTCAACAAACCGCGACCTTTCCGTGTGACGGTTCGACGACTACTACGAGTTTTACGTCTAGTATAACTCATCTTAAACAAACGCTCGTCGAAGAGCGACTGACGATGTGAAGCTCAAAGGGGTAGATATATACTTAGCACAGCGCGGTTAGAAGCTAGTTCGTCTCCGTCCGAAAACGATGAAGAACGTCAAAATTGTTAAACAAAAATGTTCGCTGCCGGTAGTAAATCATACAGTAAATTCCATGTCAGAAGGGTTCAGACGACACGGCACTTTACTGGGTATAGGATGTAAAAGGGGTTTGATCATTGGTCCTTCCGGCTCTGGGAAAACCAATGCGATGATCAGTCTTTTGGTGCACCGCAATGGGGTGCGGTTTCAAAACTTGTATTTGTATTCCAAAACCCTTGACCAACCTAAATACAAATTTCTGAAGATACTCCTGAAGTCACTAAAAGAAATCGGATTCTACGAATTCAGCGAGGGGTGTGAGGTTATCAAACCACACGAGGCGAAAGAAAATTCTGTTATTGTGTTTGATGATGTGGCATGCGACACTCAAAGCATAATTAGAAATTATTTTAGTTTCGGACGTCATCAAAATATAGATTGTTTTTACCTCTGTCAGACTTACTCATCAATCCCGAAACAACTGGTGCGAGATAATGCGAATATCATAATCGTATTCCGGCAAGACCACACCAATCTTAAACACATTTACGATGATCATGTAAACACAGACATGTCATTCGAAAAGTTTAAAAACTTATGTTCCCACTGTTGGATCAAAGATCACGGATTTTTAGTTATCGACAAAGAAAGCGAAATTAACGCCGGTCGTTATAGAAAAGGGTTCGACAGTTATTTCACTATATAGGCATGGACCACTGCTGTACAAATTATTAGTCTACGAACAACGACAGTAATAGCAACATGGACAAACGGTTAGTAAGCGATCTTATTAAAGCTAGAAAGGCTGTCAGGCGGAAATATGAAACTTTAAAAGCAGATATCGCCGAATCGCAGACGGCTCTTGCGGAGCAATTTAAACCAGTTTCCCAACCACTCACGGAATTGCTAACATCCATTAAGCAAGAAGGAGGTCAAACAATACAGCAAGAAGTAGGACCTATGCTGAGAACCAACAAACGACGAGTGTCCACACCATCTATCCTACCCCGTCCGAGAAATGGCAAAACCCCCGTACGAGCGTCAACCCCCGACATTGCCACTCCCGGACCGTCGACTTCAGCGTTGGTAACATCCACACCTAGATTTATTGACAGAGAAGTATTGTATGAGAGTTTACCGGATGAGGAGCAACAGGTAGAAGTTCAAGAAGAAGAAGCGGCAATTGAAAGTTCAGTAGCAGAGGCTAGGGAAACCGTGCGACAAATGATGGAACCGGAAGTTCTAGGGGAATACCTGGAACAGTTCTCAGGGTTAGCTAGAAAATATATCGAGGGAATGATACGAGATACAGAGAGCAAGTACGATCTCCACTATGGAGTTCGATGGGACATAGAAACTGATAAGTTTGCAATTGGGAATAAACAGCTTACTTTTGAGGGTCAGGACATGGTTATTACAGATCACGGCAATAGAATAGTATACAAAGGCACCCCCGGCTTTTACGAATTAATGTTCTTAAAGAAACCGATAACTTATACAACCAAAGACCGTGAAAATTACTATGACATAGTGAACCGATCCGCCGCAAATCGTAAGAACTACGATCCAACCCAAGGGATAAGCGGCAACGCCGGCGCAAAATATATGAAAGTAGTACGCCCCCTGGCTACATCCTCCGGCATTAGACAACCTACCAGAGCCGCATCGAGGGTGCAGCGTACCGGTAGGGGATTATTAACAGTAACCAATAAAAAAGTGGAATTTGTCCCTTGGAACAATCCAAATTCATTGGTGGATCGTCTGCGCATATTACTAGCTTCTCAGGTAGCGGGGCACACCGGCCATTCCAACGAAATCGTAAGCATCACCCAAGCTCTACGAGATGCAAAAATAATTTACTAAGGCGAGTACAAAAGTGGAGTACCTATTGAATTACGATCAGAAGGTGCTAGACGATAGAGTAATGCCCATCGACAAATTTGGACGCCACTACCATAGCACACGCTCTGCTCCTCATCGCAAACATATCTTTATGAAAGTTCAAAATATAAAGGCACTACATATAGAAACACCGCTTCTACTCGTGGGGCGTGGGCATAATGAGGAGGGATTTTCAAAAATATTCGGAATTGATGAGTACACCTTTCCGTTACCGACCGGGCAGATTATTGATATTCAAGTCAGCGGACCTTCTGTGGAATCATACATCAACGGAGTTCAGCGGGATGAGATGGTCGGTGTGACTTTGAATCGAGGAGATACGCTTAGATTCAAAGCCGTTACCCCCAAGTTATACGTACAGCTGTTGCTTAAATGTCCCATAGCAGTCGATACAGCGACATTCGACAATGAGTCCTAAGAAAGATCTAGTTGCAGAACTTCACAAACCTGCTCGAAAAAATTTCAAGAGACGACGGGTGATTCTCAAAGGATTGCATGATTTACTACAAGCAGATTTGGTGGAGATGCAACCATATGCACGAAGCAATAAAGGTTATCGATACATTTTAGTTGTTATTAACGCTTTTTCTAAATACTTGTGGGCTCTTCCGGTCAAACGGAAAACGGGAAAAGACGTAACAACTGCTATGCGAAAAGTTCTTGCCAGTATGAAGGTGTCTCCTAAAAACGTACAAACCGATTTGGGAAAAAAATTTTATAACACCGATTTTCAAGCATTGATGCGACGGTACAAGATAAATCACTACAGCACGTATTCAACTATGAAAAGCAGCATCGTGGAAAGATGTAACCGCACCCTGAAGAACATGATGTGGAAACAGTTCAGTTTGCAAGGGTCCTTCAAATGGTTAGACATTCTACCCAAACTCTTAACGAAATATAACACAACCAGGCATAGCACAACAGGTATGAAGCCGTCTGAAGTTAATCTTACAAATGCCAAACGTCTGTTACACACCTACAGACTCATGGATCAGGAAGGGCAGGAAATCAAAGGTGGATTTTACGAACACGAACTACAGAAAACCAAACACTCGGACATCTACCTGGTAGAAAAGGTGTTGAAGAAGAAAGGTAACCAGCTTTACGTAAAATGGTTGGGATTCGATAACCGTCATAATTCCTGGATAACCACAACCAATCTTGTGTAATTGACTGCTATTGTACTTATACGTTGTAAATAAAAAACTGTTTTTCATACTCGCATTTATTATTTGTACTGCTTACTACAATAACATACGGAGAGTTCGATTAAGGTATGGTAAACGCAAAGCAACACATACACATCTGTATATATATTTTAGTATTTGCATTCGTTATTGTTAATGCATAATAAAGATGTATTGAGTGTGTACATACATATCTTTCGTTGACAAAAAAAACATTTGTCGGCTATCCTAACATATAATCGATGCTTCTAAACTAACAACCATCACCACTCCTATAAAGAATATTACTTTTATACTAAACTTAACCTACAAAGAACAAGAAAGCGTACGTAATGTGGGACCTATGCTTGCCAGTAATGACCAATACTGTTCCCTAAACATATTGCTACGGCAAGGTGTCGGCAATCCGTAGCAATTCGTCGAGCATGTAATCAGGTATATCTCGGTGACCCCACGCCAAGGTCTTCGTTGTAGTGGGAATAAGGAAGCGTTTATCATCTTTGGAAGAAAGCGCAACCTTATTCACTAATTCGGTGTACATAGTGTGTAAACGCGAGCGAAAAACATACATTTGACAAAAGACAGCATCTCTTTTGCTCTCAGCAACAGACTGATAAATTTCGCTGGTGAGGTACTTTCGAACGGCAGACTTTTTGACGCCCTTAGCCTTCTTGTCAATTTTATCGATAGCGTTTACACAGTATGTTTTCGCACCGACCCCGTAGAAGCTACGCACGACTACCCTAGCGTACTCGTCCTTAAATTTGCCAACAACAGACTTGATTTGCGGAACGTTGTGCAAGTTATTCTTATAATTTGAGGTATCGAAGCGATGAAGGTGGCGTTTCATGTCCGCGTAAAAATTTTCAGTAAAAATTTCCAAAATTAGGGAATCCGTATCTGTGTATAATAGAGAAACATTAGAACCATATTCCTTCTTCAAAAAATCATAATAGAAATCGTACATTATAGTTTTCGAAATATCCAAAACTGAGAAACCAACATAACTGGGTTTGTTATAGACAACCAACGTCCTGTTCATTTCTACAGCAATTAAATTTTCACCAAACCGAATTCTATCTTTGAAGTTAGGTTTCGCGATCCAAGCTTCTGCCCCCATTCTGTGACCAAGTTTCTCCCAATGACTCACTAATTTTACATCAACCCTTTTGTCCACGTTTTCCATAGTTTTTCCAAATACGCTGTTGTTAGCTAGCTTAAAAGAATTACGATGGAATTCGTTGTCAGACTGGTTTCTTAAATTCGTGTTTAAGTCGATGTACGATCTAAGCCAGGGGGATTGTCTAAATTTCAGTATCCTATGTATTCTAGCCAAAATCAAACCAGCCTTTAAGCATTGCTTTAAATTTCTATAGTGAATAACGTATCTATGTTTGTCATGTAAATTTGGAATCAATTTTGCATTTTTATATTTTCCCTGTGGAGGAACCAACAGCTCGGGACAAAAGGGCAAGTCATTGTGAGCGTCGTGTAAATTTTCCGGGTACTGCAAGTCAACTTCCAGCACGTACCCAGTGTCAGATTTGTTGGAAACTTGAAAAACGTCAAAACTGTCAATTTCCTCGTCAGTCAACCAAACAAAACCACCTTGCGGTAGAAACTGTCTCATTCCAAATCCATATAAATTTGTAGATCCAGGAACATGATAAAAGAAGTGGGTTTGGAAGGACCATAATTACCCGCAAATTTGTTGTTGGCAATAGCCTTTCTCCCGACACAAGTACTGACTCCCCCGCGAATACCTTTTTTGAAAAAGTTAAACATATCAATGTCAGTCAACAGCTCCAACTCAACCCCCGTAAATTTTAACATGGCATCCCAACTTAATCCGGGGGCTGTGTAATACTGCGCTGGATCTAAATTATATTGTTGCAAATAAAAATTTCGAAAGTTTTCGAAAACGTCTGCCAAAATAAAAACGTCACATTTGAGGTACACATCGGAATAGTCGCCCAACGTTTTACATTCAAAAGTTTGCCAGACCTTAACGGCGCGCGCGTAATCGGCCTCAGTGATATGGGCATCGTTTAACCGGTCATAAAACTGGGCGATTGTGGGTAAGGTAGGCTCGCTTAATTTCGCAAAAGAGTCTACGTACGAATAGGAAAATACACCTTTCTGCCTCATCAACTCAAATTTTACGCCATCTCCGAATTGCTTTTGAATTTCAACACACTGTTCATCCTTCAACGTACCGGCCAGCGATGCCAAAGAAGCACTTAAAAATCGGTAACTATCTAAAAAGCGAATTTGCATATAAACTTGTTTACGTTCCCCGTTCTCAAAAATTTCATCAACCCAAATACGTTTGCCAAATGAAATATATTTTTCTTTAGTTACCGGAATTACATCAATTTTCTCCTTATTTTGAGCCAACTTTTTAACGAAAAGGTGGGAATCGTAGTTTAAATTATGAAAAAATACGGGGATAAATTTTGGAAGTTTATAATTTAGATTGCAATTGGAATGAGCAGCTCCCCGATAGTGTCCCGTCAAATGGTCGTGATCACGAACTTTTACGTCCGAGTCTTTGAAAGGGCGATTGCAAATGTGACATGAAACAGCTCCGTTAAAATTTTGAATTTCCGCGAGAACCATATCCCTAAGGGGTACAACAGGCTTCAGGTAGTTGGAATACAACCTGAAGACGTCTTGATCTAGACGATCCACAAACACTTCGACAGCATCTGCACCCCGATAAATTTCGAATTTGGATAGAGTATCGTCAAACGAACATTTCAAATAATATGCAAAGGAATACGGTTTGTGTTCGCACGTTGTAACCGTATAAGGTCTTTCGCAATCGGGGTGTAGGTTCCCTCCATCGACCGGTGTTAAAATCGTTTCGAAATCTGCATAAATGACAAACGGTACCTTCATTTGCTTCGCGCAGTTGTCAAACTTAAGAATATTGCGGGGCCTCACCTCCCCAAACGCAGGCGTGACCAATTCTGTCGTAGGCATTTTAGTGTACACACGATTACAGTCAAAACGTTGATGCATCTCCAACTTTGCATCGCTATCAAAATAATTTAGACAACCATCGCAAAAATGTTTAGCATGATCATTACGCGTTATTTGGTGTGAAACTAACCTAGACAAATCCGCGATACAACAGTAGTGACTATTACCTTTGTCGTTGGTAATTAGCAACAAATTTACATGCCACCTCTTTTTCAAAGAGGTGTGGTACAGAGGTCCCACAACTTCATATTCCGTAACATTGCCTCGAAAAAATTTTTCCAGTCCGTATACATTTACAGAAATCTGCGGATTATATTTTTCAAATTTTTGAATATCGCGCAATCTAACAGGGAATTCAATGTCCCTAAATTTCAAGAATCGACGACAATCCGGATACGAAGTCGTTCGATTAGGCTGTCCAAATGGTTTGCAAATGGCCGAGGTTACAGCCCACCCGAAACAACAGTCGTCTTTGTTTTGGATGTTCACAATCGCTTTCTTGTTCTTAATCTGCTTCGGCAGCGGGATATATGACGATGCTCGAAGCGGATTATACTTATTTACATTAATCTCTATATACAGCAACTGCTTCAGGATCCACCCTGTTAAAGAACACAACGCGATTAGTTTTGCTGCAAGAACTTTTCAAAGATAGCACGTACCTGACTCTCGTTCCTGAAATTCGGACACCTTCTCGTCCAATATCCCCGTAAAATTATCATATAATTCGTTCAAGTTTGTACCGCGAATAGCCACCTCGTTAGCTGTATTAAAACTTTTTACGTCTTGCACATCTTGAACCTCCAAAATAAAATACCCGAAAAGTTCGAAATTGATTTTTACACTAGTTAATTTATGTAACTGTCCTTCTATAAGACCTATAATTTTGTCTTTGAGTTTGGTCATATATTCTACAACACTTCGGGTCCTGGGTGGCTGTTCTGTTATTACAAAAAAACGTTAGCAACCATGAAACGCTACAATAGAGACACACTCACCAGCACTGGAAACTTGGACTCTTCTGCGTTTACTGCTAGAGGGTCCTTCACCAGTCACCACCGAAGATTCCATAGCGTCGCCTGCAGCAAACACAATACCATTCAGCTTGTCTGCGTTGCAACACCTATTACACTTACCACTCGTCGACGGGTGGCCCAGTTCTGGACGACAGCTTTCTCTTCGATGGCGGAACAAATTGTCGGCTCTGGTGAAGGATCGTTCGCACTCGGTGCACCTGAACATACTGGGTAATTAGCTTCACGCAAACTGTAATTATAATAACTACGCGATTAGCTACCCAGCTCGAGGGGGTGATATTCACAAAAGCGATAACACTGTCAATTACAGTATACAAAATAAAATTACTCTTGAAACCTCGAGCGAAATACCCAAGTGCAACCACGAGGAGGATTCGCTTTTGACACCCTGGAGAGGATACGGGAAGGTTATTTGTTTTGTGTTACGGACGTATCACATGTTAAACTACAATCTACTATCTACAATTGTAAATTTTGCCAGAGCTGATGACGTGTGGCAAGAATCTCGTCCATTACCCTTGAGAGGTCGTTGGATACCTTTCGCCGCTCCATCTCCAGCGACCGCACCTCGTTCAGAGTGCTTCCGCTGTGACCTTTGGCGAGGTTGGGTCTTCTGGTTCTCATACGACCTTGAATGGCGTCCAGAGAATCTAGACACTGGTCCATTTCAGTGTCCAGGACGTCGATTCTTTTTTCGCCTGTGTTGACGTCATCATATCTGGCAAAAAAAGCGGTGCGTTTGGCCTCATACTGACGAATGGCGCATTGCGTCAGCGATATCCCTTCCTCTTCCTCTTCCTCATCGGCGGACGCAGTCGACACCTGAATATCGACCACCTCACTCCTAGAGGCCGCCGACGCGACAAGGGAAGCAGGTGTTGCAAGCCTGTCAGCTCCATCGTCCGCTACCAGGGAGGCCTGGCTGATAACGGATGTTGAAGCTGCCAATTCGGGAGAAGGTTGCGTTGCAGGTGGATTAACGCGTCCGGAACTACAGCTAGACGGTCGCCTTGAGCCCGAGACGACCTCGATACCTAGCTCCTTTACGATGGCTTCGAACTCTTGTGCTGCACGACCACCGCAAACCTCCGCGCTACTATCGTCAAATTTTGTACAAAACTCAGCATTCACAATATCTTGTTCCTCTTGTGATAAGTGTGGAGACTGTGATCTCATTCTTTTTGCAACCGATTTTTCAGTTTCCTCCACGCCTTGAAGAAGCTGTGGAGTACATACATTTATCACACTATCTGAATCACTTCGAACTTGCCCCTTTCCGGTCACAGCCTCGACATTCATCAACACTGGCTCGACGCGTTTTGCCAAATTTAATTTCGACGCACGTTTTCGCTTTGGCCCCTCGGTAAGGAGTTGCCTTAAAATTTTGCAAGAGCTGTCCTGACTAGCAGGTGTACAGCTGGCCTCGACGTCCGAAATCGGAGAAAACAAAGAACGGCCCGGTACCACTACTACATTGTCCAAAATTTTTAACGAGGCTTGCGGCGTCCGGCTTGCGGGGTTGGGGGTTTCCTCGCTTCGCTGCGTGCAAACGCAGAGTTCGGCATTAGCCCGTTCCGGCGTCGATAGGCTAAGTCTATTAGCATTACGCTTCCACTCTGGCAATACAATACCTCCACACGAAACACACTTCACAGCACTGGAACCAACCATCGCGACAGCAGAGAAGAGAATGACCGCTCCTCATTTGAGAATTGCTTAAGTACACATTGGTTGACCATGGGTTGCAGGGCGGAGACGTCACCTTGCACATACGGACGGTAAGCATTCACAATACGCGGATTTCCTACCCAACAAGTTTTCGAGGTTGTAGGCTACCTATTTAACCATCATCCTCGTACACATCGTCGAAGTGTAACCATGCAGTCTTTTCTCTTCACCGACCACATCATCGTCTTCGTTCCGAGCAGGGATGCTGCTGCTGCTCCGGGTACAATGATCGAGGTATTGGACGAACCACCTTTCTCCTGGAAACCCCGAAGGGACGACGAGGCCTACATTCTGCTACGCGATTTCTTTGGTAGCAGAACCTTGGAGGAGGTCGTCTTCCAGTACGACAGAGGTGAGCAGTCCCAAAATGGTGTTCGCATCGGCTTCCGGATTATCCCGGAGCTGGAAGAGATCATAGAGCGGGTGGAGGAGCTCTTCGACGCGGAGACGGTGGCTTGGGGCGAAGATGAGAATCGGCTCAGGGACTTTGACAACCTGGAGGAATAGTTGTTAAGTTAAGTAGAAAATAGAAGTTATGTATGTGCAAATATTTGTGTGAAATAAAAATTATCTGTATGTAACTTGGCTTATTTTCTTGGTGGCACGGTATAACCCTATATGCTGCAGACGTAGGCGTCTGCGTAAATTTGCGTAACTTTGGCAGTTCTCATCGTATGCTGGGCTTCGTTCTGAGGCAATTCAAATTATTCAAAAAACAGAAACAGTGTTAAATGCCTTCATTTTACATTGGTGCGACCACAGCTGGAATAAGCTTTACAAATAGGGGTGTCCCGAACTGCAGGTCTTGTGGTACGTATAGAAAGAGTAAAAAAATAGGTTTCTGCTATTTTTATACTTTAAAATTATAACAAGTACCCACACATTAGAGCTCGAAGAAACAAGACATTACCACGTAAGTGTATATAAAACTTCAAGTAGAATAAAAACACATCTGAACAGCAGTAATCACAAGTATTTATCTGTTACTTAAGTATATGAAATTGACTTCAAATAAACAACAGAATTATTTATGTATAATACATTGATTATCAATAATTCATTCACAGAAACACTAATAGTTACATAACTAAATTATCTAAACATACAGTATAGCTAGTGCTTCCGTTATACCGTTATAAAATAAATAATAAAATGATATATAATTTTTAAATTGCAAGTCCCTTGTCACAAGCATTTATCTGCTACTTAAGAATATGAAATTGACTTAAAATACACAGAATTATGTACGTAACTTGAATAACAAACAATAATTCACTCACAGAAACATTAATAGTGATTAAAAGAGTAAGGTCACTATATCAATAAGGTACCGCCATTAGTAATTTTTTATATCTATCCTTGTCGCACAATTTTCTCCAACTGGGGATAAAAACACATAACCTAACAGATTCCACACTTTACAAGTGCCATTACACCAAAAAGAAAATCCCCAAAAATTAGTGTCCTCCCTATTGCACTTGGGAAATTTGTATTTGTTATCCTTATCTCACAATTTTCTCACATTCTCAAGCGAGGAATGGAATGGCGTTACCTTATTGATATAGTGACCTTATTAAAAGAGATTCTAGTAGCGCTATCTGTGCATTTTTCCTGGAGCTTCTTTTAATTGTTTTTGTAATTTCTGTACATAAAGGTTCTTTTTCATAAGTATTTTTCTAAGGAGAACTGGCCTACAGTAACAACCCAATTTAAAGATAAGGTAAGCGCTCGACAATGCAGGGATTAAAATTATAGGTGTAAAACGCGAAACAAGTCATTGGTTACTGAATCTAAAAATAGGCACTAAATTTCAGTAATCACAAGCTTCTTTTAAATGGTTTTGTAATTTCAGTACATAAAGGTTCTCTTTCATAAGTATTTTTCTAAGACGAACTGGCCTACAGTAACAACCCACATTTACAGATAAGGTAAGCGCTCGACAATGCAGGGATTAAAACGATAAACCCTTAAAAACATAATAACATCCCATTACTTGTTAAATTAGTGATGTAAATTCCAATAATAAATAACTGTGCAGATATTTCCACATTTAAATTTGGGGTTAAACTTTTTGTGTAAAATATTTTAAACAAACGAAAATTAACGTAAAAACCAAATTATAGGTGTAAAACGCGAAACAAGTCATTGGTTAGTGAATCTAAAAATAGGCACTAAATTTACAAATACAAACAACTTTAGTAGTTACTCACCGCTTTATTGTTGAAAACGATCTCTCGGTAGGAATAAACAACTACATTTTTACAATCACTTCAGTAAGGTTTTATACTAAAATTCAAGATCATGCCTGGCACAGTAATTGATATTTATCGACCATAAAGGTTAAATTCTTTGCCATGCAAAGATATCCGTTTCAACAACCACTCATTTGTAATGCAAAAACAAGCTTCACACCCTTATAAGGGACTTCCTTAATCGCTTCGAATACAACATGAATTACAATTTTAAACGCTGTCAACCTTGCTTGGAATTTTTATACTACCATTGTTTCGAAAATGCAGCCTTATTCGGCACTGTATTTTTCCAACAAAGCTAATTTGGAATGCAGAATATAACAAAATAGACGTTGCATTCCGACTACCGCATTCCACTTTTGAAACTTGTTCGGTCAATTATAATTGCATCCGCAAACCGTTCTGGTTTTTAATAATATACAAGTATAGTTTATATCTGAATAAAACGCATTATTTGTAATGCTTACATAAATTACTAAATAAGCCAACACAAATTTAAATTACAGTATTTTTACGACAAAATGATTTGTATTATCAAAACTCCTGTTTTTCTAAATATGCTTTTTGAGGAAATTCAACTCAAGGCACCCATTATTTGTTTATTCGTTACCTCTACCTGAACAGATACACAACTTTTATGTAAAGTGACTCGAGTTACAAAAATTTATTTTTCTACATTGTTTCAATTTTAAAGCAAACAGACTTAACTATTACGTACCGCGCTTTGTTTGCATTCTATATCACACTGTATAATGTCCAACGCAAATTTTAGCATTTCGTACATACACATCGCATTTTCCGATGTAGGCAACGCGTTCGCAATGTTTGTTTTGAAATCACCCGGTTCATTCCACACACTTTCAATTACTGTGCTATAATATTTTCCAAACTGTTGGCACTTTAAACATTCTATTTTATACTGTATGAGCGGCACCAGCTCCCAAAATTCTTCGAAGGACTTCATGTCTAGTTCAACTCGATTACGCCCTATTTCCTCTAGTTCAATCATTTTCTTGTTTAGAAATTTCTTACAAGATGTTCTTCTATTAGGTTCAATATCTACCAGTTGTGGCTGAGCATCATCACTGATAAAGTAGTTATTTATCATACATTGATTGTCCAAAAATACGTTAAATATAGGTTCCTCCATGCGCATCCAATTATAATCCGTACCACAGAACAACACTGTCGGCACAAACGATCCATAGCAGCTTAAACCCACACTCACGAATTTGTTCCTCAATTTATTTAGAGGATAGGTTGTTGAATTTAATAACACTGGATATGGTTGCAAAAAGTTGGCCTTCAGCAGTGTAAGCTTTATATTTTCCATAGCTTCTTTTATGTTCTCGTCTCCCATTGCTAATGTATTTGCTAGTACAACGCCCGCTACACTATTGCACATCTTTATTTATACACATGCGTTGCTGTTGGTTCCGGCCTTGAGAGCTTAGCGGTGGGAGGAGTTTACTCGTGCTGTGCAATCCCAGCGAATGACCTTGAGGGCCTAAGGAGTAACGTTGGCCGTGCAATTTGAGTGAATGACCTTGAAGTCCGACTCGTCAGGGGAAGGAGTGCGCCGCGTCAGGGGAGGCCGTAAACTTGACCTTGAAAAAGTGGTGGGGGGAGGTCTCAGAACCGGCAAATGCTACCTACTCGGTATGTTAAGTGTTTCATAAATTTTGCCGCTTTGCTTGTAGTTGTGCGTTGTACTATGCGCATTTCAGAACTCTTGGAGCTTACCTTCCCCGCACCACTGTCAAACTGACTGCACGCGGGCAGGTCCACTCCGAGAAACGCTAATTCTTTGTTTAAATGTTCAATGTTTGTGTACTAATTTATTGCGAATAAATTACCTACTTTGCTTTCAACGAGTGTATAATTTAGTGAAGAATAAATCAATACAGTCCATTAAAGTCCAAGGCGAGCTAGCAACCAGGAATTTTCCAAACATAACGGAAAACTGGGAGGCTCCCCCACACCGATTGTGATATTATATCCTAGTTCAATCGTTCGAAATTAATTAATAAAAATTGTCAGATTTTGAGTTTTCCACAATTGGTGAAAACAAGCTGTTGTACAAAGTGAGTAGTAATAGCTGTGAATCTGTTGAAATACATGTTTGTGTAATAAATGCAAAATAGTCATAACCTTAGTTTTGGTACAGACCGGAAATTTATGTACATACAGATTTTTTAAAAAATTGTATTTTAATGGGGCAAAGCGGATCAGGGCTTATTTAATTCCGGAATCTATCTCTCAGACGTAAAGTTGCCTCGAAATTATCGCAAGAAGATTGGACCGCGTGGAAATCGGAATTACGTTATAGAATATCTCAAAAGGGCAGTGGCAGCGGTATGTCGAGGAACTTTTATCTTGAGAAAAGCATCCGAACAGTTTGAAGTTTCTGATACAACATTGAATCGATGGATGAATGACAAAAACAATGAACTTTTGGCTTATGGTAGGCCGCCAGCGCTTAACACTTTGGAGGAGGAGAAATTGGTTGAAATTCTTTTGATTTGCGCCGAATGGGGATTTCCGATAAAAAGTTTTGATGTGAGGTATATGGTGCAGCAATATTTAAATCGCAATGGAAAGTGGAAGGCAAGGTTCCGTGATAATTTACCCGGTTTAGACTGTTTTAAAACTTTCATGATGAGGCATCCAAATTTAACAATAAAATTAGCTGAAAATTCAAAACGAGTTTGAGCAGCTGCATCTTATGAAATTGTTGAATAATATTTCAGTGAATTGAAAGACTCTTTGAAAGATGTATCGCCGTCGAACATAATCAACTATGATGAGACGAACTTCTCTGACTATTCAACTCACCCCCTTCAAGTTAACTATTCACCAATCATAATTTAGTATTTATGTCATTTGCCACCAATCAGCATAAAATTGTGCAACAATTCCGCTAGCGGAGTTTTAATGACAATTTTTTTCTCTTCCTGTGACATTTATTTAACTTCCTGTAAAATTAATCAAATATGATACTAGAAATGTCAAATTTGACAAACAATTTATTTTACGTCAACAGATTTTTATTTTCAAAGAGGACGTGATAAAATTTATTAATTACTAAGAAATGTAAATTTTGTTCGTTGAATAGTCCTTCAAATGCCGCTTGCAGCCGACGAATTGCATGAATTTTCGGCAATTCGTCGACCGCTCGCGGTATTGTATTATAGAAACCACGAAAGATGAGCCCTGCGTCATCAATGCTATCCGTATGATGTAAGATTTTACTTGCTAGTCAAATTAGCGTCAGTTGTATTCTAAAGCAATCAGGAGCCAATAGGTGGCGCTTTATCCGGGAAACAAACAGCTGTCAGTGTTTTAGTTATTTGCTTTTATGATGACTAAGGTTATATGCAACTTAAATCATTTACCAATACACAATTTCAAATGATATAATAATCTAACCAATAAATATACAACTGTATTTCTTCCGCAACGCAATTCTACAAAAAATAATTCAATGTAAACATATTAATAATTACAATTCTTAATCACTATCACTACTTAAACTAGAGTTACTTGTTTCGTTGGCAACATGAATGATTAGTTCATCAACAGTTACATCTAAAATCCTTTCACGCTCATACCAAGTCCTAATTTTTTCTTCAGTGTGGCGTACACAATTACTCCACACATCTTTGGTACATTGTTCTAATGCTTCCTTCCACATTGCAAGAACTAGATCATCACCATAACCATCCCTGCCGATGTGATTATTGTAATATTGTTTTGCATGTACCCATATTAATGCAATGGCATTTAATTCACAATGATTATGGTGGTAGACGTAAAACATCATGATCATAACTTCTCAGTAATTCATCTACTTCATAGCGCTTTTCTTTTCTGTGAGATTTGGCTAGTACGAGTAATTCCATTTTAAATGAAGTTAGATCGCGATTAATAGAATTTGTATTCAACCATTCTATGATATCGGCTTTCTTCCACGAAGTTGAGGAATTTCTTTCTATTAAAACAAATGGTAAGAAGCATTGTCCAATATTATAAATGAAGGCTCATTCAAATTATTAATTAAATGGTTTATGAGCATTTTTAAAGGTTTCTGAATTCATCTCCCCATGATAGTCTTCTTTTAAAGATTTTGTTGCAAATAATAGGGATGCGTTTTCGACAAACCCTAATTTAGACCCAGCATTAACCACAATAAAACGTTTTCCTTCATAACCTTCGGGTTTTTTAACACTGCGAATATTTGAACATTGCCAGAACTTTCCAGAATTTTCTTTAGAATAAATCCACGTTTCGTCCATAAAGACTACTTGCAGTGGATGAAGTGAATTTAGATTCTTCATGAAATGTTTTAAAAACTGGAGCCGCATAATAGCAACACTTTCTTTTTCAGTTAGTGCTTTACGGTTATCATCTTTCTTGAAATTAAAACCGATATCATGTAGAACTCGATTTAAGCTGGTGTTACTGAGTAAAATATGACGTTCTTTCACTTCAGTATTCAGGGAATTGATGGCAACGTGCTTTTTTTCGAATACCTCGTGTATATGGTGTCCCTTATAACCATTTTTCAGGAATCCTGTAAATCAGTCGATTTTAACTTTTTACGTGGTCTTTTCTTGCCAGGGCTACATAAAACTGGATTCATACTAGAACGACTCTTGACTCTTTTCACAGTAGAAACACTAATGCCTAGAGCTTCCGCTGCCTTCTACAAATAAACAATGGATGTGAAATATAATTAGGTGAATTATATTTTATTTACCTCTTGTACACATGACAATGGAATTACATGACCCCCATTTTCTTTCTATCGTTCGAAGTAATCCAATAAATTTAATAAGAGCTGCTGAGATTGCGAACGTAACGTTTTACCTTTTATAGACATAATTTGTATCAAATCGTAAATATAAATAATAACCTGAAAAAGTAGTTATAAAACGCCGAAAAAACGAACAAGGCTTCACAAGTATTATTTGACTGTTGACGTTTTAGTGACGACGCGCGTATGTGACTTAAACTACTTTAATCAAATAAGCACTTTAATCATAACACACGCTTATTTTAATGCTATCACTGTTGTGCGCATCGAGTTTGTGAACAAATGTACACGCATGTTTGTCGTTACTAAATTCAGCGTGTGATGACGCAGGGCTCATCTTTGGTGGTTTCTATAATATATGATAATCCGGGTTCTGTGAAAGTTGTAGTAAAGCGTGAGGTAAAACATGCTCACAGAATAATAGACACTTCCAAATCTAGCACCACTGTTACGTTTGCCATATCGGGAGTTGGAAAGTTACTACCACCCTATGTGGTGTATAAAGCCAAACATTTATATTCTGGGTGGACAGAAGGCGGGTTTCCAGGTTCAAGATATAGCTGTACCTCAAGTGGATGGTTCGATTCCTGCACATTTGAAGAATGGTTTTCAACAATTATTTTTACCTTTCATGCGCAATATAGATGATCACAAGGTCATTATTGGTGACAATTTATGTAGTCATTTGACTATCAGCGTTATTGAGCAATGCAAAAATAATAACATTTGGTTTGTTCTCTTGCCACCAAATTCTACACACCTTCTTCAACCTTTAGATGTCGCATACTTCCGTCCAGTCAAAGGCGCATGGCGCAATGTATTAGAAACATTTGGTGTGATACACGCACACAACTTCCTTTTACAGTGATCTTATAATTGCCAAAAATTTGATTTTAAATCTTTAAGCATTTGTCAAAAATTTTAAAAAATTACAAATCCTACAAAAACGGTGCAAAATAGGGCGTTAGGTGAAGAGACAAATTTGCTCTAGAATTTTAAGCTGAATTCAAAAATGTAATAATATACCGGGTGTTCTATTTAAAATAGAAGTTAATAAAAAAAAACAAAAGAAACCTTGTTTAGAAGTATTCAACTGAAAAATCACCTATCTCACATCAATACACATTAAAAATGTAATAAAAATGAGAAGTTTGAAAAAAATCGGTAAAGCCGTTTTTGAAAAAATCGAAAAAAACTGAAAAATCACAAGAGTAAACACCTACTTCCGGTTATGCGATTTTCTTCAAAAGCTTGCTGTCGCATCTACATAGTACACAAAACTTATATATGAAGTTGCAACGCCATACCTCTTTTCGTTTTTGAGATATTCTGTTCACAGACAGACAGACACACAGACCATTATACTAACATTAATTGAACCAGAGCCAGACGAACTCGAGTATGACAACCACTCGGAACAGGATATAGAAACAAAGGACGACGAAGGGTTAAACGGAATATCTGAAGAAAACGTTTATGAAATAGAGGAAGATAATATGATAGAAAAAGAAATTAAGCGAGATAAGATGTATATTGGTAAAATAGAATCTGGGAATGGCAATGCATACACAATTAACGTGTTGAGGAAAAAAAAGGACAAAACAAATAGTTTTTGTCTAACAGGATGTCGAAGATGTTGCAAGAGCAAAAAAGTATCAAATAATTGAGAAAGTGATTGGACATGTTGGGAGGATGGGATAATTCATATTTAGAAATATTTCTGATTCAATTTTAGAGTAATTCCAAGTTCTGTGCTAAAATTCAAAGGAATTTATAACTGATTATGTTATTTTATTTAGGATTTCAATGACTATTCAACACTATAACATATAAGCCAATCACATTGCAGACATTTTCTTTTTTCAACCAATAACAGCAGTATATCACTGAATATTGGGCACCATGCAGAATATTCACAAAACAATGTACGTACTCAAAAAATAAATAGCCTTGTTGCTAAGTATCGCTTAGCAACGATGTTCTCTCCTTAGTGATATCGCTAGGTTACGTAACACTAAACCTCAACAAACTGTGTGGCTTGTTTTAAAAATTTTAAAATGCTATATTTCGGAAGTATTCATTCAGAATGAATAATTATATTAATTGTTGGATTATTTTTCAATAAAGTTAATCGTTATGTATTAATATTGTTAAATAGTCGTCCCAAATACCACTCGAAGTGATTTTTTGTTTTAATATTTTGCCATTTCCGTAGAAATTATTGAAAATTTCACTCAACAAAATCACATTTAAATGTCACTCGCTTTCGGCTCGTGACATTTTTGATATGATTTTGTATCGTGAAATTTAAACGCAATAATTTACATGGAAACGACAAAATATTTGTCAAAAATATATCCACTGCTTGTGGTATTACCCTTGACTATATCATTCATCAAGTTATAAGCCAATAAGAATGCGTTATTTTCCTTAGTTACCCTGTATTACAGCAATTATTGCAGTAACTATGGCGATATCGAATATAAGAGCCTGTGTATAGCCGGCTATACGAGCTTGTCTATATTCGAAGCATTCAAAGACGATATTAAATCCACATAGCCATGAATTTGACAAGTAAAAAAAACAATTTATTATTCCAGTTACTAATTTTATAAAGTGTAAAATGGATCGTTTCGGGAATAATTCCTTTAAATTAATGGACGAAATGATAGAAAACAATAAACCGGCCAATACAGTCAAAAGTGAGCAATACGTTTCGCGGCAGTTTCAAAAATTTTGTGAAGTGCGAAATTATCAACTAGATGAAGAAATCCCCCAAATTCTTAAAGATTGGGCGTTCAACATGCGGAAAACTGACGGCACAGAATACAAGGAAAGTGTTATTAAAACTATTTGGAACCTTACCGCAAAAATGGTGCAGCTAAAGTATTTCCAAATGTTTAATCGAACCATTGATCCATTTAAATATATGGTTTTTCAAACTGCAGTAAACGCAAAAAACACGAAACGTAAACAGCTTCAAGCTATTCCGACAAAACGGAAGAGTAGCGCTGTGGCATTAAAAACTGAAGATATTCAGAAAATAGTGGACACATTAGATGAAAACACTCCCACCAATCTGCAGCGTAAATTTTATCACATTGCAGCTGTGGAACTTGCTTGGCGTGGTCGTGAAGCTGTATCATGTCTTGTAGATCATTTTGAATAGGAAATAAATAAGTACGGTTTAAAAACAGGGCGAATTGAATATAATACTGTTTTCTCCAAAACTGCTCAAGGAGGAAATCAGCGAACCACTGAAAGTAAATGGTTGACTACAAATACAAGAAATGCCGATCACTGTCCTGTTAGATTATGGAGAAAGAAGATGTCGAAACGGACCAAAAATATAAAAACTAGACGCTTATTTCTAGCAGTGAATAGGGACTGGAATAAATATCCAAACAGTTGCTGGTATAAAAATATGCCGCTTGGGATAAATGAAATAAGTAAATGAACAAAATTAGGTGCAGAAGCCATCGGAATAGATACAAAAAAAGTTAAGATAACCAACCACTCTAATCCCAGTGAGCACAGGTTGGTCATTTTGACGTCTCTTTTTAGTCATCGCTTAAGTCATTATCACTTCATAGGTGACGTAACAGTGACGGAACGGTAACGTGAATATGTCACAGCTCAAAGACGTCAGTTGGTTACGTCATTTTAACGTCACTTCATCACGTCAATATACTTTTACGTAATGACGTCATTATAACGTCAGATAATCACGTCATTGTAACGTCTAAAAACCGTTTATATATCACCAACCTGAGTGGTCCAGAAATAAGAAACAAATTCTAAGACATTTTCCGTTGTATTTACTTGATTTACATACAGAAAAGTTACATGGTACTGAATATATAAAATACCATAAAGCTATAAATAATTAATTGTAAATGCAGGAATGTAATCAATACATGTAAAAAAATACTTCTGAAAATAATATTTGCTTTTAAATAATACAAGAGCAATAATAAACTGAAACATGTTTTTAAAGTATACCGAAGGGTACTGGAATAAGTTCAATACCCATGTTTTAACTAGAAAAAGATTTATTTAGAAAGATAAAATTCACTGCAGTAGCAATATTCGTTCAAGTTATGTTGTGTCACTATTACATGTATTGATTGACTTTTTCCTTTGCTTTAACATTAGAACACATAAGTACTAGTTAGGTTTAGCATAATTTTAAAAAATAGGTTGAACACTATTTAACCTAAAAACTAAATATAAAAGTACTTATAACTATAATACATTTACACAGTATTTATGATCGGTAACGAAATCCAGCATTCGGACTTATTGTTATATGGTACTATTATACATTTTGCTACAACATCTTCTATGTTCCACGAACAGAATTGTACGGACAAATTTGTCACGACATATATGTGTAAATCTTTAGAATCCATAGGATACAAATACAAAGAATTGTTTGAACAAAAATATTTTCCTAAAATCTTAATTTTATTTCTCTAGTTTAATAAAATATTGTACACCTTAATCACTTCACGCTCTTTACTCAAACAGTAACGATCGTCACTCGAACGAGATTTAATTTTTAATATAAACCTTTTATATTGCAGTATTTCAAACTGTTTATAAATTCTAGAATCATTTGGTAATGGTCCACAATTATGTTGCTGTTCAGGTACAGTATTTTTTTGTCTACCAAAGGCTTTTCAATAAACAAAAGATTAGCTTCTGTTAGCCTACGATGTATTTGCTGTAGTGGCTTATTAGGTAATTTAATACAACGTTTTAATTGTCCTAAATAGTTTTCAAATGGAAATGAAGAGATGTGCTTTAACGAACCATAAATTTCAACATCAGCAGCCAAATGAGACAACATATGAACATTATACACGTAATATTCTGCACCATAAATTTTTTTACAATGTTTAACAAATGTGTTTAAAATTTCATCTGCAACAGTACAACCAAAATTAGAACTATGCGTTTCTGAAACAATAGTCCAGAGAAATTAGACATTGCTCTTCGGAAAAATTTCCGGAAAGCTGGATTTTGGTATGAGCCTTGATATTGTGGTTCTAAACAAAATGTCAAAAGTCCTCATCGATCCGAGTGCCGCTAAAAATTTTAAGGAGGGGGGGGGCAAAAGTCACCAAAAACGGTATTTCGTGAATATCTCGTTAACGGTCACTTTTACAGAAAAAATACTAATTATCAAATTTGTAGCCTCTGAAATTTCTAACAATAAAGATATCATGACTTTTATTCGTAAAAGTAACCGTTTTGGAGATAATTCGATTTACAGAGTTGTAACGAATAGATGCACTCCTCAATGACATGTAGGATATCTCATTGGAGTTGCGACTTGAAATATTCCAGAATTTCCTTCTTTCAGAGCCCATAAAAATTGAAAGAAACACATATATAGTACACTGTAGTCTAGACAGAGAAGGAATCTGTTCCGAAAAGTTCCCCTCCGTTGTCATACAACCTCAAGGGACAGCTTGCTATTCGTGTAGGAGCATAATAATATATTATGTTATTAGGAGCAAAAATTATACTTTATTTGGCGTGGCTGGACTGTTTATCTGCCGAGCTTGCGAGGCAGATAATTACAGCCGAGCCACATAAAGATACTTGTGTTCCGAATAACATATAGTATTTTTTCTTCAAACGTTTATAACAAATTATTTAAGAAATTTTAAGAAACCTGGAATTATTTTAAGGTAGAGGATTGGGTAGACTGATAAATGTAGGGTGCTTTGGAGAGCGTCACTATAACTACACTATAAACAACGTTGTAAACAAAATCCGAAAAAAAAAACTTTATCTCGTCAGTCTTGCTTAAATGTAATACCCGATATAAATGACGTCGATACTTTCGACTCCACTGAAGATGTAGATCCATCACGTTTCCTGACTGAATCTATGGAAATAGAGAAGACAGCAGATGAACAAGAAGAAGAAGAAAAAGATTGAACTAGAGTCTGAAGATGAATCTAAAATTGATTAATGAACAAGTTCACTATAATTTTTTTTTTAAAACAACATTTTTCAAACAAAACTAAACGTGGAATATGCCTACTGGGGACACCACATGAAAAAAACACCTTGTACTCTACCTCGAAGGTGGTGTGGAAAAGAGTGCACGTTTCAACTCTGTAAATCGAATTATCTCCAAAACGGTTACTTTTACGAATAAAAGTCACGATATCTTTATTGTTAGAAATTTCATAAGCTACAAATTTGATAATCAATATGTTTTCTGTAAAAGTGGCCGCTAACGAGATATTCACGAAATACCGTTTTTGGTGACCTTTGCCCCCCCTTAAAATTTTTAGCAGCACTCGGATCGATGAGGACTTTTGACATTTTGTTTAGAACTACAATATCAAGGTTCATACCAAAATCCAGCTTTCCGGGAATTTTTCCGAAGTTTTGCTTTTATTTTGTCTAATTTCACTGGACTACAAGCATAGTGATTCCACAATGTAATAGTAAAAAATGTTCATATACAGCTACATCTAGCATATCTTTAAGTAAACAGGGACCCAAATAAACCAAGAAGGTTCTAAACTCTGTAGCCTTCCAACGTTGCAATTCACTTAATGCTCTTGGTTTTCTATTAAACTCTAAAGAAATGTAATTCCTTGTGGACAACAAACGTTCCGATATTAACTGAACCGATCTAAAACATAATTTGATAGGTACACGACCCCCTACCCAGGAATTCAATAATTTCCTCATAACCCCCAAGCAGACACAATGCATATAGTCAACAGGTACACGTGTTACTAAACCAATTTCAAGTTTTGTTAATGAAGATGTACCAATATGATGATCTTCGTCTAATTGCTATAAAAATGATTCGTCGGTTCTTTTTGGAGCTGAAATTCCCTGCATTACAACTCTACCGCTAACATATTCACCAGGTTCTACACACTTATCACAAGATGAATAACCACCGTGTGATTTTATTTGTTTTATAAGAGCACGGGCTGGTGCAGCGCATACAAAACTATGAACTTCTATAGAATATAATTTATCAGAAAATATAAATCCTTCGTTTAATAAATGAGAAAGTTTTTGAACAAAATCATCTAAGAAATCAGATATTGGTATTGGTTTTGACTGACCACAAAAAATTCCTATAACAAATGGTCCACTACTAATATTTTTTATTAACCCCAAAATTGGCCAAACTTGCATATTAGAACTTTTGAGTAATGGTAAGCCATCAATGTTAAAACTAATTTTGATAACATCATATGGATAGTTAGTACACTGCAACAGAAACGTTTTCAAATAGGCAATCAATCCAAAATGACAATATTCACCATTTTGTAGTGGTTTAGTGACTGTATTAGTAGGAGTTTCTAATAAAGTTTTACCATCTAAAGGTAATTCCGGATGGCTCCTAGATAGAATTTTTAATAAATTACTTACAGCGGAATGAGGACTTTTATGTTTTATTACCCAATGCCGCAATTCTGTATGTAAATTATCATTATTATTTGAAGCCGATGTATCAGTAACTATATCACGTGACCGATAATTCTGAACTGGTGAAACATGATCATCATCAGTATCAGAATCTAACAAATAGTCCATACAATTATCAGATAAATTTTGATCTATAAAATAACTGTTCTGCGATTGAACGGGTACAGCAAGACATATATTTTCAGATAAATAATCCCCATTATCAGCAGTTTGTCCTTCAGTATTAGTTGTGGAGTTGATACGTTCTTCTTGTATTTCATTTAAAGTATTATTAACAGCATTTGCAACTCGTCTATAACACTGCCTTTTACCCACACAGTCTCCCAACTTCCTTTTTCTATCCATAATGTTACTTATAAAATTACTACTAATACTAACATACCAATACTTTTTGTACACAAAAAATGCTGGATTGCGTTACTTATACTTCTCCATAAATACTTCAAACAAGTTTTGAACGAAACAATTTAATACGATGGGGTGCATGTTTTAGCCAAACTTATTACTTCGATGTCCTTCTCATACGAATGAATTTGGCGAATCAGATTTTATGGCATCTATGATAGATAATATTTTGAAAAAATACTTAACGATAACATTTTAAATTTCTTAAATTACTTACCAATAATAACCTTCTTTAACGTCAATTTGTAGAAAGCTTGTTTATTCTGTCTCTTTCAAAAAAAGCTAAAATTACTACCAACTGCATCGCTTAAAACAGTTTTAAGGATTCGATTTACTTTTGTCGTTAAGTCTCGACCTCCTAAAGTAGATAGATACGACCGCTAGAAAAGAAAATTAATTAATATCTTTGTTAGTGCGAGGAATAATATCTTACCAAATCAGAAAAGTTTTCGTTGTTCTGAAGCATTTATTGTTTCGTAAGTAACGGGTAACTTTATAGGAAAATTTTCTGGAAGATTTGTTAGAACAATTTCTATTAAAGCAGTTACTTCTGGTACTTTAGCCTCGAATCCTAGCATTTTCACGAGTCACGCAATCAAAATTCGGTGGCGTCGTTTACAATTTAAGCTTCGTTTCTGTTGAGTGCATTATCGCCGTCCTTCTTAGAATTCTTGTTGTGCGAGTCTGTCTTAAAACTTTCCGCGTAAATCGTTTATGAATACTGCCGTACAGCCTTGTTCGTCGAAATTAGTTATCAATTCACCCATTGTTCTCTTCTGTCCGCAAAGCAGTCTCAGGTTACCGACTTGCTACACCCGGGGTCCCCTGCAAGTTTCGCAAGTGTTGAACCATATTTCGTCATGCTAAAACTTTCCGTAGCTTTCAATAGAAGTTTGAGTCAGCTTTGGTGATCCCGACATCTTCTGATCTGTTCTATCGTACGAGTGGGACAAGGTTGTAGATAAGCCGCGTTTGCGCTTAGCCAGTTTTGCGCCCGCATCTTTCGGATGAGCGTGACTTAGCGTGCAGCCCTCAAGACGTTCGGGGGTGGCGCTTCGTCTGCGAGCCGGCCTCGCTTGGCCGAGCTCGCGTTAAGTCGAAATTTGTGTATTGTGAAGAAGCTTTGTCGTCGTCATTTCGAGCTTTGTGCATAGTGGTTAAAGGTGAACGTTTAGCCGAGTTTTCCGTATCGTTTGGAGCTGAGCACCTCCGTTAACACTTATCGTGGATTTTATTTTGGGAACACTCACTCGTGTGCTAAACTTACCAAGTAGAACGAAAACCCGATTCTTTTACCGTCATCTGCTTGTTACCGGGGTCCGTTCTAGTCAACCCTCGTCTTGGGGATGTTTTACCGCTCACATTCGCTCGATTTTGGCCCAGTCCTGTGCTTTACAACAGTTCCCTGTCGTTTCCGTTGGTGGCACTGACTGAGATGCAACTCGCAGCTGAGGAAAACAACGTAATTCCGCACAACTATGATCCTATGAAGGTAAATTGTTAACTGCTAAATGTTTATAGTGAGGTGTTTTGTCAAAGTGTAGTTTGGACCACTTGAGCCCCTTTTGGATTGATTTAAATCATAAAATGTCGAACAGTTCCGTCAAGTTTTATTGTCTTTATGTTGTTTTTGTGTATTAAACTCACGTAACCGTTGCTGTACCATTTTTGAAGTGTTGGTTGCTAAATTTCGATACTGTAAAGTAGTTTTTGTGGTAGAACGTACCGTTCATAATGTTTGTAGATGTAACCATGTCATTTGTTGCCTTTTGATCATTCAAGTTTAGATTATAAATTGCGTCGTTAACCCCACTAACCTTTTTGCATATTTCCGGCCGTAAGATTTGATTATTGTAACATTCATTGTCATTTGTTTTACATGTTATTTCATCAATAGAGTTTATTGTTAATTGTTTATGTCTTTTTTTATTGGTGCGTTTGCATGCCATGTTGTGTCTATGTTTTGTACAGGAACCTAGTTGGTGCAAGTAAGTGTAAGCTGATGCCGTTTAAGGTAGGTTTGATCCAGCTGTGACGTCGCTACCTCAGGTTGTGCCAAGGAAAAAGTAGTAAGGTGATTTTACCCACTTTCATTTTCAAGTAATCTCACCTGTGTCGTTATTGTTGTTTCTCGATTTAATCAAGAAAATGGTGGCGTACCTTATTTTAACATCTTTAACCTCGTTGTGCTAGAGCACAGCCCTAACTGTTAAGATAGTAAAGAACCTCGACCTTTCTTCACTGAGCACCCCATAGCCGGCGCGCATCGTTGCAATACATCTCGTAACGAAAGTTAGGGCTGAGTTTTTAAGCGATATTCCCGATTATGTCTTCTTAGTCATCTTGTAGATAACAGGTTTGGCTCTCAAGCGTATGAGTTATGCTTTGCACGCTTGAGGGGCTGATTGTTAGTGCCGTTCACGCGGTTTTCGTCGTGTAACAAACTGGCTAATTGTTAGTGTCGTAATAACCTTTCCGTATTGTAACAGATTGGCGCCCTTGAACGTGGAGCTTTTGTTTTTGTCGATAGCGCCCTTGTGGCATTGTTTTTGTCATTTAGGACTTTCTTGCCTTTGTTTTTTGTTCAGAACTTTTTAGAATTGTTTTTGCTAATGTTGTTTCTTGTTTTTTTTTAACTTTTCAAAGTAAAAGAAGCATGTTGGCATACTTTTTCGTATAGTAATGGACCGGTTTAGTTTCTTTTCTTGTCGTATTGGTCATTTATGACGTCTACTTTAAATTTAGTATTGTTTTTTTTATGTATTTCATATAAATTTTCGAGTTTTGAAGAGATTTTCATATGTAGATAGGTCAGGATTGTGTTTTTTTCTTGTTTTTCCTTGTCGTCTCGCCTCCTTTTGTTTCTTTTCGTACCTTTTTGTTTTTTGCGAAGGTCTTTTCTTGTTTTTAGTATGTATTCTCTTGTTTGCATAAGTTTTTCATATGTTTTCGGTTGTTTTCTTTACGTAAGAAATATTTTTTCTTTGTTTTCATTTGTTTGTCCATGTCTTTTCTTGTTTTCTATATGTAATTTTGTGTGTTCTTGTCGTTAATTGCCTTTTCTTATTTTCTTTTTGTGTTTTCCGAATTTTTTCGTGTTTAAAGGACTTGGAGCAGGAAAAAAAAACATAGTCGTTTGTTTTCATGAAGCCTTATTGAAGTCATTGAGTACGTTTCTTTTAAGTCAAGTTTTCGTTTGTTGATAAAATGGTTTATTTTCGTAAGAACTTTTTCGATTTCGATCTTTTGGTTTTCTTTTATTGTCGTTTCTTATCTTAACGATTTCAGAGTAGGAAAAAGTATAGCTAGTTCATACTGTTGTGTTGTTTAGTTGCAGTTTAGGTGAAATTTTTCCGGTTTTAGTTGAATTCAGTACCGATTTTCGTTCATTGAAGTTATCGAACTTTGTTTTTTTGAGTTAGTTGTTGGAGTTTCGATTCCTTTGTCGTTGATTTTGTTTAGCCTTCAGCTAATTTGAAATTTTATTGTGCTGTCCCGAACTTACGTTGAAGATTAGTAGAGTTTATCGATTATTGACGTTCCCGATTACCGATGCTGACGTTTTGTTATCGTTTGATTTTGTGCCGCGTTGCTATTCTGTGGACAAGTTGGAAATCATTTTCGCTTTCATTATTGTGTATTGGTTCGTTGTTAAGATGTGGTTTTGCCTTGGTGTGTTTGTGAGATACGCTTATGCGGAATTTTCAAGGTCTCTCAAACCATCTACTTTGTCGGCTTTGCGTAGCTTCTTTCGACTGCTTTTTATTTTTCTTTCTCATTTTTATTACGTTTCGCCCAACTTTGTTTGCTAATTTCATCGTGCGCATCAACACCTGTCGAAGTGTCTTGAACACTTATTATCGCACCATTTTCATTTGTTGACGTAGTCGTTTACCGTGTTGGAGTAGAAGCGACTTGTTTTCGCTTGTTGTCGTTTTGCTTTAGTGACGTATTGATTGACGATTTATCGTCCCTTACCGAAGTCTCTTGATGACTTTAGGTTGTCATGTATCGTGTTCTTGCTGAACAATTTCGTTGAAAGCTTTTGAACTTCGTGTGGCCGTAACGGCCGTGCTGTTCGCATGTTGTTTCTTTAGTAAAGATTATCTTGACATTTGTGGAGACTTTGTTTTTCCGGATTTTCTGTTGGTGTTCGGTGTCGGAGTCGTTTTCGATCTCGCATTTAGCAGATTTTTAATCGATTTGGCTTTCGGCATCGTCATCGATTGAGGATTTCGGTGGACTTAGTTTTCTTTTTAGTTTACCCTCGATTATTGACAATTTATGACAGTTTCAGTCGCAACTTTTCGTCCTTTCTTGCCTTATTAGTATTTCTGCTGTGGAACATACACAATGCGCTGATCCCGTGACGATCAGCGTGCCCTCTTCGGATAACCTTTGAGAGAGATCATGGACTTCTTTTTTTGTGTTTGTAACTTTTACAAATACTTCCCCGAGTTCCATTGGCCGGTTGGAAGGAACTGCTCTCGGGCGTAAGACGTTTTCCCGATTTTGACAATCCCGCATTTGTGACATTTTTCCCGAATTTGACTTTCTCGGATTAGACTCTTCGTAATTCAAGTTACGTATTACCCTGTTGGGTTACGACCTTCTTCTCGTTGATATATCTTTACCTTTAATTTCTTCTGTCAGTTCTATCATCCGTGTCCCGGCGAACACTACCAAACCTTTTGCGTTTCTTTATTTTCCGCTTTCCGAAACCGTGCTGTTAGGCAATGGTCATGGACCCGGTGTTAAGGTCCAGTTGGTGTTTCATGCCTATCGTTGCAGTACGTGCCATGTCTGTTTCGGGCATGGTCGGTTTTCGTAGTTTGGAGTGCCAGTCGAGCCTGTTGGCAAAGCTGTCGATTTCTTCGTTGTTCGTTTTGGTGAGTGTTTTGTTTGGTTCCCCGAGGGGACCAAACCTTGGTCGTTTAGTGGACCCCTGGTGGAGTAACATTCCTTTTGGGACATCTTGTTTAATGTCGCCCGTCTTCCGTGGTCCAGGGAATGGATGCTAGCCTTCTGCGAACCATCAGGTCCGTACTTGAATTTACGTATTTTCTACCGACGTATTCGGTCTTTCGTCTTCCTCTTCTCGCTTCACACCTTTCGCACCCTATCTAGTAGCAAGAGCGCGTAATTCTTTCGGGGGTGCAGTGTTGTTCCTATCGTATGTGTTAGTTGATGTTGGAGGTTGAACTTATTGTTCTGTATTCGTTTTTTTATTGTTTCACGTTTGTCGTTTGGTTTTTTTTTCGGTCGGAACTTTTCTGTTGTGGGAATAATGCAATGCATGGATCACGTAAAGTGCAGCGCACCCTCTTCAGGGAATTCTTGCCGATATTGGAATCCTAAACAGTTGCTTTTCGCTTAGTTTTTTTGTTTTGATTTTTTTTTCTTGGTCGGTCTGTTGGATTATTATCGAGTCAAAATTGTTTCTTTTGTCTTGTTTAAGAGACTTCCAGGGAATTCTCTTTGTAGTAAGGGGAGTGTTAGAACAATTTCTATTAAAGCAGTTACTTCTGGTACTTTAGCCTCGAATCCTAGCATTTTCACGAGTCACGCAATCAAAATTCGGTGGCGTCGTTTACAATTTAAGCTTCGTTTCTGTTGAGTGCATTATTGCCGTCCTTCTTAGAATTCTTGTTGTGCGAGTCTGTCTTAAAACTTTCCGCGTAAATCGTTTATGAATACTGCCGTACAGCCTTGTTCGTCGAAATTAGTTATCAATTCACCCATTGTTCTCTTCTGTCCGCAAAGCAGTCTCAGGTTACCGACTTGCTACACCCGGGGTCCCCTGCAAGTTTCGCAAGTGTTGAACCATATTTCGTCATGCTAAAACTTTCCGTAGCTTTCAATAGAAGTTTGAGTCAGCTTTGGTGATCCCGACATCTTCTGATCTGTTCTATCGTACGAGTGGGACAAGGTTGTAGATAAGCCGCGTTTGCGCTTATCCAGTTTTGCGCCCGCATCTTTCGGATGAGCGTGACTTAGCGTGCAGCCCTCAAGACGTTCCGGGGTGGCGCTTCGTCCGCGAGCCGGCCTCGCTTGGCCGAGCTCGCGTTAAGTCGAAATTTGTGTATTGTGAAGAAGCTTTGTCGTCGTCATTTCGAGCTTTGTGCATAGTGGTTAAAGGTGAACGTTTAGCCGAGTTTTCCGTATCGTTTGGAGCTGAGCACCTCCGTTAACACTTATCGTGGATTATATTTTGGGAACACTCACTCGTGTGCTAAACTTACCAAGTAGAACGAAGACCCGATTCTTTTACCGTCATCTGCTTGTTACCGGGGTCCGTTCTAGTCAACCCTCGTCTTGGGATTGTTTTACCGCTCACATTCGCTCGATTTTGGCCCAGTCCTGTGCTTTACAACAGTTCCCTGTCGTTTCCGTTCGTGGCACTGACTGAGATGCAACTCGCAGCTGAGGAAAACAACGTAATTCCGCACAACTATGATCCTATGAAGGTAAATTGTTAACTGCTAAATGTTTATAGTGAAGTGTTTTGTCAAAGTGTAGTTTGGGCCACTTGAGCCCCTTTTGGATTGATTTAAATCATAAAATGTCGAACGGTTCCGTCAAGTTTTATTGTCTTTATGTTGTTTTTGTGTATTAAACTCACGTAACCGTTGCTGTACCATTTTTGAAGTGTTGGTTGCTAAATTTCGATACTGTAAAGTAGTTTTTGTGGTAGAACGTACCGTTCATAATGTTTGTAGATGTAACCATGTCATTTGTTGCCGTTTGATCATTCAAGTTTAGATTATAAATTGCGTCGTTAACCCCACTAACCTTTTTGCATATTTCCGGCCGTAAGATTTGATTATTGTAACATTCATTGTCATTTGTTTCACATGTTATTTCATCAATAGAGTTTATTGTTAATTGTTTATGTCTTTTTTTTATTGGTGCGTTTGCATGCCATGTTGTGTCTATGTTTTGTACAGGAACCTAGTTGGTGCAAGTAAGTGTAAGCTGATGCCGTTTAAGGCAGGTTTGATCCAGCTGTGACGTCGCTACCTCAGGTTGTGCCAAGGAAAAAGTAGTAAGGTGATTTTACCCACTTCCATTTTCAAGTAATCTCACCTGTGTCGTTATTGTTGTTTCTCGATTTAGTCAAGAAAATGGTGGCGTACCTTATTTTAACATCTTTAACCCCGTTGTGCTAGAGCACAGCCTTAATTGTTAAGATAGTAAAGAACCTCGACCTTTCTTCACTGAGCACCCCATAGCCGGCGCGCATCGTTGCAATACATCTCGTAACGAAAGTTAGGGCTGAGTTTTTAAGCGATATTCCCGATTATGTCTTCTTAGTCATCTTGTAGATACCAGGTTTGGCTCTCAAGCGTATGAGTTATGCTTTGCACGCTTGAGGGGCTGATTGTTAGTGCCGTTAACGCGGTTTTCGTCGTGTAACAAACTGGCTAATTGTTAGTGTCGTAATAACCTTTCCGTATTGTAACAGATTATATACTTTAATAGTTGAATTTTGTTGCTTTAGCAATTCTAATATTTGAGTGTTTTGCTCCTTAACTTGGTAAAGAAGTGAGAACAGCTTTTTCTGAAATACTAATATAACATGTATTAATTTTAGTGTTGCATTGATAAAACACATGTGTACACACCTGCACCAGTTAAATCTTCCGAATCATCACTGATGGTTGTAATTAATGATGATGATGATGATAGAGTAACTTGCACATCAGATATATGTTGATTATCAGGAAGGTTACCAATATCGTTGCCCTTTCTACGTATAGTAGTACTTTCACTTACAATCATCAAAGGTTTTGAAACCTCACCTAAACAAATGGTGGTCTTTGTATTAGTTAATAATAACTAAGAACATAAAAGAATATTCCGCAATTCCTTATATAATATCAATTTGCAATGCTTCGATTAAAACCGGAACACCGAGTCCAATACAAAATCAAATTATGCTGCATACTGACACTTTTATAAGAGAAAACTTGAATTTAATTACTTCACAAATCTTAACTTATTACTTATAAGACTTTACGTTTCAACATTTTAGTTAAGATCTTGCGAAATAACTTGTTCATCAACTTAAAAACATTACTAACCTACTGTTTTCACTTTCTTTACTTTTATAATAGGTGGCTGTTCAAACTGCGATGAATTATTTATGGTGTCGTCTGCATCGTCGTCACTGCTTCCATATAATAGTCGTTTGGTGTTTATATCATCCACGTCACTGAGTATATCAGATGTTATTTCCGTTTGCTTTATTTTAGCTCTTGCCTTTTCATAGTTTTCTACAAACAACGATATTTACCACAATTATACTTATAAATGGTTGCTAGTACCGCATTCAAAGAAACAACGTGATATAACCTGCCAGTTATTCTCATCTGGTTCTACGTGATTTCTTAAAGCACGGTTAAATTGTGCCTGCTTTTTATATGGTGGCCAAAATACTTCATTTTTTAGTGGCGTTAACCACGCATCACTTACCAAGGCAACGCTGTTGTCCTCCTTAAATTCAACCCCCACAAAAACCATTTTCCCTTGAAAATAAAATGCGTAAAGTTAGGTTATGTACCTAACACTGATAAAAAATTAAACGATATAATTACTAGTAGATTACTTACCAGTAGCTCAATTTAAGAAAACTGACCACTACTAATTAGTAAATTAATTAACTGACCACCACTAATTACTATATAACACATAAAATTACTGCAGACTGAACAAATAGCACCTGACGCGCCAAGCCGAATAAATAAAAACCGGAAATTTATTACCTTACTACTTGCACCAAGCATGCGCTAAAGGTATAATTTCCGGCCGGACGATGCGCGCTGAATTTAAAAATATAGTTCTTGAGTACCCTTTGTAATAATAACTCAACCGTGAAGTTGGAACTAAAATAATAACAAACAAAAACAGTAAATATATTTTAATATGCTAAACATTATATAGTTTGCTATATAACTATACGCCTGTGTACAAACCTTTGAATAAATATTCCATAAATATCTATATTTATTCAAAGGTGCTAACTAATGTAATATTATGTGTAGATCGTCTTGAGACAATCTGGGCAGATTTAAATGTTTTATTATATTTGTATTTTGATGAAAACTGTAAAATCTTTTTTACTTTACTTCAATGTAGGTGTCAACAATGACCTGTATTAAACGTCAACATGACGTCTAATTATTCACGTAAAAAATACGTTAGAATATGGCGTTTAAAAGACGTGATTTATTCGGCAAATGACGTCGTCGAATGTAAATCACCTTCTATCGCCGTCAAATTGACGTGACTCTGCTAGCTGGGATAGATCAACCACTGTGAGCCAATTATCAAGTGAGGGCGTCAGTGTTCAAGAGATAATTACAATTACGGGCCATACCTCAACCAATTCTATTCAACCATACCTCCAATTAAACGAAAAGCATCACAGCAACATCATTTCCAATTTAAGAAAAGATAATTCTTCGATTAATAAAGAATACTCTTCTTCATCTTTGAACAAATGTGATGCTACAAATGTGTATAACAATTGTACATTCAACTTTAATAATTATTAAATTAATTTTCTGTTTACTTTTTTACTTTATTTATTTTCTTTATTCATGATATAGTCTACCCGTATACAACTCGACAATCGAAAATTATCGATTCTCGACGTGTTGCCTTGTAAAACACCACGAGACCGCAACAGGTCTCGTATAACCCATAATTTTCGATCATCTAGTTGTATAATATGTGACTATTCAATTCACCTGTCATCTGTCAAAAAGTAACCAATAAAAATCCAGAATTTTGACGTTTCTTGACCAATCAAAAATATATCAGTGGATATATATTCCTAGAAGGTATTCAAGTGACTATTTTAAACAAATGTGATTTTTATTAGAAAAAGTCAATATTAGTGTTCTGTTACTATAAAAATTGCGTAATTTGTTGCTAGATTTACTGAAAACTAATTTGAAAAGGTAGTTTGGTTCATTGAATAGTCTCTCGAATGCCATTCTTAGTCAAAGTTTAAGTAGATTATTTTTGCGTTGGTATCCGGTGGTATCACTACTCATGTCCATTGCGCTTGAAATCAGGACTCGTGCTATCGCACTCGTCCTAATCGCACCAAAGCGCAATGGACATTCGTGATATCACAGCAAAAATAGTCGACATAACTTTGACTACTCATGGTATTATAAGTGAATATTTTTGTAATACCATTTTGCCAAAATTTTATAAATATTATAATTCTTTCATTTCCACATTTTCATACATTTGTATAAGAGAATACTATTTTATTTTCATTAAAATGTTTGTGAAACACCGATTGCACATTTATTTCACATTGTTTTGTCTCTTCTTCAGTTTCTATGGAAAACATTTAAAATTTTTTTTTACTTGAACCGTTTTACTCGCAATACGTTCAAGGTGGTTTTAAAAGCAAATAATATAGGTGATCCGCTTTACCCCAAACTATAGGGTAAAGCGGATCACCTTTAAAAAAATATATGACGTACCTTACAATGCAAAAATGGTAACAAACTTGAAATTTTATTCTGATTTACCCTTTTTGACGGTACAAGAGCGATTAGCTTAGAGTAACTTCATTAAGCAACTCAATAAACTACTTGTGTCAACTTGTATGTTGTTCTTTCAAGAAGGCGTTTTTCAGTTGGGCAAATGCAAACAAATCGAGCTCTCAATAAAATATTTATTTGCTCCTGTTTTTGAAATGTACTCAAAAAATTAATCAAATACGCGTACTTTGAAAATTTTCAGATTATACGTCTCAAACTTTCTGCAAAATAACAAATTGTGCCAGTTTGAAAGAATAATTTTCCCGCTCCGCAGTCAGATCATTTAAACTGTCAAACTGACACTCTTTTATTGTCGTGCAACAAGTTACCGACATATAACCCGATAATATCGAAGTACTTATACTATTACTACTGATTATTGTTTTCGTGGCACTATCAAACACTCAGAACATCAGAAGCCTGGGTTTAGCTAAGTTATCTTGTATAATTTCGATAATACAAAATCAATTATACTAGAGTAACTTCAATAGGCAACGCAATACAGGACTTTTGTCAACTTGATGTTGTTTTCATAGAGACAACTTTCAGCTAGGTTAATACAAACAAATCGAGCTGTCAATAATAGTACATTATGAAATTAGTTTATAATTCAGAGGATTATGGTATGAGTGAATTTTAGCGCATGAGCGAAGCGAATGCGCTAATTTCACGAATACCATAATCCTCTATTATAAACTAATTTCATATACTATTTTGTCGTCGACTAACATAATAATTTCGAAGGAAATTAATTTCTGCTATTTTTTAAAAGCAGTTCATGTATACAAAACTATGACGTAGTTGTTGCTATGATAATGTGGTTGCTAAGCTATTGTTTATGCTTATGGTAACAATTTTTGTTTAGCAAACACATTTTCGGCCAAAATGAATGATTGTCACGAGCCTTTATTAATAAGTGACGAAATTCTTAAAAAAGCTGCAGAAGCTGAGCTGAGTCTGATTCCTAAAAAGTCGGAAGAGATTTATAAGAAAGAGTATGACAAGTTTTGGCAATGGCTAAGAGCCAAAAATACGGAGATAGTTACAGAAAAGGTTGTGCTTGCGTATTTTTTAGATCAGGTAAATTATTTACATTTTGAGTTAGATATATTAGCTACCAATTCATCGTACCTTATTTTTAGTCGAAGATTTACAAGTCTTCATCGTTATGGTGTCTGTTCTCGAAGTTGAAATGCATGTTACGAATAAAGGACAATACTGACATTAGTAATTTTCCTAAACTTACTGCTTTCCTGAAGAACTACTCGGTTGGTTATGCACCAGAGAAGTCTGCAGTGTTTTCAAAGGAACAATTAATAAATTTTTTTGTAAATGCGCCAAATGACAAGTACTTGCTTATGAAGGTACGATTTGTTTTTTTAAATGTCAAAGTTTATTATAGTTTCTGTCATACTAATGTTATTTGTAGGTGGTTGCAATTTTTGGTTTGTTTGGGGCTTGTCGACGTGCAGAGTTTCATAATTTATGCGTTGGTGATGTCAAGGAGGAAGGCTCTGTGCTGGTTGTTTATATCAGGGACACAAAAACTCACAGGACTAGGATATTTACAATTTTGAATGATGATGGTGCAGTGAATTATACTGATCTTATTAAAAAGTATATTAGTTTAAGACCAAAACATGTGAAAATTGAGAAGTTCTTTTTATTCTATAATTGCGGAAGATGTACATGCAATCCGGTTGGCATTAACACATTTGGCCAGATTCCTCGAAAGATTGCCACGTATCTGAAAATTTCGAATGCTACTGAGTATACGGGTCACTCCTTTCGGAGAACATCCGCTACGATTTTAGCAGATAGCGGTGCTGATATTAGAACCCTCAAAAGACATGGAGATTGGAAGAGTGATGCAGTTGCTGAGGGATATATTGCAGATTCGCGAGAAAATAAAAACAAGATTGCCCGAACCCTTGGAGCTGCTAGTGGACAGATTAGCAATGTTTCTTCAACGAGTAATGATGTTTTTTCTACCGCTAATACATCTATGTCGGGTATCACAATATCAGGAAATTTCAATTGTAGTATTCATATTAATATAAATAAATCTGATTGATCTTTGTGTTTATTTTGTTGTTATGACAACTTTATGGCATTCGTGCCATAAAGTAGGTGTTTATGCATGATTTTCCCTACATTAAAGATGGCATTGTGACGCTAGTCGACGACAAAATATTTATTTGTTCCTAAACTTACTCAAAAAAGAATAAAATCGAATACAATGCGTACTTCGAACATTTTCGGATTATGCGTCTCAAACGTCCTGCACAATAACAAATCGTGTCAGTTTGACAACTTAAATAATCCGACTGCGAAGCGAAGGATTATTTAAACTGTCAAACTGATACCCTTATTAGTTATTGAGCAAAAAGTTATCCACATATAACCC
Organism: Agriotes lineatus; assembly: GCA_940337035.1. Lineage (NCBI taxonomy): Eukaryota > Metazoa > Arthropoda > Insecta > Coleoptera > Elateridae > Agriotes > Agriotes lineatus. The sequence goes on from CALNHX010000284.1 coordinate 203,369, forward strand.
GATAGTATCGAAGTACTTATAGTATTACCACTGATTATATGAGTCCTATGTCTAAAACTATTATCCAAGACAAGGCTCAAGTTTTTGGGATCTTGTTTTTTTAGTATTACTAAACAATTCATTGTAATTTGAACTATAGATTTCATATTTTTGCAGTCGAATTTGCAGCCAAATAGAAGAACACAGGATTTGCGTGGATTTAAAAGCAGACAATATTTTGTTGAGAAGTTACATATTTTATTTAAGTCATTAGAGATGTTTTCCATCGCCTGATTAAATTTGGGTGGTAAAAATTTTCAATAAATCTGCATGTTATCAGCATACATACGCATATTGCTATGTTCAACAAATTCGGAAAAAATTGAAGTATGTATATAGAGTAAAGAGTAGTGAACCAAGAATCGAACCTTGAGACAAACAACATATCGTGGTTAATCGTATCGAATGCGTTATTATAATTCAACAGGGTAAGTATTGTCAATTTTCCAGTGTCAGTTGCCTTAAAGATATCGTCTGATATGGTTATCAGAGCAGTGGTGCAGCTATGATAAGGTCGGAATTTTGGTTGTATAACTGATGGCACGTTGTTTGTATTTAGATGGTGCATTATTTGACTATTCATAACTTTCTCGAGAATTTTTGAAAAAGTAGGTAAAATACTTATGAGATCAGAATATTCTGTCCGATCAGTAGTTGGAGGTTCTGGAGTTACAATAGAGCACTTCCAAATGTCAGGATAAACGCTTTCTGTTACACAGAAGATAATTATGTGTGTTACATATTTGTGTATATGTGGACAACACGTAGTTATCATTTTGATATTAATGCAGTCGGCACCTATCATGTTACTTATGATATCTCCAATTAGCAAGCCACTGTATCTTCAGATACGGACACAAATGAAAATTGTACAGCACTTTTTCTTCTCAAGTTATTTAAATAGCATTTTTTTACAGTTTTTTTACTTTTTCATTTATAATACTAGCGCTTGTCAGATTTCGTAATGATTTGTAGTATTCCCAATAAACATCATTTTTTAACTTTTTGAATCTGAGTTTTGCGTTGTCCGTTAGTTTCGTTATTAGTTTTACATTGTCAATTAATCAAGGTATATATAGTTTTCTAGTTTTTATTGTTTTCCAAGGCACATGTTTATCAAACAATTTGCTTCAACTGCTATTTAATACATTAACTTTTGCATTGATAGCATTTTCGTAAAACATTCGTCGTAATTGTAATAGCTTAAAGTCATTTCTGAATTCATTTAAATTAAAGTGTTAAGTCGTGAAGAATCTGACAATGAGGGTTTGTTTAAGTATCTCTGCAGCGGTAGTAGAATGTATGAGTTCATGATCAGATTAATTATTAACTTTAACTCCCAAATTTAACCAGAGATGGATCAGAAGGTCAAATGAAGCTAATGGGAGATTCTGACTTTGGGGTTACTCCAGTTGACTCTGAAATATGTTGACTTAAATTAAGATATTCTAAAAATTCGATCAAATACCCAGTGGATGATTTAATTTTGATAGCATATTAATCTTTATGTCCCCTATACAAATGATTCTTTCCGAGACAGTAGTAATAATAATAATAATATGGCCTTTATTTTAAAATGGTAATACATAATAAATTAATACATAATACAATCAAATACAATCTATGAGGCAAGATTCAGCTCACTTAAAGCCATAAATTGTTCTACCATCTAACACCATAAGTTCGTTTTGGTGGATTTTTTATAGTGCTGCCTGTAATCTGTGATATGCCTGAGAAAAATTTAAGCAAGTAAACATAGATTTTGCTCAAGAACAGCGGACACCTAGGTAGACCTACAGTGGCTATATAAGGACAGTGTGGTCAATTTTGGTCCTGTTTCTGATTGGTTGTTTTAAAATCCGCCATTAAGAGTCGTTTTACGAAATCACACATAATCACACAAAATTGCTTCTAAGTCCTTTATTATTGAAAGTAGCCTCAATATGAACTGGAATGAAATAATCCTCATAAAATTCTAGAGTGTTTTGTGTAAGTGAATGCTGAATTTTCGTTTGCATAAGTAAATGTCAACGAGTTAAAGTAAACTGCTTTTTGCGAAAATTGCGCATTAGTTCAAATCAAAAGCTATAATAAACTATATAAATGTCTTAATTCCAAAGATTATTGCATCAAATTAAAGAGAATTTATGGGCTACATAACACTGAATATTTTATTCTTCTAAATTAACTGGTGGAATAAATACAACGGTTTGATAATGAATATTAAAAAAAATGTTGAGTTTTTGTACGTAATCTCTGTGTCGATCAACGCAAAATGTGGTCAATTTTCGTTTTCTATGTACAAAAACACAATAAAGAATATAAAAAAGGATACCTTGACTTATATTCCAATATTAGGTTGCTCGTTAACTAGGATTTTTAATCGCTGGCAGCGATTCATTACGTTTCACATCGTCTCTTGCCGTTTAATTCTGTTTAAGTAATATTATTGACATTCTTGTAAAATTAATGTTACACTGCACATTTTTGACCACCTCATATTGCACAAATTTTCGCGATCGTGGGTATACAGCGCTCTGCTAAGCATCTCCGAATTTCACATATGTCCAGTCCGTATAAAATGACTTTTATGTCACAATTTAGCAGGGTGACGTTTGTCTTACAATTTAGCAGACCTTGCACAGAACAATACCTAAGGGCGTGGCTGGTTGTTGTAGAGACGACTCTTAATGGCTGCCTTTTTTAAAATTGACCACACTGTCCTTATATAGCCACGGTAGGTATACCCAGAATCAGCAGATTTGCGCCATTCTTTGATCCGTGAAAATGCCGCCATTTTTGTTCCCACCAGCAGTAACTGATTGAGTTATGTCTAAATTTTACTTGCAATTTGCAAGACTGTAAGTCTATGTCAAATTCGAGGTTAGCAGGTTATGTTTTGCATCAGTCTGTGTCAAATAACAAACAAAACCTAACCTGATAATCTCTAATTTGACATAGACTTACAGTCTTGCTAATTTTAAGTAAAATTTGAAATTGCCAATAAAATGTCACATTGACGAAATTGTGTTACAAACCTCAAAGTGACGCATATGACCGAGGAACAGACATGGCGGACGTGGCGGTACTGTCCTATATCTACTGGCTCTGGGTATACCACCGCAGTCGCGCCCCCTGCAACCCACCTAAACTATCAAGTTAGAAAGAGAGCGACAGCGATGACGCAGACATCCACTGCTCCCGACCGTGCATAATGAGATAGAGAAAGAATTCTGATTAACCATTTCGTCCAGATAATAGTAATAAACGAAGCTGATGTCGAAGCGCAGGTAACGAAAGCAATTTGAGATTCTGTAGCCAATCATTTCGCCATTTCACTATACAGGGTATTAAAAAAGAGGTCGAATATTTTACCCACTTATACATCTTATTAATCCAAACAAAAGAGTCCTAATAAACATGGGTCAGAAAACGCTTCATTTTCGAGATACAGGGTGTTAAAGTTTTCAAATAAAACCCGTTTTTTCTTGTTATCTAAAAAGCGCTTTGGCGATTTTAATGAAATTTTTATAGTTTGTTTATAACTTTATGAGTTATCTTTTGGACATGTTACAGTTGATCCAGTACTTCCAGAGGTGTGCCCAAGAGTCCGATAAGCACAGTTTATTTGGTTGAAAACTAAAATAACCAATAAATAGACCGCAATGGCGAAATGAACATAACTAATAATAAGGGTTGGAACGGTAATGGTCCGGCGCCCGCAACTTCGTCCAACACCTTTTCTTTTTTATACAAGAATGCCCTGATCTCGGCAACGTTACTCATTCCCATATTGTTTGGGTCTTGCAGGCGCCGTTCCATTCTATAGGAAATTACCTATCGCGTTCCTTCTGTGAACTCATAAACAAAACAGTTCAAACGAAACATAACTAGAAAACATAACTCATAGGCGGAGACATTAGTCCAAATATCTTCGGAGCCGACATATATTTTTTAATAAAACAACTAAAAATGCAACTTTTTTGTCTCTTGAATTTTCTTCGTATCTCGCTTCGTTTTCAAGAAAAAATAAATCCCATATTTTTGCACACCTCTGAATCTATTAAGACTAAAACTAAAATGCTCCAATATCTCAAAAACCCATTAGCCGATTTTAGTGAAACTTTTAAGGTTTATTGCTGCTATTAAGGATGATGTTTTGGGGTAGTAGGTGTATTTGTGGGAAGACTCATGTCTAGCAAGTAGGCATCCATAGTCTCATTTTGCCAACCCCACGGACACGGTCTAGGCATGTAGATTACCAGGTACCTTAGAAATGTTTTGGCGTAATTAAATTTAAATTATTTATTCTAGGAGTGGCCGTGATCTTTTTTTAATTTTAACACTCTGTATCTTGGAAACGAAGGTTTTTCAGACCCATTTTTATTACGACTTTATTGCTTGTATTGGTGAGATGTATAAGTGGGTAAAATATCCGAACATATTTTTTAAACACCCTGTATTATAAGTAGATCGACGTCCGAATTCGTTCAGTAATCGTGGTGTAGTAATCACGCTAAACCACAAATTGAAGTTGTGTGTGTTGTTATCATAAAAAAGGTTCTCGGTTGGCTAATCTCTCAAAATCAAAACCTAACGTAACTACTTGGATACAATTGCCGGTCGACCAGCTAACAGTTTCGGAGAGGGCGTGTACAGCTTTTAAAAATATTTAAAACGGGCGCCAACGGTATTTTTATCAAATAACGGCAAGTGCATCCAGGCATTTGAAAGAGAATACGTAAACTCAAGTAGCACAATAAATCTGAAAGAGCTCAACTCAAATACAGGTCGCAGTAGCAAATAAAGCCAGAATTCAAATGTCACAGTATAATTCATGAATTATAGCACAGTTGTTTCCGCGATGCACCTTGAATTTATGCAAGCCTTCAATTTAATTATTTATTTATTTATTAATAGAAACAAACAGGCACAAAGCCTAATTACATGTTTCTTATACATATAAATTATTAACCTAAACTTAGCTCATAACTGACCAAATATCAATTAAAAATAATGTACAAATACCAAGTAATATATTTAAAATATAACAAATTTCAAAATTAAATCGAATCAAAATGCAAGGGGGGAAAGAATAAAAAATGCTATAATTAAGATCTTAAATTCATGGAATTTCATATCGTTCTCAAGCGGTTGATGCTCCAAATAAATCAAAGTATTGGTAATATTTATTAATAATGGTACACATATTAATAACGGGTGAAAACAAACGGATATTAGTTCTCGCCAGCGGAATATAAAAAGAAAAAGTAGGTCGAATTCCGTGAGAGGGCACCCGAAATGCAATTTATGAAAGTAAATAAGGGCAGTCTATGTAACAGTTCAACATTTTATATGCAAAAATGATGATTAATGACGTTTTTCTATGTTGCAATGTTTGGATGTTAAATAGCTCACGTATTGGTTGATAAGACTCAAATTCAGGACATACTTCCGGGAATTATTCTTGCACTAGTCCAATTCGCACCTTGGAACATAAATTGTATAATATTGTAGAACCAGGTTGTTTTGACAGGACATGAAGTTTCTTGGTTGTAATAAGATGTGATGTAGGATGGCCAGGCCTAACCACCCCTTTAAAGACAATTTTAGCCTGCGTCTTTGTCTCAAATGAACATACTCAGTATTTAGAAGTATATTGAATTAATTAACAGATACAAGTCCTTATATATAATTGAATGGTGTCGTGTTTTTTGCTTGAACTCATAACCTAATATTGACATAGGCAAAAAGGCAAAAACCACGACACTTTGTAAAATAATGCGATGTCGGTACACAATGTGTGTGAAATCTGACCCAGTACCGGTCTTATACGCAGCGGTTTGCATAATGCTTCCTTATAGTATATTGCAGCTTGACCCAGTAACTTGACGTTAACGCAGAGTTTGTATACAAATAACTTATTTAGCACATGTTGTAACTAATTTTTATATTCTAATTGAATGCACTTTTGTCCGCATAATTTCACATAATTGTTTTTATCTTAAAGGCAAACACTAGTTTGAACATTTTGGCTGGGGCGAAGTTGGCGACGAGCGGGAATCGGTGCCAGGGTCGCTTACAATGGCTCCAGGCTAAAGTCGTCTTTGGTGGTGTCTAATTTCTGCTTGCCTTGCTGGCGCTGCTTGACCTGGCATGTGCTTCTCCATATAAAATAGCTTATTCCGCACAATAAGCAAATGACGAGGAGTGTAGTTAAACTGCTGACAGACCCTGTTGTAATTGATAGGTGTCTCCAGCGTGTATTGGACAGGTCATGGATAGTTTGTTGTTGTCGAGATATTAATAGGCTCAAGTGGTCCGACGTTTCCAGGATTGGTTCCTTGGCTAAACTCGGATATTCGTTTCCCAAAATGTCTGCCCTGGTTGTGACATTGACTGGGATGACCTTATTAAACGTTGCTATGACTGGGATTGTACTAATGATTTTGGCTAGAGGGTGTGCTGCCTTGCTTGGATGTAACACTCTGGAGCGATTTGGATTACTCCTGTATTTTTGAAAACCACTTCTTCTCGTACATCGTTGCAGATGATCGCTGCATTGGTGGCTTCGTTTGCTGTAAACGTCCAAGTATTGGCCTTGTACAGTTCCTTCCATACAATAGTGGAGATGTTGTAGCGATGCGTGTTGCATGGTATTTTTTCCAAGCGGTGGTACATTTCGTCGATTATGCAGCTGGGGATTTTCTCTTTGCTATTTATGGGCGTGCATAATTAGGTGTGCTCCTTTATTTGGATGCTGACTTCAACTTGGACAGTGGTATGCTGAAGTACTTCTGATCATTATCGTCAATGGCTAGAAAGTATGGGCTAACTGCTGGGGTTGCATACTGTCCGTTATCGATCCTCCTGGGAATAGAGGTGATCTTGATGACATCATATTCCATCGCCTCAGTGATATGGAAGTAGCCAAATATCTTGATAGTTTCCTCGGTTTGCACGACCTCCATTTTATATACCAGTGACGGTAGTATACGCAGGTTGGGTGGCAACTTCGTAGACAGTTGATTAATTAATGTTGCTATTTGAGCTGGTGAAACAAACTCAAATAGATGACTTCGCCTAAATACTGCGTCAATCAACTTCTCGTACTTTTCTGCGACTTCTTGTAAATAATGACTGACAACTTGATATGCTGATACTACGTGAATATTTATCTTGTTGACATCAATGGATCTATACCAGGCCTTCATCTCATTCATGAGGTGGATTCCTTGGTGGAATATCCGTCGGAAGTTTTCTAACTTCGTCGTGATCAGGTTCTGTCTCGTTTACAGTTGTCATTGCGGCTAGCATTAATTTGGCTTGATGACTAGAGGCGTCTATTAATACCTGCTGATTTTTGTTTAAATCGGCGATGTCCGTCAATACTTCGTCATTTACCACAAACACTGACATAAGGTATTTCCCATATAGTCCTCTCCCTGTGCGGTTTTTGCCAATTGTTCGGATGCTCCTCATGTTCCATAGAATCCTGTTTTGTTGCTCTGATATGTGATGCATGAGCTCCTCAGAAAACTTATCCTCCGTCATTTCGCTGCTAGTGTCACATAATTGCTTAAATTGTGTAGCGGTAGCATTAATTCCTTGCTCATCTGCGAGGAATGCAGTTATCGAATATTCCACCCTTAATCGAACAATTCCTCTGTCGAGTTTTGCATTACCAACGTGTTCCACATATACTTCAGGTTGTAGTGTCTGTAGCGCATAATTTGCCAAGTTGCCTGGAATCATGTGACACACCATGAGCATGCATATGATTAATGCTGAATTCACTTCTGTATTCTGCTTCCGTGTTGACCTTGTGGTAGGTTGGAAATCGCTGAAGCTTGTTTGTGCCTGATTTCCCTCGTTGTTTATCGGTAGTTGACAAATCTTTGTAATGGGTCGTTTGAATCGAGCTCTATCTCTGCCCTGGATTGTTACTACCTGTATCAGCCTATCCTTTCCTGGATGTGTCTCGATTACTCGTGCTAACCGCCAATTGTTAGCCGAGATGTTGTTTTCCTTTAGGAGTACCAGTAAATGCTGTATCCGTCCCCCACTCGAAGTACTCCGTCGTGATCTAGGAACGGGTGTACGTTGAGTAACACATTTCTGTTATCAACCATTCTGCCTTGCTGGAGCAGATGATGTTCCCTTGGGAAGTCGTGCCTTTGTGCGGATTTGATGATGCACTTTAGGCTTGTAATTCCGTGGTTGATAACTGCTGGATTGTTATGACTTCCTTCCTGCATCTCTTAATGAACCTCTTGCAGTAGACGATCACCTAATCATGTTGCTGAATGATGGGGATCTTGCTATTACATCAGATGTTTCACTGATCGCTGTATGTAGCTAACTGCTAGGGCTTGCTTTTTTCTTTCTCCGTGGTGCCTATCATTGCTGTCTGGACTTTTATTCGATCCTGGGTATCTTCTTCCGTTAACCGTTTAGGGCCATGGAACCATAATGAGTGATCACGTAATTTGGACGGTTGTACTCCTCTTGTGACCAAGTCTACTGGGTTGTTTTCTGTCTTAACATGATTTCAGCACTGTTTTCCGATGCATTCGTGTATTGTAGCGACTCGGTTTACCACAATTTTTTTTTATTTCTTTGGACTTTCTTTTATCCAAGCCAAGGTGATCATTGAGTCTGTCCAGGCATAGATCTCAACGTCACTTATTTCCATGATTGTGATGGTATTCTTTAACAATTTGGCCAACAATTCAGCAGCACATAATTCCAACTTTGAAAACGTCTTCTTTATCTTGAGAGGTGCCACCTTTGATTTGGCTATGAGTAGCGTCACTGTTGTGGTCCCTGATAGTGAAGACCTTTTTATGTAGATTGCCGCCCCATAAGCCTTTTCTAAAGAATCGCAGAACCCGTGTATCTCCATGTGGACGCCCTCTTCATAATTCGTCCATCTTGGAATGTGTACCTCTTCTACGCTCGGTAGCTCTTGCCTGAATTTTTTCCATTTTTCTGCAATGTCCTTTGGTAATTCAACGTCCCACGAATACTGGCCGTATCGGAACCAAACCTTAGGTTTCAATTCTGAAGACTCCAGAGCTACGGTTTCGAAAGCTTTCATGAAGATATAGGCAACGACAGGTGAAAGAGGAGAAACCATGGCCGCACCAGAGATTTGTTTAAAGAACTGACCTTGAAATAGGAAATTTCCGATACGTTGACGATACCTTTATTATTTGGCCACATGGTAAAGACACGTTACCCGTCTTCTTAAATCATCTCAATAGTCAACATCCAGATATTAACTTTACCATGGAGATAGAAAGTAACGGTTCCCTTCCTTTCTTAGATGTACAGGTCTCTCTCTAACCGAGTGCCACACTTGGTCATTCTGTATATCGCAAACCCACTCACACTGATCGCTATCTACATGCCGATTCCCACCATCATCCTACACAAAAACTTTCCGTTATCAATTCGCTTGTACACCGGGCTGTTTCTATATCCCAACCCGATAATATCCACGCTGAATTAAATCACATTCGGAAAGCTCTTAGGAATAACGGTTACCGTGCTAGGGATATACAGTCTGCCATCAATCGCCACCTTCATCCACGGCGACCCAAACCTCCAAAACCCGATCCTCCAGCAGCAATAGTCTTTCTTCCCTATATCCACCAAGTCACGGACCGCATAGGAAAGTTTCTTCGAGAACAAATCATTAAAACAGTATTCAAACCCCCGAGCAAATCTCACAGGTTCTTCCTTCATCTAAAGATAAATTAAACACTATGTCATCTAAAGGTATTTATAGAGTCTCTTGCTCTTGTAATGCTGTATACATTGTTGAAACAGGTCGTTCAGTAAAAACTCGCATCTCTGAGCACCAGCGCTGTCTCAGATCAGGTCTCTATTCATCATCGGCCATCGCCGAACATCGACGCGATACTGGTCATAAGATCCTTTTTGATGAAACTTTCATCATCTGCAAATCCCCATTCTTCTTTAGCAGAAAGATTCGCAAAGCCATTGAGATTTTCAAACCTAATAATCTCAATCGGGACGAAGGCTTTCCCCTCTCTTCTATGTGGAAAGTGCTAATTTCTAAGCCCCGCCCTCCGCCACCGAACCGCGACGGCATTTGCTGAATCGCGACGGCTCTTGCCTATAAATTCTTGCCTTTCTTCTTCCGATAGTCAGTCGAGTTTCGCCTCTGACGTGGTTCACACGTTGAGTTACCGTGCTCTTCTGTCCCTTCCCTCCAAAGAGTTTTGCCTCTGGCGTGGTTAACACGTTGAGTTACCGTGCTCTTTTGCTTTTTTTTCCTCCTGATGAAGCCCCTTAAGAAAAGTGGGCGAAACGTTGAGTTCTTCGATCGCAATCATGACACGGTCCAATCCCGGAAGTCGTTTGTTACTTAATGACAATGGCCGTGAAAGCCTCAAAAATCATCCTGTATTAGTAGCTTGGCCGTTATGATGATTGGTGCCAGCAAGCCTAGCTGGTCGAAAAATTTTGCGATTTTCGACAAGATTTTTCTCTTGGTTATCTTGTCCTCTGGCTGCTGCTTGACTTTGTATTGTAGCAGATCAAACGCCGGTGACCAATGTACTCTCAATGTGTTTTTAGTTGTATCTTTTTTGTCCCCTATTTCGATGTTCATGCTTTCTTCAGCATCTGGCAGGTTGGTAGTCCATTTCCTTAAATTGAATCTTAAAATTTTCAACATCTTGGTTAATTCGCTTTGGATGCTTCTTGCGTCTTCTTGGGATTTGGCCCCTGTTAAAAGATTATCGACGTAGAAGTCTCTCATGGCTATCTGAGACGTTCTTTGGAAGTGTTGCTGTTTATCTGTGGCTAGTTGCTGCATAGTCCGGACTGCCATGTACGGATCAGCGGTTGTGCCATAACTCACCGTGGTTAACTGATATTCTTAGAGTGGTTCCATTTTGGCAAACCTCCACACAATCTTCTGGTAGCGCTGATCATCTTCAGCTATATGTATCTGCCTATACATTTTCTCGATGTCTGCGGTTAATGCAAACTTGTATTTCTTCCATCGTAGAAGGATGTCCGCCAAATTTTGTTGTAGTCTTGGCCCTGTGTGCATAATCTCGTTCAGCCTTTTCCCAGTGGTTGACTTGGACGAAGCATCAAAAGCTACCCTCAGTTGGTTGTTTCGCTGTCTTCCTTTATGACCGCTTGGTGAGAACTCATTCCGGACCACCATTTTCTTTGAACGGTATGTTCATCACATATGTTCCATCTTGTTTGCGACAATGGGTTGTTTCGAATTGTCGTTCACATTCTTGTTCCTCCTCTGAGACTGATTTCTCAATCAGAACCTCTTCCATCTCCCAAAATTTGCTGAGTTGGTGATCTTCTTCGATATTAGACACCATACTGACCACTCTCATGTTGGGTTGTTTAGTTGCTTCTGCTGTCCCTGATATGATCCATTCTAATTCCATTTTTTGTGTCATCATCCCTTGTTCTGTCTTCTTTATTCCTTCTAAGAATATATCTTTGTATAGATGTGCCCCTATGAGGATGTCTACTGGACCTGGCATGTTGTATTTTCGATGAGTTAGTAGGTATTGTTTCCATGCTCTTTTTTCCTTATTGCTTATCGCTTTCCTTGGCAATGTTTCTGTCAACCTTGCCAATATAAGCAGATCCCCAAAAAATCTAAAATTGCTGGAGAATCTTGGCTTCATCTCCAATTTTTTCTCTGGTTTTCCCAGCTTCGCTTCTGCCTAGCCCTATAATACACACACACACACACAGCTCTAGGGTCCTTGTAGAACCTTGGCTTCTTCTACCACAGCCTTCACCGAGGCTGTAGATCAGTTTTCGTAACTGTGGTTTTTTACGGGATAAGGGTTTTATCCCCTGGGGTAGTTAGCCCCATGCCCAACCCCCTTTTCGGAGGGCCATCTGCTTGGGTACCTCGGGGTTGCAAAGCCCGTACTAACACAGAATGTGCTAGCCCCTGAGGGTAGCCCTATAATATCTGGTTGAATTCTTACTCTAGGTAATGCCAACAATTGAGCTGCTTCTTCCGTTATGAATGATGCCTGTGACCCTGGATCGACCAATGCTCTTAACAATTCGTAGTATCCTCCGGCTGTTTTCACCTTTACAAATGCCGTGGCTAACAGAACTTCCTTCTGGTTGTTTTGTCCGCTGGTTGTGGGAACTTGATATTTCTTATTTGGCTCCGGTTGCGTTTTTGGTGCTGTTTGCTGTGGATTTCTTAACGGAGTTTTATTCCAATTCTTATGCAGCAGTGTGGTGCCATTTGTCACATATCTGGCATTTATTTGAACTGTAGCACCTCTCGTTTTCTTTGTGGATTAAACATCTCATACACAGCCGATGGCGCCTGATTGCTTGGTACCGATCGTCACTGGTCATTGAAATGAATTTCGGGCACTGTGTAATCTTGTGGTTATTGTTACAGATCCGACATCTGACGATGCTTGATAGCTTCTTACCGGCCATGCTTTTCTTGATGACTCCGGTGGTTTTGTTCTCCTCGCGACTACCTTTTCGATTCTTGAATCGCTTCAAGCGATTAGAATGTTTTTTCCTAAAATTTTAACATCTCTTCCAGGTCCTGGATCTCTCGAGAGTTGGTCAACGACTGTTTATACAGTTTCTTCGTTTTCTTGTCCAGTTTCTTGACCAGCAAATGTGCGATTATGGGTTCCCATTTCTCTGTATTTACCCCCATGTTGGATATGGCGCGTAAACTTTCCATCGTCGTATCATGCAGCTGTTTTAGACTGGTTGCTAATTCATAGTTTAAATTGGGCAGCTCTAATATGTTAGATGTATAATTAATTTACTTGCCTCGCCTCTGAGGTATGTCTTGAGGTACTGCATCTTTTCTGCTTTTCCTAATGTGAAATGTTGTGGATAAGTCGCCCAAAAATGTCGTGGAAGGTAGGTAGTCCAGTTTTTGTAACTTCCTTCAAAGATAGGCATGGCCATTTTTGGTAATGGATTGACCGACTCCTCGTGTGGTCGAGGCTGTTCGTTTCTCGGGATGCTACATATTGTATTGAATATTTGAGCTATTGCCTGGTTATAACGCTCTCGCATCTGATTGTAGACTTCGTCAGTGAAGTAGTCCCCAGTAAATTCTTGTTCATATCCGAGGATTTCCTTATGCAGGCTCGTAATGTTCTCCCATTGGTCGGATATTTTGTTTGTTTTATACTCACATTTTTGTCTGGACGTGTTCCACTGCTAAAATTGCATCCTCAACTACCTCGCTAAATAACCGCATTTCAGTTTCTTGTTTCTAAAGTCTGCCTTCTTGTTCGACGGGGTTTTCCATTTTCTCGGTTTCTATGCCGCTATTCTCCTCGCTGGCTGGATTTAATTTCTCCTGCATTCGTGTATATAATTTCCTATTACTTGATATCTTTCCTTTACCTGGTTGTAGAAATCTTTTTTAATGTACTCGTGATCTGCTGGAAGTCGCTTTTGTAGTTCGATGTCACCGTTCTCGAATGCCCTCCAGAATCTTTTCAATTCATCTTCGCGCTTGGCTAGGTACAGTCGATTTTTCTTGTTTCCGGAATCCTTCTTTATATTTGTGAGCAATTGGCTCATTCTGTCCGCCAGCTGCTTCTGTTCTTTTACTATTGGTTCCATGTTGTCGCAGCATCTTTACTAGCGTTAGAACTAACCTGGTCTAGTTAAGTAGTATTTTACCACTTTCCACTTTTCCGATTCCAGTCCAATTTCTTAGCGGGACGTATGACGTTGAAGAATCTTCTCGCTGAGTGGCGGAAGCCCTTGGAATCGTAGATTTGTAGCAGGACGTATGCTGCTAAAAGTTATTCTCGCCCTTGTGGCAGAAATTCTCTGGTACTGAGTTGTAGGATGCTTTTCCTTGACGACGGTTCAATTCGTTCTTCTTCCCAATCTATTCACAGAAAAGTACATACCAATCTTGCTGTGAGTCCTCCACAAATTCTCTTATGGAAATGGCAGATCCGGTCCAATTTTCCAAATTGCCCAACGTTTGGATCCGTTCTGCCTGTTCCAGGACTCTTGATTGATGCACCAGTGTCTGTCTTTTCTAATTTCTAGTTTGGAAAGATAATTTTCCTCTAATTAGTCCAGTTTTCGTGACCGGGGTATTGTATGGCTCGAAGGACCAATGGGTCCGCGTTGTTACTTGCGATCGGGGAGTTGTAGGCTTGAAGGACCAATGGGTCCGCGTTGTTACTTGCGTTCGGGGAGTTGTAGGCCCGAAGGACCAATGTTTTCTCGATGCTCCTTGAATTTATGCAAACCTTCGATTTGCGTGGTTCCGGGAATTATTCTTGCACTAGTCCAATTCGCATCCTGGAACATAAATTGTATAATATTGTAGGACCAGATTGTTTTGACAGGAGATGAAGATTTATATATTGTTATGATACATGAGCCAGTTAAATTAATTTAAATAAAGAAATATTTGAAGCAAATCAGCTTGGAAGAATGATATAATTAAATCTTGATTGGGGTTAAAAATTTCAAACATTATTAAAAAATTTAATTGAGACAATGAGAGAAGAGATTTTGGTATTGATTGAATATGTTAATTTAAGAGTTACATAAAATTTTAATATAATACAAGCCAAGGTAACGATTGACAAATGTGTTATAATAATAATGTGAATTGTTAAATTGTAAATAATGGATAATTTAAAATATGTAAGGGTGCAGTAAGAATAGTATCCAACCAGAACAAGTTTTTGTTTAAAAATTAGTTACATAAAACAACTCATAAAAACATGTACGTATTTTAGATATGATAATTTTGGAAGAATAAAAAATCGAATCTCTGTCTTAATTTGTGTAATTTTTGTACTTGCAAATTAAGAAAAAGCTTAAAACAAATCTCCGAGGTGAAGGTCAAATGAAATATTAAAAATTGGAAAGAATATTGTGATATTGTGTAATAAGAAGAGCTACAGATACAAGTAATTGAAAATGGAATAAAGGACTTAATACTAGTTAATGGAATTTGGATTTATTCATACGTACAAGACATAAGAAGAGGTATTTTACAATTTATAATTTGATTTGGATATTTGGTGTATGTTGCTTGAGACATTAGATTATCTGCAAATAAATGGAACAAAGTTAGAATTGGAATTTATCAAAAGAAATAAACTTACCAGGATTTGAATCGTGTGGTGGAGACATCTAAAAGGGGTGACAGCTGTGACTTGGACATCTAGAAGGGGCAGTAACACATGGGAGGAACAGTGCTTTCCAGGAGGAGCCAGGACAGGATTTTGATGCCAGGGTAGTTAACGTGACTTAACAGAACCAGAGGGAGGTTGCAGGAATGTACGGCGGTGACATCCAGGAGGTGATATGACTGGAATTGGAGATTTAAGCAGTTGGTTTGACAGAAGTGAAGGAAATTGAAAGGATTCATGTACCATCAAAGGGGTTGTTGTTAGTGAATGGTACATTGAGTGCTGCAGGCTATTGAAGATAAGGTCCAGTGGTGGTTGGTGTTTGCAGTGAAAGCGTAAGCAGCTATTAAGGTTTGTTAAGATAAGTTGACAAAGCATTTTAAACAATTGTCAATTTTAAAAATGACAACATAAAGTTGAGTAAGTACTTACATAGGTAATTTTGAATAATAGTAAATGTCAATGTAAGATACATTTGTCAGTTTACTTTGTTTGTAGAGATTTGGAAATCACTTTGACAGTAAAAGTCATTAACTGTAATATTGACATTCAATGAATAGATAGAGATCTTGATTTGGCGAACCACCTGAGATACGAGAATTTGATTTATTATTATTAAAGAATTATGATTGAATTTAAAAGGGCAAGATCTTAATAAAAAGTATAGCTTTATATAGCCGCATTCATAATAATATATTGTAATGATATGAATACAAGAGTATAGAAATCAGATTTAGAATAGGATTAAAAGATTACAGTAATGAAATGTTATAAAGATCAATTTGAATATAAATTGGGTATTTGAATAATTTGTATGTATTTAAAAAAGGAAAATACAATTTATAATTTAGTAATATGAGGCTGATAGAGAAACAGAAGGATTCTAATTTAATGTAATATCTAAAAATAAAATTGGAAAATAATGACAAATACTTAATCGAGATAGACTATTGCACATAGTGGGTAGAAATCAAAATAACTTGTTTTTATTATTAAGATAACAAATACAAATTTCAACATGAAAAGCTGTAATTAATTTTTGTAACTAGAAATTATGATATAAACCCTATTTACAAAGTTAAAATGTTTGGAATATAAAAGGGTTGCAATAAACACAAAATTCTCATCGTTAAATAAAAGGAAATTTAAATAAACCAAATGAAAGAAGACAAAGAATATGGTGAGAATATTTAACTAAAGCAGTGCTAATCTACAGAAGAAAATACATAGAAGGAAATACTGAATAAAAGTTATTGTAGAATTACATTTGACATTGTGCGTCGATTGAGTTGGATTACAACGAGCTTTTTACACCGAAGGAGAGTCGCAGGGAGATCGTTGGCAGAGTAATCATGTATATGGGGTTTATCGATTGTGGTCTGGTGTCTTGTCCTTGGTCTGGATTTTTGGTGCTGATCGGTGGCGTACTTCAGGAAAGTGGTTTGGATTCACTATTGTAGATAAACAACTACGACTGAAAACTATTTGGATCCATGCTGTGAAGCAGCTGTATGGACTGATTCCTTATGCAAATTAATTTTTCCTGGGTTAAGTCAGTTCCTGATTCTGGGCAGTTTTGGTGGTTTGGTTGTCAGTAGAGGTGGTCGCCGTGTTTTGGGTGGAGCAGTTGTGATCAGTAGCAGAGTAGGACAAAATTGGTTTCTGCCGAGGACATTGATAAGTTCAAATAAAAGGTAAATGAGTTTAAGTATTTAAATAAGGACTGAAATAAAATAAAGATTAAAAGTGAATTAATTATTAAGGAAGTACTTACTGTTTGAGATTGTCATATAACAAATGTACCGATCAAGTATTTGTGATTGAATTTTCAAAGTTGGTTTGACGTATCATTTGACAGAAGTTTTTTGAATTGTCATAATTAAAATCGGAACACCAAATTTCAGAATAAGCAATCTAGATAAAAGGAATCCGCTCTGATTTTCAGGAGCTAGCCAAAAGAGTAATTTTTAATATTTAAATAAAATAAATAGGGCAATTTAAATTGACTAAAAGATAATTATAAACATATACTCATAGGTAACACAAAGTAAGAGCCTGAACCATTTCAATATATCACCGAAGCAAAGGTCCATTTCCTCCCTTGTGTGTTTAATGCCCTCCGCTAATTAAATTCACACCTGGGAGGAAATTAATATCTTTGCTCCCTAAATATATATATTGCGAAGGCTTCACGTTTGAGCGCCTATATAAATGCAATGACCCTGACGTGATTTTTATTTTGGTTCAAAATTAATATAAATTCAATTAGGGCAAAACATCACACAATTCTCAGGTTATATTTTACTATTGTGCTACTTTGCCTGTCAGTAATTTTTAGGCTAATTGAAAATGAAGTGTTAATTACTATTCAAATAAAATGTTTAATTGCCCCTCTTTATATTTTGTTGAACTACAATACCTTATAGGCTAGCTCACGGCAAAACACAAAAACTCCTTTCAGGTGAGTTCAGAATATTAGTATATTCATAGTTTAGTAGTTCATATGCGCGATTCTAGTTCATATTATTCACAACCTCTTAAATTGACATTTAACACAGAACGTTGTAAATGCAAACCATCGTTTATTTGAATAGTTTAACTCGTGCAATGAAGCAAGGAATTCTCAGGTAAATTGATTTAATTATCGCGCTTGGCAACAAACCGCCTCGAATTTGTTTATAGGTGTGACGTAGATAGACGCCAACCATTCACTTGTTTTGACTGCTTGTAAATCCGCCAATTTCGCAAAATCAGATGACGCCTTGCTGATTATGTTAATTGCTCTTATAAATGCGATATGCTTCTTCTGCAGGCTTTATTCTCGGAGTTCAACAACTTTCCCGAGCTCTCAACACTTAATTATAGCTAGATCGTACCTTGGAAGTTTTGTCAGAACTTGGACCGACGAAAGCGCAGGTAACGCCGTTGGAGTTTTTCTGTTGGAGCCGCTCCCCTGGTTGTAAATGCTGGTTCGGGATGCTCTAGCAGACCCCTTTGATGTACTGGAATGCAGACTTCTGGGTTCCGTTGCTTAAATAGGCCGGAATCGATCTTCGGAAGCTCCAGGTGTCGGCCGCCGTTGTTTTCTCGGAAACGAATTGAAAAATTTACACAATTTTTGTTGCGGAACTTGCCACAAACGTTCCCACAGGTGCACGATAACTTGGATAATGAAACCGTATACTTTTTATAATTGTAAAACACTTTTATTATTCCAAAAACATTAATTTTTGGGAGCACAAATTTTCGAGCAACCAGCTTCTAATTTATTTCAATTGTTTTTCTATTAACAACAAAAAAGCATCACGTTGCTATGATACCGTGATCTTCTAATGTTAAATGGAGATTAATTTTGATAACCAATACACATAAACGGAGTAAAGTTTGATTACATGATTCTTAATATTAACATTGTCCTAAATCTAAAAATTGTCTTTATTGCTAATACCTAACATTGTTCTTTCTCGTTACACACACATGTTTTAAAATCACTGCTCTGCTTTTGCACTTTGTTTCTATTAATGCACTAGTATTCGAGTTCACAATTTTTACACGTCACTTGCTTTTCCTCTCTTCCGTTGCTTAATTCTGAACTGCTCTTTGCAATTTCTATTTTATCCTTATCTAGCTTTCAGCTACCTGTCAGATTGCTTGCCTTTTCACGGGCCTTACTTTTATTAATAACTACGGTCGTTCAGTATGCCCTGTTACGGTACTTTTGGAGCGACCCCTGTATGTGCAAACATTCGCTAGTTGAATTTCTATCCTTAAGTATTAATAGGTGGCTTTTGGAATTTTCCGCATTCTTGAAATTAGATTTGGTTAGCGGTACACTAGTTTTAAATATTTTCCTATAATTATCAAGCAGTTTCGTAAGCAACTCTTCGAATAATTACCCATATTTTACAAATTAAATTTATTCTGGATTACATTTCTACAGATATTTAAGTATAGCGGCTAGGCAACCCTTATTACATTTATATTGAACTATTCCTGCTGTTGCTAGATAAAGATATCTCTTATTGCAGTCAAATTTCTTCAGGGTTTTTTGTATCTCTGGCTAAAATGTTGGAAAGTTTTGATAACTGGTAACTGGTGGATTTTTGAGCTCTTTTCCCATTTTAAACTTGGTGCAGGCTGCTAGTGCCTCGGCTGTGTGCTTAATTTATGAGCTAATTAGTGTAGCTTCGCTCCGTTTCGATTCCTTGGAGGATCTACAAAGCACATGTGCCCTTAAGACGTTCGTATTTAATTTGGCTGTACTTACGTCGTTCGCAACTGCGGATTCGTCTGAGGCCAGCATTATTCTTGCACTTTCCCTTGGCTAAATACCATCGTCAGTTAAGAAAAGGCCTTATTTCCATATTCGGGAATACATATGGGTATTGTTCGCTTATAACCACCTCCGGTCGGGTTGGACACCTCCCGTTGGAGATTGAATACTTCCCGCTTTGTCGCTCTTGGCTGGAATCCATCCCATCGATCTGGACCCCTGAAATTGACGTAATGCCTGTACAATCTACAACCCCCGTGGGCTACACCTGGGAATAGGCGATAGTCTCCCGCTTATCTCTACGTCACTCACGGCGTCCATAGTTTGCTTCGCTTTTGATAGCTGCCATCGTGGCTTTCGCCCCCCTGCGGCCTCAACTGTGCCAGATTGCCTGGGAACGATCGGAAGGATTGGCCTTCGACGTTCCTTCCTGCAGGCAAGACGTTAGCTTAAGTTATTGCCCACTGCGCCTGCTGAGTTTTGTGATCGAACAGCAGCGCTTCGTATAGTTAAAAATGTGTGTTCTGCCCCGTGCATGCTTTTGATTATGTTATATTAATTGTTACGATAGGGCTGTGTCTAATTTCAAGCGGCCATTTTATGTAGTTTAGAAATTAATATCAGATAGACTTACAGGAGCTAGGATTTTGGAGTTCTGCTCCAGACTGGGTCGATGCCTTTATTGTAGGCGCTTTTAATTATCCAGCCTAGGTGTAGATCCCCTCGCGCGATAGCTACGAGTTGTTAGCGGCCCCGCTGGCCGCTGCCCTCCGAGGAACCCCCCCCCCCCTGCAATCCGTGTGTTAGGTCTTTCGCTCATTCATTTTAAACTCAAATTCGTACTTACGTTTCATTGCGGTCCTCGGACTCCTCCATTTGCACATATAGTTGGTAATGTTGGCTGTGGCGCAATGCCTACCCGCGGGAGCCGTTAGCTTCACTTTCGAATCGCCGCGACTTGATTAATTAATTCGTTTCGGTAGAAAACCGGATATAGAGCAGATCCAAGCGTTTGCTATAATTAATATCTTATGGGAATACCTTGATGCGTTTTAATATTAAGGACATCGACATGTTTAGTGTGGCCACGCAAACGTACGTTGCTCCGACCCTTAGAAATTATTTTGAGTAGCGTTACAACGTCATTTAGAGCTAACCTTCGGGGTTGAACGTTAGCCCGGTTAGGCTTGTATCGCTCTGTACCGACGTATTTGCTTTTGGAGCCCGTCTCGCGCTCAGTACCGGTTCGTCCCCCGCTAAATTAATATCTCTTTTCTTAATTGCCTCCGCGACGCCCTTCGTAACTTTGCTGTCTCTCTCTTTTAGAATGTTTGTATAGTCCGCCGTATTGCGTCCTAAATTAATTTTACCGATAATTTGCATGGGAAAGATTTATAATCGGCTCGAAATATTTATTTAATCTGCATGCGTTTACTATATTTATACATAGGATATTTGAATTTGCTACTACATATTTATATTCGGCTCGAAATATTTATTCAATCTGCATGTGCTCGATATATTTATGCATATTATATTTACATACATGTATACATTTTGATGCCTGTTCGAATCGCCATATATTTGTATTTGTAGTTGCACTATAGTACCTACCCACCTACCTGTTTGATAATAAAGCTGTGATATTTTCATTGGTCGTTGATTTGTTTACTTTTGATCTGCTGGACTTATCTGCGACCTTGTGAACGGTCCGGCACAAGGATTAGATCTGAGTCGAGGATCTGGCGCCCTCTCCTTATTTTTTTTGTGTGTATTTTTTTTTCAGCATAGCTGGAACCCTACGACCCTCTCGGCGAGCTAGCCCAATTAGGCCGATAGTTACCAGCCGGCAAAATAACAAATATAACTTTCGCCACCAGGTAAGGCCGACCAATTATCTTCCCTTACAGCACATAACAAACCTTTTGTGTCAATTAATTTTGATTGGCCTGGCTTTAAATATGCACAAACCTATCATTATAATTATATTACTTCACTCAAACTTCAAATTCAAACCGTCTGAAATATGCTTTGCTTATGCGTGCCTTTATCCGTCTAATTACTGCTTCTTTCATCTCATTACCAATGCATTTAATACTTTTATTACTGTTTAAATTGCAATTATATAAAATATCTTAACTCTGTGCTTTATTGACTTGGTTAAATACTTCGCACTGCAAACAGAGCCAAATTGTGGGCTTAAAACCATTTTAATATAGCTATTACAACGGTTTTCCTTAAAGAATTGTTTTATATACATGAATAGTTGTACTGTTGTAATTTTGTATGTAAGAAATAATATGTAATTATAATTGCTAATGTCTAATTCAGCATTATCAATTTAAATTTATGAATTATTTTTTAAATCAAATTTTATTTACAAAATTATTGTTAAATTAATTAGATTCGAGGGTTGCCTATACTGGCCATTTAAAACTACCGCTCATTGTGTAATTAGGCTCTATGAAAAAATGGTAGCGTGTGACCAACTTTTAGCATAGCGGATTCGTTTCTATTAAATATTGTTCTGTGGTCCAAAGTTCCTAAAGTATTGGGTATTGTTCTATATATAAAGTATTGGGCGCATTCAGACGACACAACAGTTGTACCACTGTTGAGTGAAATTTTCCTGAATGCGTATAAAACTGACGGCTAACTTAGCCGCCAACTTTGACAGTTAACTCAACGTAAGTTGAGGACGCCCATTCAGCAAACCTACAGCGCTCAAATTGAGCGCTTACTCAGCTCTCATTTTACGGCAGTGTTGCCAGGTTGTAGGGACAATCTTCGAATTTAAGCCAATATCATAGTTTAGTGGTGTAATCAAACCTTTACTCTGCCCGATATTTTCTTCCGCTCGCTGAAATACTAACGCTCCGCAGTTTATTTTAGGATCTTTGATTCAATTCTCCGTGCGCTGGTTTTATATAGTAGTCTTTGTTCTCACAGGCAAAACAATGCATTTTGTCTTATCACTTTTTCAGAATTTCGTCGTTCAGGCAGTTCAAAACTTCCCCGAGCTGTCTTGTGAACCGCTGAGTCAAGTATTTCATCAGTTTGTTGGAATTTTTAGCGCGGCTGATGAGTGGAAGAGAGAACGCAGTTAAGTCGCACCTGCGTGGTTTTTAGGATTGTAGCTTAAACAATTCATTACCTTTGAGTTACAAAACACATGTGTGAATTTCGCGCTCCGGCCCGCAGCGTTCTGCGTGACAGGGGTGCCCTTCGAAGACGCTGTAATTGCGCTTCCATCTTAAATATTTACCAGAGTGCTTTTCCGTCGATCAGTGATCGTAAAGTGAATGTAACTTTTTCCCGCCTTGTGTGTTTGGAATTGGACGTGTTGAAACTGTTGTCATGGGGTTGTGGCTGAGTGTTGTTGAATACTGCATTTAGTTGCTGTACGCTTAGAAATTCTCGTTTATCGTAAAGTGGCAGCTTTAAATAAGTTGTTTGACGGATTATTGTCGTGGAAATTCCAGTAGAAAGGCTTACTTGTGTATATCGAAGTTGCGTTTACCGTTTCGAGATCTGCCTTACCGCCACCGACTTCGCCCTTTTACCTTTATCGGGGATGTTAGATCCAGACCGCTTCAGGCTGCAGCTTTCCGTTGCTTTGTACAGTCTCTTCCGGCATTTTGGGGCAGTTTATTTATACGACCACCTACAGCTCTGCCGCATGTAGAACGCAGGCAACTAAACTCCTTTAGGTACCATTTTTATTGTATTAGATTGATTGTGCATAGCGTACAGTAAACGTAGCGTCCCGCCAAAAGTAGTTAACAATTTTGCGTAATGTTGCCGCCATCGCAGCATTTATTGTTAGAACTGTTAGTTGCTGACTTGCAAAATTTAATGAATTACCGTCATATTTTCTTGTTACTGCTTAACCTAACGTTGTGGCAGCTTCGTTTTTGAGCTGCATTATGTACTTGCTGTTAAATATTCTTGCTATGGAGTTAGTATTTTGGATTATTTAATGTGTAATAACATTTGTGGGTCATGCCGTTCAGTTGTAGTCAAGTTTACTTGTAAGCTAATTTTCCCGTCAGCCGCAGAGCAAAATCGCGGCTACTGTTAAAGTCCATAGTCGCTCGAAGCCAGAGCGTAAGATTTAATTACATTTCTGAAGGCCGCGTTTCAACAAACTTAAATTTTGTTGGCATTAAAGCGCTCCGAGATTTTTTACCGCAGCAGCCGTCCGACAGTAACCCACCCCCGAAAATCTCGAGATAGAACGCTCACCTGCAAAACCAGCTGTCTGCACCCTGGAAGCCCGTACGTGAAGGCGTCTCAGTTCCAGTGCTCCGCCGTTTCAACGAGGGAACTCCGCTGCGCTGCATCGAAATTCGAGTCCCGGCCATCGGAAAAAATCTCCGCTAGAAACCGTTCTTCCGGCCGTGCTTAAGCAAACCGCTACACACAGGTAACCTGCAGAACCGCACTTTTAATCCGAAGTATTTGCAGCGACCATTGCTGTAAAGATTTGGTTACATCAACTGCTACAAAAGGAGGCCTACAGCAGCTTCTAGCAGAATCGACGTGCGGGAGCCTTCAGTACACAATCCGGCCTACTTGTATCGTTGCCCAAGGACTCGAGGTGCGTACTAGGAGAGCGTGCCCAGCGAGTCTACGATACTTTCATGCGGCTTAGGTTGCAGACCAGTTCAGCGACTCAAGCAACCCCTCGTTAACGGCCCTGTATTTTGCATAATTTACATTTCATATTAATTTGTTAATGTAGTTATTTAAAAACATTATATTTAATTTCGAATGTTAGCTGGTGTTATAATTGATCTATCCCATATTTGATCTGAAAGAACAACTCTTCGACTAGAGCTAATCCGAGGCACAAAGTTTAAGGGCCCTTAATAAAGGGACTTGGACGTGTTGTACGTGGATAGTCGACCAAACTCTGCCAAGCTAGAAGTAGAAAGGTGAATCACTCGATTTCACATGCAGAGTGCGTTCACCTGTGTTGTTGATTTTGTTTTTCCCGATTTAGTCCGAATGTGGTGGCGCATCAATTATTGAACATCTTTTACCTCGCGTACCAGATCACCGCCCTAATCCAAGGTAGTAGAGAATCCTCCTTCTCCACTGCAGTTTATCCGGCAAACCTTTTGTTACAGTTTATCGTAACGGGGTTGGGGCAGCGGATCTGGGTAATTTTACCGATTTTGTAGTTTTAATGCGATTTTGTCGTAAAGTCGCAGTCGTGCTGTAACAAGGTCAGCGATTTTCCGTTAAATCTGCCTTATTAAAAGGCGTTTTAGCGGTGAAATTAATTATTTAGCGACTAACAGAAAATCTTGCTTTTTAAAAAATTACCAGTCATAAAACTGACGAATTCTAATTTTTCAGGTACTTATATTTATTACTTTATCATAACATTTAGCCAACTGATGTGAACTGACACTGTATCATTGATATTGTAAGGGGTTTCCAGAATAGGAAATATAAACTGAACCCATAAACGCCGTCGTTTTATTTTGATTTATTGACAAAAATATTTAGCGACATATTTGGCTGTAAAGAGAAAATAAGACATTTATAGTTACTAACAATTTAAAAACAGACAAAACAAGGAATATTATCATCTTCCATAATTAAAATTTACGAAACGAAACAATACGTATTGCAGGCATGCACGTAAATATGAGAATGCAAGGTTGTTCCTTATTTGTTATCAGTAATGCGCAGAGTGTAAAATTTGAATCGGTTATTTAACAAGTACAGGATCGTATTTATTTAAAAATTATGAATTTTACAAAGTCAAGCAAAGTTAGAAATTATATTTATTTTTATATATAATAGCAGAACACAAAATTATGAGAAAAACAATTCATTTGTAATAATTTAAAATTAATTAAATAGGTTATGATAAATAGAGCTTAGGTTTTCAATATCCGTTTTATAATTTATAGCCGTAGGGCTTCGTTGTATTTCAAGCATTTCCAAAACTAACCGTTCCTTTAAGTTACTCTCTTTATGTAAGATTTTTGGTGTATTCAAATTAAATTTGTGGTGATTTTCTGTGGCGTGATCAGTTAAAGCAGTTTTTTTTTGTTTGAGGGGGATACATTATTGATTTTCATTGAATATTTATGTTGGTTAAATCTGTTTTTTAGTAATTGTTTAGTCTGTCCAAGGTATGTGGATGGACAATGGTTGCAATTAATTTTATAAACAATATTGGATTGCATATTAATTTCAGTTTTGTCTTTTAAATTGGTAAAAAACATATTGGCAAAAGTGTTGTAATTTTTAAAAGCAGTAATAATACACTGCTCAAAAAAATTAGGGGAACACTTTTTTTAAAACCTGTAACTCTTTAAATAATAGTTCTAGGCAAATCAAATTTGGTATGCTTCAACGGCATATATTTAACTAAAAAAAAATCAAAAACAATTTTACAACTCTTAGTTATTTCTAAGTTACACTTAAAAAGGTAAATTAATAACGCAAAACAAAATGGAAAAAATGTCAAGTATGCTTTGAATGTACGTATGAAAGCCTACTAAAGATGACAAATGAATTCAGTTGTCAATCTTCTTTGATTAGAAGTAAAATGAGACATCTTAGTGAAGTGCAAGTTGCTCGTGCTGTTGCCCTTATTCAGCACGGCCACTCTATTCGAAATGTTAGCAGGGACCTTGGAGTTTCCCCTTCTGTTATTCAGCGTTTGTGGAATCGGTTTCGGGAGACTGGCCAATATGTCAGAAGAGCTGAAAAAGGTCGAAATCGAAAAACTACTACTCAAAATCAAGACCGATTTCTCGTCCTTTCCTGTCTACGTAAGCGTATTGCCACAGCACTAGACCTTCTAAACGACCTAAGACAAGCACATGGAATAGAAATTTCTGATCAAATTGTTAGAAACAGATTAAAAGAAGCGAATTTGAAACCAAGGAGACCTGTCCGCGCACCACGCCTTACACAGCATCACAAAGCAGCGCGAATGAGGTTTGCTCTGGATCACAGAGATTGGCAACTTCGTCACTGGACGCCTGTACTGTTTACGTACGAGTCCAGATTTCGTTTAACTCGTTGCGACGGTCGAGTACGTGTATATAAACGTTCTGGTGAACACTACTCAGCCGCTACTATACAGGAAGTCGATAGATTTGGTCGTGGATCTGTGATGGTTTGGGCTGGAATCGGTATAGACAACGGAACTGATCTTGTTGTGGTTCCTAATAGACTAAATGCAATGAATTACATCGAAAATGTCTTGGAGGACCATGTGGTGCCTGCTGCATATGGCGTCGGTCCCAATTTCATCCTAATGCAGGACAATGCAAAGCCCCATACCGCCGGCATCACCAGAAACTTTTTACAAGAACGTGGAATTCAGGTCATGGAATGGCCGGCGTTAAGTCCTGACCTGAATCCTATTGAACACGTGTGGGATCAGCTAAACCGACTTGTTTGCAAGCGCCCTAATCAACCACTAACCATACAGGAACTGACACAAGCCTTGATTGAGGAATGGGAAAGCATACCCCAAGAATTTCTTCGCAGACTAGTGCGAAGCATGCCACGCAGGTGCGAGGAAGTGATTCGTGCTCGTGGAGGGCATACACGGTATTAAACCTCACCAATACACAGAAAACCCAACTCTCATCGATACTAAGACAGTCGTTTTCATTTTGTTTTGCGTTATTAATTTACATTTTTAAGTGTAACTTAGAAGTAACTAAGAGTTGTAACATTGTTTTTGTAATTTTCTTTAGTTAAATATATACCGTTGAAATATACCAAATTTGATTTCCCTTGGGCTCTTATTTAAAAAGTTACAGGTTTTGAAAAAAGTGTTCCCCTAATTTTTTTGAGCAGTGTATTATATTTTTTCATTTCTTTTTTAATTTTTGTCAGATAGTTCAGGAATATAATTTATGGATATGTATTTATTTTGAGTTGATGTATCAGTGATATTGAATTCATTGCCAAAACAATTAGGTTGCAGACTTATTGAATGGTTATTTTTTTATTAATACTATTAATACGGCTTTTAATTTGTTTATTAATAAAATTAGTAGGGTAATCATTTATAGTTAACATGTGTGTGATGATTTCTAATTTTTTTGTTAAATTTTTTGGAGGATATTTTATAGCTCTGTCAACTAAACTGTTTAGGACACTTTTTTATATTTATTGGTAGTGTTGGAGTTGAAATTTAAATATCTGTTAGTTTTAATGTCTTGACGGAACCAGTTTGTTAGGATATTCCAATTAGTTTGTCGGAGTAAAGTTAAATCTAAAAAGTTTATTGAAGCATTATTATTTTCATTTTCGAGTGTGAATTAAAGGCTAGGGTGTACGTTATTAAAAAGTTTAAGAAATTATTGTTTGTTTATAGGGTCAGCAGCCATTATGATGTCATCTACACATCTTAAATAAAAAGAATAATTGGAGTTATGTTTAAGAATTTTTGTTTCTATGTCCTCTAATACCAGTAATACCAGATTAGCGATAGTAGAATATATGGGTGAGCCCATTGCACATCCAAAAGTTTGAGTGTATATATTTTTATTGTATGTGAAATATGTAGTATTTAAAACAAATGCAACCAAATGAATAAAATCATCTAAGGGGATATGAGTGTGTGTTTTTTAATTCTGTTCAAATTATTTTTAATGGTATTTAAGGCTAGGTCAATCGGAATGTTGGTGTATAAAGAAATAACGTCAAGTGAAAACAGTTTATGGTTTTCTTAAGTTTTGTGTTGTCAATATGTTCTTTGAATTTCCAAGAGTCTTGAAAGCTGAACTTGTTAAGTGATGTAACTTTAGATAGAATTTTAGACAAATATTTAGAAAAGTTGTAAGTTGGGCTCATATATGAAGCTACAATCGGTATTAAAGGAATATTATCTTTATGAAGTTTAGGTAGCCCATACATTTTTGGTGGAAGACCATTATGTGAAATTAAGTTTTTGTAAGTGAGATTATCTATATAATTCTTTTCAAGTAAGTTTTTAACTAATTTGTAATTTTTATTTTGAATTGTTAACGTGGGGTCTTTAATTTCAAGTTTGTAAGTGTTCTCTTCTCCTAACAAATCATTAATTTTATTATGGTATTCGGAATGTTTACGTTAGTCATATTGTAGATAAATTTGTTAGGATTTTTAAAATCATTTATATTAGGGGTTTTTTGAGAATTTAAATTTTTGGTGTTTATTGGGTTGTCAGTTTTGGAAAGTTTTTGATTACTATTGTTTATTACTAAGTTGATTTTTTTATTAAGCCTTGTATGTATTATGTTTCTCAGGTTTAAGTTCTGTTTTATTTTGGTTGCTAGAAAATTTATGATAAGAGTTTTATTAGGAAAATTATTCAAACAGTCTTGCATTTTCATTTATAGTTACTAACACTTAAAAAAAAAGACAAAACAAGAAATATTATCATATTCCATAGTTAAAAGGTACGAAACGAAACAATACGTATTGCAGGCACAAAAAATAAATTAACCATTTAATAAGTCTGCAACGTAGTTGTTTTGGCAATGAATTCAATATCACTGATACATCAACTCAAAATAAATACATATCTATAAATTATATTCCTGAACTATCTGAAATAATTAAAAAAGAAATGAAAAAATATAATATTAATACTGCTTTTAAAAATTACAACACTTTTGCCAATATGACAAAACTGAAATTAATATGCAATCCAATTTTGTTTATAAAATTAATTGCAACAATTGACCATACACATACATCGGACAGATTAAACAATTACTAAAAAAGTTAGTTTTGGAAATGATTGAAATACAACGAAGCTCTACGGTTATAAATTATAAAACGGATATTATACAGGGTGCTAATTAAGTAAGTAGACAAAGTTTAAGGGCTGATTCCTTGATCAATTCTAAGATAAAAAGTTTATATAAACATAGGACCTAAACGGCTTCAAAGTTTAAACAAAATAAAGTTCTTTTTCAAAAATCTGGAAAACGCCTAGAGGTATTCTAATGAAACTTGGTGTATGGTAGTATTTCATAAAGTGACATTGTTTGGTCAAAATAAATTTCATTTATTTCCATCAGTGGCGTGCATCGGGACCACCTCAGTTACCTTATTTTAGAAAAATTTGGTAAGCCACTGTTTTTTAGTCAATACGACAAGTGTTTTAGCTTCATGCATTGAAACTATACAACATATGTATGTTTTATTTTTTTTATAAAATAAACGTTTTTGGAGAAAAACGGAAAAATCTGTAACAGCAATTTCGTTCATTGGACTTGAATGGGATCTAAACGGCTTCGTTTTCAAAATACAGACTAAAGAAATTTAAAAAAATATTATTTAATAACTAAACAATCTTACAATAGCTACAAAACCTTTGGCTAAAAAACAGTGGCGTACCAGATTTTTCTAAAATAAGATAGCTGAGGTGGCTTCAATGCACGCCACTGGTGGAAATATTAAATTAATTTTAACCGAACGCTACTTCATGAAATACTAACCTACACCAAGTTTCATTAGAATACCATCAGCCGTTTTCAAAATTTGTGAAAAAAAATTTTTTGTTAGAACTTCAACACCCTGTATTTTGAAAATGCAGCCGTTTAGGCCCCATATTTGTATGAACTTTTTATCTAAGAATTGATCAAAGAATCACCCCTTAAAATTTGTCTACGTACTTAATTAACACCCGTATATAAAAATAAAAAAATAATTTCTAACTTTGCTTGACGTTGTAAAATTCATAATTTTTAAATAAATACGACCCTGTACTTGTGAAATAACAGATTCAAATTTTACACTCTGCGTATTACTGATAAAAAATAAGGAACAACCTTGCATTCTCATATTTACTTGCATGCCTGCAATACGTATTGTTTCGTTTCGTAAATTTTAATTATGGAATATGATAATATTCCTTGTTTTGTCTGTTTTTAAATTGTTAGTAACTATAAATGTAATATATTTGTTCTGACTTCCATAATATAAGTAAGTACACAAGTAAACGTTAATTTTATGTGTTATCTTATCTAAATTTGGATTTTCCTATTTCAGCATGGCAATTTTAAACTTATTATAATGTAACTCAAATACTGAAGAAGCTAATACTATTAGCGAAACGTATATTCATTAAATTATATATTTCGACAAAATGATTTTTATTCATACTACATAAAAATCAAGGTTTTCTTATATTAATTGATATAATTATCTCCATTAACAATTTTTACTTTTCATATTAATTATCAATTTACTTAATACTTTAAAAATTCCTGTTTTGTTTATACCTTCACGCGATGCACTTTTTAGTAGATGCAGCAAGCAGGGGAATCACCGGTAGGAGTAGGATGTAGGACAGAGGAGGAACTGAATTAACTAGGCTACAAGCTAGAACGTAGAACCGCCGAGAGCCGATCGATGTAGAAATTATTGTGAAAGGTAAATTACTTTGCGGTACTTCTCCTGCTTGCTGGTACACTTGCGATTTCGACATTACTGACCAGCCATTTCAGTGCTCGTTATCTGTAGTGTAGTGCAGTGTCGTTTGTTTATGAGCTATCTCTGGTAATGTCTGATTCTGAACATTTCGAAGCTACGCCGGAGCCGTCGGGACGTCGTTGTGCTACACCGACTAAAAAAGGCGAATAAGGGGTAAATTGAAGCATAAACAACTGTACAGAAAAGAATGGGAAAATAAATATTCTTTGCCGGCGCCATTATTCAAAAATGTATTTGCCTATTTTCAATCTGAAAAAGTAGTCATTGCAGACAGTTATAATAAAATGCAGCATTTGTATAAAAATCTTTTAAAATCCTATATGTTGCCACAATATATTGATTCCCTGGAACCTCAAAATATTGATCCTGAAAGGAAAGATACATTTATACCTATAAATAATATGTATTTAGACATTAAAGAATTACAATTAGTTCAATTATGTAACAATAATGAAATGAAAGATGATTTTTATAAAATACGCCGGCAGTTCTTAATTAAAACATGCATGGGAATCAATAAGAGATACGTTAATTATGTAACACAATTACAGCAATACGCTGATAGTAAAACGGACACTTTTTTAATACTCTTACGATTTATGTTCTGGGCTAAGCATTTTTTACAGCAATTTATCTTAACTATTTACAAAAACACAAGAACTATTAACGCGGAACACAAATTATTTATAAACTATCAGGAACTATTTCTAACAACAAATACACTTATTTATTTACACAGGACTTATCATGAACGATTTATATGGCTAGGTTTATTTTACAACTCGTTATTTATATGGCAGCTTTCGCATACTTCAAAGCTGGATTCTTGACTTCGAACTGACTGTAATTTCTGCTGGCAACTATTTATATCCGCCGGGTGAGTCATTATAGAAACTTTGCGACACCCTCGATTAGTCCGGCAAATGGTGACGCATCGCGTGAATTAACCCCGATGTCGTTCTCGAAGGCGTGACTTATCCGTCGCACAAAAGCCGGCTTCAAGGTCGTTACAATACTTTAAAAACATTTTACGATGGAAATAATGTAGGTTTATTCAAGAATGTATCCGACATTTGTTTAAATGTCTTATGTATCCCTCACTCTAATGCAACATGTGAAAGCATTTTTTCAAAGTTTAATTTAATAAAAATCAAAACACTCAATAAATTAATAACAGAGACCGTTAATAGTCTTTTTGCACTCATGATTTCAAAATTCATATTTCCCGGTCATTCCCGATGCGCCGAAAATGACTTTTCCCGCACCGGGGTGTTTTTTACTTTCCCACAAAAACTATGGCAATTGTGCGTTCCAGGGGCGCTGTAAACGTCAACAAAAGCTAACAGGTGCTAGGATACGTATAAAAATTTAGTAATTTGTGCTGCCAACTCAGTAAAGTTGTAAAACACTAAATAATATTTTTTTAACTTTTTCAAATATTTTGAGTTATTCGTTACAAAAAACATTGTACCTACCTCCTTCGGGAAGAATTTTCCCGAATTCGCACTACATGCAGCACTCCCTTCGGTCGTGCTGCAAACAAAGTGCTCATTCGGGAAAATTAACTTCCCGAACTTGTTAGGTAAATAACTATTTACTAACTTCACAATGTGTTAAAGAGGCAGAAAATTGCGTAAAATTTTTACCACATGAAAAAATGATATCACATGCTCAAATTTAAAAACCACTAGAAAAACATTAAAAAAGATGATGCCGTAGACGTAAATATTGATGATGATTCTGTATGCGAACAAATTATTTTAAATAACACTATTTACACATAATATACAGTTTTTGTGTTTTTGTATTCTTTAGGTGTTTGTAGATACATATTTTGAAATTTATGGTAATTTTTTGTAAATTCTGGTAATTTTATACTTATTTTCTGGTAATCCCATTTTCACAATCTGGCAACACTAGGTGCAGGTGACTTAGTTTTTGTTGGATACTAGCAATAGTGTTTATTGTGGCAGGTTATTAATAGTTAAATACTTATTTCTAAATTATAAGATATTTCTTTCTTACTAGGTACCTATATGCGCACAGTTCGATAAATGATGCCGAAACCACAATATTCCCAAAAATTTAGAGAAATTTGGTTAGAAGATCATGAATTAAAAAATTGGTTGTTTGTTAAAAATCAATAAATATTCCGACTTAAAAAGTCACGTGAAGTCAAAGACAACACAAAGATAATGTCCAAGTAATCCCATTTAAGAGAAAAATTGAAATCATATAATCAAAAATTGCAGAAGGCAGAATCGCGTTGTTTGTTGCTTGTCATACTGCCGTGTCCTCTACAGATCATTTGGCTGCTCTATGCAGAACTGCATTCAAAGGTTTATTTTTGTTAATAATGGGGTCATAATTTTTAACGTCAATATATTGTAGGGGCGGAGACAGAAAATTTACAGATCGGACTAACGAAATGTACAGCTATTATATAAAACGTAGTGGAATCATTTTTTATTAAAATGCTAGAGGAAGATATTGGCAATAGTTTCTATAGCGTTCTAATCGACAAATCTAACGACTTGACTGTAACGAAATATTTAGGGTGCTCTGTAATTTATTATAGTGCAAACGACTGCAAAGTGATTACCACTTTTTTCGGTTCAATTGAATTAGAAAGTTGTGATGCTTTCGGGATTGTTGATGTATTAATAAAATTTTTGAAAAGTTTTAATTTAGACATGCCTAAATGCAAGGAATAGGCACAGATAACGCATCAGTGATGGTAGGAATAAATAACGGAGTATATGCAAAGCTCAAAGAATATAACCTAGATTTAGTACATATATTTAAATGGTATTAAGCCCACAACTTGGCTCTGTTTGCAGTACAAAATGTTCAACCAATTCAATAAAGCACAGAGTTAATATATTTTATATAATTGCAAACAAAAATAAAAATATTAAATGCATTGATTACGAGGTGCGAGAAACAGTAATTAGTCGGATAAAGGAACGCAAAGGCAAATCATATTTCAGAGGGTTTGAATTTGGCCTTTGGATAAAGTAATATAATTAAAATGATACGTGCAAAAAGGGAACGTAGTAATCAATAAAAGCAAAGGACTGTGAAAATTGTTAGCACGCTGAAGGGTGAAGCAAGATGAAGGAAAATTTAGAAAATTGCAAAGAGCAATTCCGAATGTAGGCAACTAAAGAGTAAAAGCAAGAGACGTGAAAATGGAACTCAAATATCAGTGCGTTAATAATTAAAAACATAGTGCGAAAGCAGAGCAGTTAAATAAAAACGTTTGTGAGTGCAACGCTATAGTACAATATTAGTTATAAGCAAGAAAACAATATTTTAGATTTTAAGAAAATGTTAGATTGTAAGTTATGTAATCAAACCTTATTCTATTTGTGGTAATTATTATCAAACTTAATTTCTAATTAATAGTAGAATAACACCGTATCTTAGCAACATGATGCTTTTTTGTCATTAAGAAAAGCCAATTGAATTAAATTAATTTGAAAGGTTGTTGAATTTGTGCTCCACATTTAATTAATGTTTTATAACAATAAACGAGTGTTTTATAAGATAAAAAGTAGTAAAAATGATTGCCCAAGTGGTAGTGTCCCTATGCTAAAGTTTGCGGCAGTTTCCGCAACGAAAAATTTACATTTTGCAAATCTCATCTCCGAGGATATCGGGACCCGTCCAACTGAAAATTACGATCTTCCATTGCTACGGAAATTAGCATCGGAAGCCAGAGGTTAGCAGTCCAGGGCATCAGCCGAGCCTGCAAGAACATCCGAATCAACATTGGCGGGCAGGGAAGCAGCTACAACCTGAGATATTCCAGCAGCGTCACTACGTCCAGCTCCGAAGCAGCAACGAAGCGAACTTTACGAGGTAGGATATATCTAAAAATTGAGTGTCAGTGTTCGGAAAAACGACTTAAATCAAAGATTAAACCTTGCCGAAGAGGCATAGTGCTTTTCCAAAAGTCCAATTACTTAGTGGTGTTTAAAAATCGAGCGGCGTCGCCAGGTTTTGGGGCGAAATCGGCCAGAATCAAGCTTCATAAACAAAAGAAAGTTGGCTTGAATATAAGCAATCAAGAGGAGGTTTGACGTCATCTTAAAAACAATCAAGGCGATGTTTTATTAGTTGTCAAGCGGGAATATTCAATTAATTTACCTGACGCGTTCTCAGGGTTTATCACGATTTTAAATGTTTAGTCTCACGCTGTACACAAAGACCATCTTCTGTTCCTCTGTCAATTTACGAGATTGTGATTTTTATCTACTAAGATAGAGCAAACGAGCTACGTTGAGACAAATAACCTAAAATTTGAGAATACAGTCCATTTCTGAACCCAACCCATGAGATAAGAAGTGTTTAAACTTGATTTAAACACACATAAATTTTAATAACAAAATTTACGAAAACCAGTCAGAAGTTCTAAATGTAATTCTGATTTCATAAACAAGCAGTTTTAACCTCTAGTTTTACTTCATAATTTCGACAGTTTATATTTAATTTAGATCTGTTTTAATCTTGAATTAAAACAGGCAAATTTCAGTTGCCATTTACGAAATATTAACAAACGAATCTTGTTTCGCAAGCATTGAGTTTAAACACCGCAGTAAACTGCAACTTAACATTTCGTTCAGTACGCGACCTTGAAACCCAAGTTCACCGCACCGTCCTGCAAACCCATGCGAAACCATAAAAAGCTTATTGTGCTGAATTGTCGTCTTCGTACCTTTAAACGCGTTCCATTAAACTACACTATTATTAACTTTGATATGTTACTTACTTAAGCATTCTTGTTTTGTATAAATAGAACATTTATTTTCGTAATAAAACAATCTGCAACTAATGTCTGATTCATTCACTACGTCGCTACCCTAATACTAAGCCATAATATCATCGAGACGTGAGGCTGAGTTTCTTAGGGTAGTTTACTGTCGTCCCTTTTAAGTACCATTGACTACATTGGTTTAAAACGTAAACGCAGTTTCGTTTACGTGCTTTAAGGGATAGAACCAGCGCAAAAGTAACGGAAACCTGATCCAGCCTTCAGGCAATTCTGTCCAGAAGTTTTGTGTGCCGAGAGCTAGCGTAATCAGTATTGCAGTTAGATATATAGAAAGAGGGGCATTCAACCATTTTATTTATGCGATTAATTATTACGGTTCCATTTTAACCAGCCTTAATTTACTGACAGGCAAAGTTTGAGCACAGTATAAAAATATAAAAACTGAGAATTGTGTACTAAGATATTTGCCCATAATTTTAACTTATATTATTTTTATACCACAAATAAATAATTACTAGATCAGTCACTTCATTACAATATACTTTGTCTTTGCCATTCTTTGCAGTTAGCGGCTTCATCGGACACAGAAGAATTACCTGGTAATCTGGAATTTTTAATTAGTGAAACATACGACTGGTTCTGCAAGTCGTCAAGCAGCCAAATTTAGTATAAACAAATATATAACACTATAAACGATAAAGAAAATTCTCTTAAAATTGTGCGAGCATGTGCTACTCGCTGGCTCTCAATTTCAATAGCTGTGGATAGGATTTATTCTCAGTGGCTTGAACTAAAAACTCTTTTTGGAATTGCCTCCCAAAATACTGGTGATAAGTGTTATAACG
Organism: Agriotes lineatus; assembly: GCA_940337035.1. NCBI lineage: Eukaryota > Metazoa > Arthropoda > Insecta > Coleoptera > Elateridae > Agriotes > Agriotes lineatus. The sequence continues at coordinate 239,963 of CALNHX010000284.1, forward strand.
CCTAATTATTACATGAAATTTACGCGGGTGATAGTGATTATGCAAAACATTTGCTTTCTCAAACCAATTTCCGGTGAAGTCAATCAATCGTGTTAATAAATCATTCGAGTCCAATGGAGCTGATCCTACTAAGCTTTTAGTTTATCTCATGAATTTATTAGAAAGTTTAACATCAAAAGTAATAACACCAAACTCAAAATTTAAGTTGTTTGTTAATAATATCAACGATTACTTAGATACAAACTGTTATTTAGGATATCTGTTTGAGAACCACGTATAAGTAATAAAAGAAAATGGATTTTTACATTAATTAGTTTTGAGAAAGTGATGTATCAAATTTTTATTGATTTTGATTAAAGAAATAATAAATCGGGTTCCTGAAAACATTCAGATTTTACAATAGAAGTCTATGTTTTCAGTATCCAATGTTCTCAACATCTCAAGCACTATAAACCTGATATGTTGTTCTCTGAATTATGTCATTTGTGGCAGTGGTCTATTATGATATGTTTTATCGGATTTTTTCCACTGTCTCGGGTGTTTATCACACGACGTTTCGGGAGCTTTTGATCTGCTCCCGTCCCCAGGTGTTTCTGATTAGTCCTGAGAAGGAATTCAATGAAAATAAATATTATTTTTGAGCAGAAGTAATGAAATATACAGACTCCAGAAACGTTCATATTTTTAAAGAGTTGGGAATCTAGCCGTTTGAATGTTAACATGACCGCACCCTAACGCCGATGTAGAACGCTTATTCAATCAAATGAATATAATTAAGTCAAAACTTCGAAATAGAATGAAATTAGAACTATTAAATGGTATCATTATGGTACGTAGCAGTTTATAAATGTTGTTATTATTTTAGCCTTGAAAATTATCCTTCTTTATTAGACAAAATAACATCCAATAAAAAATATTTTTCTAATTCTAATACAGATGAAGATCATTTAAGTGTTTTCACAGAAACAGACTTTTTGAACTAAGTTTTTATAACTTCTTTACTTATTTGTATTTCTATAGCATTTAAACCTTATTTTGCACTTAGTTATTATACGTAGGTATATTAAAAAGAAAATCTGTTTTATTTTTTTATTCAAATATTTACTTGTTCAATACAAACTTAACATTTAGAAGTTTTTGGCGGTTTCTAGATTTGAATAATCGATTTAGCGAAATATTACAGCTGCAAGCTCGCAACACTGTGGGCGCGTTCAGCCGGGACAGCGCTGCGTTGGCGATTGCGCAGAACGCCTTGCTGAGCGACAGCGTTGGGGAGAGCGGTTGTCATTTCTTCCAGCAATAGTTAGGTTCGTTCCAACAAACACTGAATTAGTTCAGAACTGTTCTGAGCATGCGTAGATTAAAATGAGCGTACCAACAAGACACTAACTGATCCTAGTACTGAATGCCAGTGCGTTCCAACATAGTAGGAACTAGATGTGAACCAATTCGGGGACAGTGAAATCAGTTCTTAGTTCTGAGCGTGAACTATTTGAGGATTATGCAGCGCATGCGTAGTAATGATCGTTGTTGCGACCACGGTGACATCCAGCTAAGACGTTTTAGATATTTCTGCAAGTTTCTGCCAGGCATGTTACCTCCTTAACAAAACTTACACGGAGATGATGATGAAGGGGAAGATGATGAAGGTGATTTGGACGCCAGGAGAGTTAGAAATGACTTTGTTATCATGCTAAGAATAATACGCAATTAACATGGTTTATTTAATTTCAAGTGCTTAAAACTGTATTTTACATTGAACTTTTTTATATTACAGAATTTTGATTTGAAAGTAATAAACAGCCATGTATCAACTAAGGTACTTTATTTGAAACACAAGGAACACTATTCTACATGAAAACAAACGCACAACATAAATGTAATGTACTTGATAATATCACAATGGTCTAATACTATCACAAAATAATGAAACCAAACAAGTTAATAAGTATAAACCAAGTATTAAATTGTACTGGAATTTTGTAAGTGTGAACATTTAAATACACATTGATTAGACATTTGTCTTAAAATTTCATTTCTTTCTTCAATCAGCTGATTTCTTTTTTTAAGTTGCTCTAGTTTTTCCATTTCGATATCAAGCCTCATTTTCTGGTACTCTTTTCTATCACGTCTTATATTTTCCATGAGAGACGATTTTCTTTTCTTCACATTTCTATGTGACATTTTGGAAAATTTTGTAGACGTACTTTCTTCATTTGTGCTGGCAATATTAATACAAATACCATTTTCACTCGCAGGTTCTGTATTTGTAATATTTTCAGTTAATTGTTCATTTTCCGTCTCGCTATTACGAGGCACGTGCACGGTGTCACTTGTTAATAATATTGCTGGCCGTACATTTTTTTCCACCAAATATTCTTTCCATATCGTCGTAAAATTCAAAATACTGTCTGCCTTCTCCAGTAGACCTTATTTTATCCACATACTTCTTATAATTGCGTTCAAGAACCTTCCATCTATTTTCGCAATGGTTAGATGTAACAGCCACGTGTAACTGCTGCTGCAACTCCTCTGCAATAATCTTCCACATTTGCTTCATTGTTTTCATTTTTATTGTGCCAACTTTTACTTCGTTTTTTTCATATAAATCTATCAACATCCTGGTGTTGTGCTCATTCCATTTTATATCCTGGGGAGCAAGCATAACGGAGTTTTCGGGGTAAATTAGAAACTCATTTATTTCTGAAAGAAAATAATTACAGTAAAATATGGACTATTATTTAAAACTTCCACGTTATCTTAACATAAAATTACATGCTTTTTACACACACAAAACTAAAATAAAATATTGTACGTTGTGACTTACCTGGCAATGCATTCATTTTAAATTTTTCTTGGAGCTAATACAACAAAGCTTCTGTTTATGAGAGGTTAGGTGCACCTGTTTACAATTCAGAGTTCTACGTTCCAACTACAACTAAGAACTAGTTCAGAATATGTTCTTTTCTAACGCATGCGCATTAAATTGTTCAGGAACTAATTCAAGACCGGTATATTACTGTTTGTTGGAACAAACAAAGTATTTTACATGATACGTGCGGGAACAAGAATTTTGGGAACGCGTAGCGCTGTTTGCGACTCGAGTGCGCGTAGCGCACGAGATTCGCATGCGCTACAAGTTCCCATTACTTGTTCCCGCACAAGACATGTATGCTATTTTTTGCACAACTGCTAAAAGTAAATCATATTTTAATATGAATTTATTTGGATATTCTTCGTAAAAGAAATAGTTTGACATTTATTATGTCGGTAAAGTAGGTATCTAGCTAAGTAGTTGTCAGTTCTAACAAAACTTTTGAATTGATTGATTTATATGTGTTCGTTGCAATAGATACAATCATTTTACGTTTACTACAAAATAAAAAGTTACTTTACCAGTGGCAAAATTCGTCGACGTACCTCGGTGCTATTTAATAACAGTTAGAAATGCAGGGTGTAGCGACATCGACACTCTACGAACATCGGCGATGCGTAGTAAAAATTTCTGTCAGATGGCGCTGTATTAATTGTCAGATTTTAATTTAATATTTTCTTGAGGTAATTTTAAATATTTTGCAGTAAAAATGGCAGTAAATTACATTTTCTTTATATATCTTTAATATTATAGTAATTATTTTATTATGGAATTATCAATTAGCCTGAGAAAAAACGGTGCGTAAATCACGCACGTGTGTGTCAAAGTAGTAGAATTACCGTAAACAAGGCGTTTCCGTGATTCAATAGAGTGCGCGAAAACGTGGTTTGTACGCAAGGAGTGCAAAAATTTATTTTCACTTCATTTCCGCTAGATTGCTCAGCGAGAGTGATGGGAGATAACCGCAAACCGCAGTTATAATTTTAAAAATTGTAGCCTGAAATGACCGTGCTGCATTTCTGCATTAACGGCGAAATTGTAGAGGCACATTTTGGGAAACCGCAAAAATTAAGAAATTAAAATGACTATTTTGACAAGAGTTACATGCTCAAACTCAAAATTCTTCATGAGGTCTGAGGCCATCCTCATTCTAATTATTTTCTTCCACATTTAAATGGAAATTTTGCAGCCTTTGTCGTCCTGGCAAAAATACATCACTACGGAATCAGAACATAACTGACGTTTCTGTTTGTAAACATAGCGCTCGCTAACCAAGGTCGTTCAGCCGTTCGTAGTTGCTGCAAATCAGCAAAAAGGAACCGCTGAGACAGCGCTGCTCCGGCTGAACGCGCCCACAGCTGTCCTACGGTAGTGTCGTCTGAATGCGGCCATTGTTATTATTGTACTGTTAAATGAAAGCAAGTGAGACTAATTAATTAATCAAATCGTTTTCTTTGCCTAGTATCTGATGAAATAAGTATCCAGCTTCACGTCTCTGATAATGGTGACAACATTGACAATCGAAAACGCAATACTTAGTTACACTTGAGTGGCAGTTGCAACAAAATACTTCTGAAACTGAGGTTATGTACTGTACACATGTACGCATTCTCAGGAATAGTTATTAAGTATTATTCTTTACTTTACAGATGGTTTGAAAGGCCACGATTTTGTTATTGCAGTAGTTCTGAACCGTTTCACCCAATGTATAAAAACTTCATCTTGTTTATTTAAGGTAAATTGCAATCAGTCAACATGCGAAGCAAAACCGTCGCTACATTTATTTACCTAATGGACCATGCACATGAACAGAACAAATGAAAAATAATATTCAACTTTTAGATACCTTCTTTAAACTGCAGTAATGATAGATCGCAAGTTATAGCGATTCTGTTTTTAATGCAATAATATTTAAGTAGCCTACATATCACTGAGTCAGAACGGTTTTTTTATATCATGGCTAACATAACCGAAAGTATAATTTTACACCAGTGAGCTCTAAAGTACAAAACACTGGACGGACTTTAAAAAACAAAATACCCAGTCATCATAACTAGTAAAGTAAGTAATGCTGAAGTATATGATTTGCAACTTCCATTATCAGCATAGCAATATATTTATTTGTTAATATTAAAAATACAATTAGAAAAGTAAAATGAAACATTGTCATCAGAAACTGCCTCTGAAGCGTCCTCATTTAAAATCTAAAATATTCAGAATGTTTACTCTCTTGAATCAATAAAGGCCTCTTGGTATACGACAGACCTCAAACTTCATCCACGGACGTAAACTTTCTTTTCTTTCGGCCCTCTATACATAAATAAGTATTGTGCTGTAAATTTTTGGTGTGCTATGATTACTGTGTAGATTGTTGGTGTTGCTATATTGTTTATTGAATTTCTTAGCAAGTTTATCGACCCTCGGGCAATAAAAGCCATATTTTGGCCACTATCGAGGGTCACTAAACAAACCTAGGTTCCAAAATAAAATAAATGTAATCTGTAATTTGCTAATTCTAATAATACCTACTTGTTCCAGGTGTTGCAGTCTCAAATTTCTTGTAATCGTATATTACTGAACGAAAAATTATTACTTCCCAAGCTGACATTACGGTAGCTATGATGACCACTACCCAAGAAGCGGCAGTTAATAAATTTTATAGTTCAAATAGTTCAACAGCAACTTCACTGCATATATTAGGAGACTTAGATGGCAATGAAGATATTAACAAATTTTCTATCAAACCAGAAGTCATTACAAACAGTAATGACGTCAGTAATTATTCGGAAATTGATATTAAATGTGAGTTTGAAATGAAAGACCAAAATTATATGGCTCAGAATTCAACAGCACAGAGTTTGGTTACATCTAAGAAGCGCCATGTAGGTGAAAAATCTTATTCTTGTTCTGTTTGTGGATATGGAACTGTAATAAAATCTAGACTAGTCTCACATGTGAGAACTCATACAGGCGAAAAACTTTATTCTTGTTCTGTGTGTGAATATAAAGTTGCCCACAAACATCATCTAGTCACTCACATTAAATCACATACAGGCGAAAAACCTTATTCATGTTCTGTGTGTGAATATAAAACTGTCCGCAAGGATCATCTAGTCACTCATATTAAATCACATACAGGTGAAAAACCTTATTCTTGTTCTATTTGTGGATATGGAACCGCAGTAAAATCTAGACTAGTCTCACATATGAGAACTCATACAGGCGAAAAACCTTATTCTTGTTCTGTTTGTGAATTTGCAACTACCTATAAGAGTCTTTTAGTCACTCATATTCAATCACATACAGGCGAAGAACCTTATTCTTGTTCTGTGTGTGAATATAAAACTGTGCACAAACATCATCTAGTCACTCATATTAAATCACATACATGTGAAAAACCTTATTCATGTTCTGTTTGTGGATATGGAACCGCAGTAAAATCTAGACTAGTCTCACATATGAGAACTCATACAGGCGAAAAACCTTATTCATGCTCGGTTTGTGAATTTACAACTGCCTATAAGCATCTTTTAGTCACTCATATTAAATCACATACAGGCGAAGAACCTTTTTCTTGTTCTGTGTGTGAATATAAAACTCCCCACAAATATCATCTAGTCACTCATATTAAATCACATACGGGTGAAAAACCTTATTCTTGTTCTATTTGTAAATTTAAAACTGCCCACAAAATAAGTTTAGTCGCACATATGAAATCTCATACTGGCGAAAAACCATATTCGTGTTCTATTTGTGAATTTAAAACTGCCCACAAAAAAAATTTAGCTGCACATATTAAATCTCATACTGGCGAAAAACCTTATTCGTGCTCTATTTGTGATTTTAGAACTGCCCACAAAATAAGTTTAGCCGCACATATGAAATCTCATACGGACGAAAAACCTTATTCGTGCTCTATTTGTGAATTTAAAACTGCCTATAAAAGAAATTTAGTCGCACATATGAAATCTCATACTGGCGAAAAACCTTATTCGTGCTCTATTTGTGAATTTAGAACTGCCCACAAAAAAAATTTAGTCACACATATGAAATCTCATACTGGCGAAAAACCTTATTCGTGCTCTATTTGTGAATTTAAAACTGCCCACAAAAGAAATTTAGTCGCACATATGAAATCTCATACTGCCGAAAAACCTTATTGGTGCTCTATTTGTAAATTTAAAACTGTCCACAAAAAAAATTTAGTCGCACATATGAAATCTCATACTGGCGATAAACCTTATTCATGTTCTGTGTGTGAATATAAAACTGTCCGAAAGGATCAGCTAGTCGCTCATATTAAATCACATACAGGTGAAAAACCTTATTCCTGTTCTGTTTGTGGATATGGAACCGCAGTAAAATCTAGACTAGTCTCACATATGAGAACTCATACAGGCGAAAAACCTTATTCTTGCTCGGTTTGTGAATTTACAACTGCCTATAAGCATCTTTTAGTCACTCATATTAAATCACATACAGGCGAAGAACCTTTTTCTTGTTCAGTATGTCAATTTAAATGTTCCCTGAAAAGTAGTTTAGGCTCACATATGAGGTCTCATACATGCGAAAAACCTTATTCTTGTTTTGTTTGTGGATATCGAACCGCAGTAAAATCTAGACTAGTCTCACATATGAGAACTCATACAGGGGAAAAACCTTATTCTTGCTGGGTTTGTGAATTTACAACTGCCTATAAGCATCTTTTAGTCACTCATATTAAATCACATACGGGTGAAAAACCTTATTCTTGTTCTATTTGTAAATTTAAAACTGCCCACAAAAGAAATTTTGTCACACATATGAAATCTCATACTGGCGAAAAACCTTATTTTTGTACGGTTTGTACATTTCAAACTGCCCATAAACATAATTTAGTCGCACATATGAAATCACATACCTGAGAAAAACCTTATTCATGTTCTTGTTGTCAATATAGAACCACAGTAAAATCTACCTTAGTCAGACATACGAAATGTCATACAGGCGAAAAACCTTATTCTTGTTTCGTTTGTGGATATAAATGTACATGGAAAATAGTTTAGTGACACATAAAATCGACAGCCTACAAAAATAGTTTAGTCACACGTGTAAAATCTCGTACTGGAGAAAAGCCTTATTATAGTTCTTGAGAGTATAGAGACGCAGTAAAATCTACCTTAGTTATAGACATATGGAATCTCATACTGGTGAAAAACCATTTTGTCTTCTATTTGTAAATATAAAACTATAAATTTAGAATGACAGCCAGAGCTGGGCAGTACCTGTATTTGCAAAGTATTTAGTATTTAAATAGATTTTTAAAGTATTTAAATACTTTGAAGCTATTTAAATATTTTTAAAGTATTTAAATACTTTTCGAGTATTTAAATATTCTCACAGTATTTAAATACTCTCAAATGATGACGTATTGAACGTTTAAAATTACACAAAAACAATGTACTGCTTGGAAATATAGATTTCAAGAAATAAAGGTAGCCTAATTAAATACTTTGAGAGTATTTCAATACTTGGAGAGTATTTAACTACTTTTATTTCTTTAAAAAATATATTTCCAACTAGTAAATACTCTGCGTAATCTTAAACGTCTTATAGGTCATCATTTGAGCTATTCTGACATTAGGCATTACACGTTGGAATTCACACTATAAGTCCACAATCGAAACTTTTGCAAAAAAAGACAAAATATATGAAAACTTTCAATTAAACGATATTGCTTGAATGAAAATGAAGTGGAGTATTTGACAGAATACGTTAAACTTTCTAAGCCATTGGTTTTAGCATTAGATATTTTGCAAGGAGAAGCTAATATATATTATGGATTCATGATATTGTCACGAAAGCGCAAATCTGATACATCGAGGATTTCTAGAAATATCGCATTATGCATAAATATGTTTTTCCCGAAGAGTTACGTGTAGATAAGGCCTAACCATGAGCTTGTTGTTTCTTAATATTTTCCTGGATGAGCCAATGTCACAGGAAGTATGTGGTGTGTTTTCTGGTGTTTTCTGTTATTCACTGTCTTACGTGGTCTCAACCGCATACCCATCTTCAGGAGATACAAAAGGAGCAAGCTCGGGGTAGCGCCTCATTAAGTTAATAGTTACCAGTCAGTTAATTAAGTAATCGTCATTATTAGACAGTGCCCTGTCGCTGTCTACGCTAAGCATTAAGTTTCTTCGTAACTGGCCCTTAGAAACATGTCCAGAACTATGTAAGTTAACACTTTAATAAACTGCTTTTATTTGTAATTGTTGGTATGATTTAATCGATCCCAAACTAGCTACGACTGCCTCTTTGCTGTCGCCAATATGAGCTCGAATCCCCTTAGCCGCAGCAATATCAACAATCGCCAATGTGAAAATTAATCTGGAAAAACTAAAAACAGAAAAGCTCAAGTATTTTCCTTCCTCACGTATAAAAAATGTAACCACAGCTGCTAAATTTGAAGGACAACCACTTTGTATTTGAACTGAAAAAATTAAATGAATACATATTGAAATTTGTTATTAGCCTTCAGCTTAGAACTTAGCGCAAGGATAATGCGCTAGTTTGTCACCATTCTGTGTGTTTATTGTTTTATTTGTTTTTTTCGTTGGTTGAGATACTGTTTTTTGTTTTATGGCAAAGATCTAAAGAAATTGTTATTTGAAAACGAAAAATTAAAAAAAAACGTTTATATTGTTTTAAGTTTATATTTGTTTAACTATGGATTTACTTTTTCGTTAATATTCAAAACTAGCATGTAAACTGTGCATTCATCACAAATTTTAATAATTTATGTAAAATTGCCTAAGATCTGCCACCTTTATTATTTAGCTTACTACAATTATTATTAACTACACCAGAACTTGACAATTATTACTAGGTATTCGAATGAAAGAAAATTATGAACTTTACATTTATTTTTGAAAAATTGTTTAACTGCTAAAGAGTTTATAAATACTGTATTACTATTTAAATACTTCACAAGTCTTTTTACATTTTAGTGATATCTAAAAACAAGAAAAAGTATTTAAATATGTACTTAATGAGTATTTAAATACTTTTAAAGTGTATAAGTATGCACAGCGACGCCTATAATTGGCCTAACGGCTGTTGGCTGAGTGCAAAATAAAAATTAAAAAAAAAAAAATAAGTACAGTGAAATCTCTCATAACGGACACTCCATTAAGCGTACTCTTTTATTAAGCGGACATTTTTCTGGGCACCGTCGGGAACCAATATAGTTTAAATGCAAGGGCATCTCTATTAAGCGGACTGTCTGTTCATAGAACGTGGACGAGAAAATTCTGGAAATTTTTCAATATTTCCCTATTTTAAGCGGACATGTTATTAATTATTATGTGCTTAAATGCTAGGGAACTAGGAGAATTACATGTTTTCATATGTACGGTATGGCGCACGTTATAAATTGCATGTTCAAATGCTAGCTAGGAAACTAGGGGAATTACCTCTTTTCATATGCTCCCTACGTCTTCCAACCTTAATCCTCAGTTATGTATCTGAATTTTGGAAGTGTTATGCGAAAACAATTTTATTCATCTATAGCAAAGTGCTCTGTTTATAGCAGCATTTGATTAAAAGCTTTTAGGTTTTCTTCATTACAGGCTGCATTTGATAGGTATGTACAAAAGCTACTTTGTTACAGTAGTGTCGTAATGGAAAGTAAACGTAGCACTGTATGTATTTAAAAATGTATGTGTTCTTTGTCGTTCTATATTCAAATAAAGATTAAACCAAAAAATCGAAAATTAAAGCATTTCTATTAAGAGGACACCTCCATTAAGCGGACAACAATCGTGGCACCACTGTGTCCGCTTATGAAAGATTTCACTGTACCTTTATAAAAGTGTTTAACTATTAAATATTATAGGTATTTATTATTTAACTACTTTTTGGTTATAAAAAGTTTATCATATTTAAATATATTCGTTTTTCATAAAGTATTTAGTATTTAGTAGTTAACTACTTTTTAAAAGTATTTTGCCCAGCTCTGAATGACACTATAAGATATCATTCAGTTGCACATAGGAAAATTTATATGAACAAAAAACTTTATAATAATAATAATAATAAACTATTTAAAGATATTTAAAGCAATGTTATCTAGAGGCAGTAGTAGGTAATTCTTTAATGAATATTGTATTTCATTGATTCTATTTTGAAATGAACGTTGAAAGAGAACAGCTTTGTGCTGTGTTTTAACAAGGGCGTAGCCAGGATTCCAGTTAGAGGGGGGCAACAATTTAAATACACAATTAACTACTATTATTACTATAGTTTGATTTAATTTTTTACAAATTAAAAAAAATATAATTTAAATTATCATCAATTTTCCCAAATTTGCTGCATATCGTTTTATAACCTCATCTTCTAGCTCCTTCCTTTTTTCCAGTATAATTTTTTTTGTACACTTGGCAGCCATAGTCCACTAAAACAGCTTTTTGACATTATTCTTTATCCGTCCAGGGATTGTATCAGTTCCGCCTGATTTTTTAAAATTACATAAAATAGCTGTGTATTTGTACAGTTTTCAAGTCTCACAGCAGGTTTTCAAACTTTTTTTCTCGGAACAGAACGCACACATACACAGTCAGATATTGAAAGTGGAACAAAAACGTGCTCATTCGATACTTGGCGTGTATTTACATGTACATCTACATCATTCAGAAACAGCTGTTAAGGGACAAATGCGAGTGAAGGTTTGCGCTACTACACCATGAATATCAGGTTACCAGCTTGTAAGCGCATTCTACAGGGTTTGGCATAGCAATGTTACCTGTTTTAAAGCTAAATATCTTTTAAACAAAATTTTTATCGTAAATTGTTTTATACACATTTGGATTTTATGATTTAAAGATAGGGCTAAAATGCAGAATCCGGGGCACATTCCCTTCATTTTATTAGTTTCCCTTGTAAATTTATTTATGGTTACTAGAGAAACATGGTTAATAATAATTAATATTAACAATAGGAGGGGAATTGGCCCCGGATTCTGCATTTTTCCCAAAGATAGAATCTTTCAAATGACCATCATTTTCTGCAATGCAAGCTTGAAGATGTTGACTCGTCGTAACATTTCCTCTGCGACCCATTTCTTTTTTGTTGCGAACGAACCCTTGATCTTGCCATTTCCTGATTCACCTGCGAATGGTCAGTCGAGATGGTGCATCGCCTCAGCCTCTGTCTCCAAATTCCGCATACTGTACTGCAGTGATTGACTGCAAATTTCTCGACAACAAAAATTCTTGCTTGCAAAGGTCAGCGATCCATTTCTTAACTGTCACTACTGATATATCAAACCCAAAGGTATATAGAATAATTTATGATAAGAATTAAAAATGTATTATGTTTTGTTCAAAAGATACTTAGTGCTAAAAATGGTAACACTGCTATGCCCAACCCTGCATATTTACCCATTAATTGACACGCTCATTGAATTTGGTTTTTCGAACTGAAGATATTTCCATTTTTATTGTTTTTTTCATTAGTTTTGAACCACGCTATTGCCACGGATATGAGCTGAGGACTGGTAATTATCGCAGAACAAAATACCCTTGTTGTTGTAACATGTGTACAGCTCGATGGTACGGTATCCAGTGGATTAAGTGCTTCGTCCTCATTTGTTTTTATCTAGAATCGTATGTATGACCTATTATAGCTTCTCTTTAAGAATAATGACTATAAGTCAACTGTCTTTTGGCCTTTATAAATGTTTAGGGGTGGGCAACTGCCCACCCCTGCCCCTCCCTGGCTACGCCCATGTGCTGTGAGGGTGTAATAAGACCCTTGTATCTTAAATTTAAATTATGTACATCCGTTCATTTTTATGTTATTATATAGATAAGGGAGTTTTTTATTTATAATTATTTTATGATATAATGAAGTTGTCTGTAGTCTGCTTCTGTTTGGATGTTTAGCCCTTAAGCTTCTATTAATTTGTGTGAAATTTTGTCAAATTTACGAATACTTACTATAAATAAATCTTAAACAGGCATTTTGAACTCTTTGTGTCCTTCTAGCAGAATCATAATCTAGGCGAGGTGAGTATATCTCTGAGCAATATGAGAACTGGCGGAGCACTAGAGCATCACACAGCATTTTATTTTGATCCTCATTCAATCTATGTGGATGCAGTAACTTTAGATTCAGTTATGCTTTTTGTATAAACTTCATTATTTTTTTCGTACCGATATCAACCAGTCAGAAGGGATTTAGTTAAGTTATCTTATATAATTTCGATAATACAATAGCGATGATATTAGAGTAACTCCACTAAACTTGAGCCAAGTTACGAATGCGAGACATGTAAACAAAGATTCTGGCAGTTCTTAGTGCGGCTAAACCAGTTTCACACGGTGCGCATTTTACGTAAACTTCCGTCGCATGTTGCTGTAAAGTAAATAACAAACGCCGTACGTGTTACAATTCTTTTCTTGATAAATTTGTGGTCCTAAAAAACTGTTCTCTTTACATATGCAGCTTTCTGGGAATTCCCTCTCCTTGATAGACGTTTCAGATTGAATTCCTGTAAAGTAGTTCATTTATAAATATGTACACTAATTACTAGTAAGCATCAAATAAATATTAGCATTCAACAATAGTTACTTTCCATTTAACAATTTAATATGACCAATAAATATTTTGAAGTAATTAGTGACTTCTGGAATTAAACATTAAACTAGCAACCAGTGAGACAAATGTCTCATTTAATAAAACAAAAAAGACCGTTTTTCAAATAGAACGCTTATTAAATAAAAACAATATTTTTAAAATCACGTGATTGAAATTCGGTTCCTGACCTGACATGACCATTCCAAACATATAACTTTAATAACTTTTTTCTCTATCTCTTACGGTTTGGCTGCTGAAACAGCGTCCCGGACGGACGGAAATCACGTGATTTCTCGAAAACCGGAATTGTCATGTGACTGAAATTCGGTTCCTGACCTGACATGACCATTCCAAACATATAACTTTCATAACTTTTTTCTCTATCTTTTACGGTTGGGCTGCTGAAACAGCGTCCCGGACGGACGGAAATCATGTGGTTTCTCGAAAACCGGAAGTGTCACGTGACTGAAATTCGGTTCCTGACCTGACATGACCATTCCAAACATATAACTTTCATAACTTTTTTCTCTATCTCTTACGGTTTGGCTGCTGAAACAGCATCCCGGACGGACCAGCGTCCCGGACGGACGGAAATCACGTGATTTCTCGAAAACCGGAAGTGTCATGTGACTGAAATTCGGTTCATGACCTGACATGACCATTCCAAACATATAACTTTCATAACTTTTTTCTCTATCTTTTACGGTTGGGCTGCTGAAACAGCGTCCCGGACGGACGGAAATCATGTGGTTTCTCGAAAACCGGAAGTGTCATGTGACTGAAATTCGGTTCCTGACCTGACATGACCATTCCAAACATATAACTTTCATAACTTTTTTCTCTATCTCTTACGGTTTGGCTGCTGAAACAGCGTCCCGGACGGACCAGCGTCCTGGACAGACAAGTCTATTATATAAAGGATATGGTATTAAATAGTCATTAATAGTATTTTTCTAAGTCTGTATCGAAAACTCTTACTTTCGAGCATTCATTTGTTAGGAAAAGTAGTGGAGAAAATGACAAGAAATCTTGAAAAGTAACAGTTTTCGAAATTGAATAAGTAAAAGAACTACTGCGGCATTGAACTTACTTATTTACGACGTGTCTTGGTCTTCATCACCTGAGTAGTCTCCATTAACATTAATTACTAATTTGTCATTTGCAACCTCTTTGAAGTCATCAAGCCGGTACATCCTATTTTTGTCTTTAATAACATGGTCAACGCATGTTTTCCAACGGTCCGGGTTTACAAGCAAAATTCCCTCCAACAGTAAGTTCTTTACCTCTTCCAATTTAAAACTTTTGTTATGAGCTGCTATGTGACCTTTAATTTGGACTCAAATCATTTCCCAGTTTTTTGTGTCATTTCCTACTCGTCCATTAAAATCTCCTAGTAGTAGTTTTGTGGACAATAGGACAATATGGAGAGAGGCATAGGAATAGAAATGGAATTAGACTATTGGAATTCTGCACAGATAATAATTTAATAATAACTAACAGCTGAGAAGAACCAAACAGGAAAGAGAAATCAATTATAGACTACATAATAATTGAGGATAACCACAAGAAAGAAATCACAGACACGATGGTAAAAAGAGGAGCTGAAACAGGAACAGACCACTATTTAGTGACCTCACAACTAACAATTGCAACAACAGAGAGAGCCCACAAAGAAAAACAACATGAGGTAATAAAAGTGTATAACCTGAGGGAAAAGGAAAACCAAGAGAAATTGCAACAGAAAGTTACAGAAATATTAGAAAACAAGAACGAGGAAATAACAAATGGAGGCGTAGAAGAAATATGGAAGATTTTCAAACAAAGCTTAATAACTGCTGCTACAAACATATGTGGTATGTATGTATAGAACAAGTAAGAAAAAGCAAACCGCTTGGTGGAATGAGGAAATAAAGATACAAGTAAAAAAGAAGAAAGAAAAATGGCAAAAATACCTAACTTCAAAAAACACAGAAGATTATGAGATTTATAAACAGGAAAGGAAGAGAGTAAAGGAATTAGTTTTAAAAGCAAAAAGGGAAGAATGGGAAAAATTCGGCAACAAAATGGAAGAAAACAACACCTGCAACCAAAAGCTTTTTTATAGGGTTCTGAAAAACATGCGCCAAAAGAAGAACAAATCAGGGGATACTCTAACCAACGAAAAAGGAATTATGCATAAATGGAGACAGTAGTATATGGAACTACTGACAGATAATAAAAATAAACAAGACAATCAGTTCAAAGAGACAAGACAAGGAAATAATGAGGAATTAGTGCCAACAAATAATGAAATAACGAGAAGCGAACCGGAAAAAGCAATAAAGAAACTGAAAATTAGTTCAATTATGTAGCAATAATGAAATGAAAGATGATTTTTATAAAATATGCCGGCAGTTCTTAATTAAAACATGCATGGGAATCAATAAGAGATACGTTAATTATGTAACACCCTTACAGCAATACGCTGATAGTGAAACGGACACTTTTTTAATACTCTTACGGTTTATGTTCTGGGCTATTAAAAATTATACGCCGCTTCTTGTTTTAAGCATTTATTTACAGCAATTTATCTTAACTATTTACAAAAACACAAGAACTATTAATGCGAAAGACAAATTATTTATAAACTAACAGGAACTATATCTAACAACAAATACACTTATTTATTTACACAGGACTTAACATGAACGATTTACATGGCTAGGTTTATTTTACAACTCGTTATTTGTATGGCAGCTTTCGCATACTTAAAAGCTGGATTCTTGACTTCGAACTGACTGTAATTTCTGCTGGCACTTATTTATATCCGCTGGGTGAGTCATTCTAGAAACTTTGCGACACCCTCGATTAGTCCGGCAAATGGTGACGCATCGCGTGAATTAACCCCGAGGTCGTTCTCGAAGGCGTGACTCATCCGTCGCACAAAAGCCGGCTTCAAGGTCGTTACAATACTTCAAAAGCATTTCACGATGGAAATAATGTAGCTTTATTCAAGAATGTATCCGACTTTTGTTTAAATGTCTTATGTATCCCTCACTCTAATGCAACATGTGAAAGCATTTTTTTAAAGTTTAATTTAATAGAAATCAAAACACTCAATAAATTAATAACAGAGACCGTTAATAGTCTTTTACTAACTTCACAATGTGTTAAAAAGGCGTAAACTTTTTACCAAATGAAAAAATTATATCACTTGCTCATATTTAAAAAACACTAGAAAAACATTAAAAAAGATGATGCCGTAGACGTAAATATTGATGATGATTCTGTATGCGAACAAATTATTTTAAATAACACTATTTACACATAATATACAGTTTTTGTGTTTTTGTATTCTTTGGGTGTTTGTAGATACATATTTTGAAATTTATGGTAATTTTTTGTAAATTCTGGTAATTTTATACTTATTTTCTGGTAATCCCATTTTCATAATCTGGCAACACTAGTGCAGGTGACTTAGTTTTTGTTGGATACTAGCAATAGTGTTTATTGTGGCAGGTTATTAATAGTTAAATACTTATTTCTAAATTATAAGATATTTCTTTCTTACTAGGTACCTATATGCGCACAGTTGGATAAATGATGCCGAAACCACAATATTCCCAAAAATTTAGAGAAATTTGGTTAGAAGATCATGAATTAAAAAATTTGTTGCTTGTTAAAAAGCAATAAATATTCCTACTTAAAAAGTCACGTGAAAGCAAAGACAACACAAAGATAATGTCCAAATAATTGTGGGTAATACACAGGCTAGAATCCCATTTAAGAGAAGAACTGAAATCATATAATCGAAAATTGCAGAAGGCAAAATCGCGTTGTTTGTTGCTTGTCATACTGCCGTGTCCTCTACAGATCATTTGGCTGCTCTATGCAGAACTGCATTCAAAGGTGTATTTTTGTTAATAATAGGGTCATAATTTTTAACGTCAATATATTGTAGGGGCGGAGTCAGAAAATTTACATATCAGACTAACGAAATGTAGAGCTATTATAGAAAACGTAGTGGAATCATTTTTTATTAAAATGCTAGAAGAAGATATTGGCAATAGTTTCTATAGCGTTCTAATCGACGAATCTACCGATTTGGCTGTAACGAAATATTTAGGATGCTCTGTAATTTATTATAGTGCAAACGACTGCAAAGTGATTACCACTTTTTTCGGTTCAATTGAATTAGAAAGTTGTGATGCTTTCGGGATTGTTGATGCATTAATAAAATTTTTGAAAAGTTTTAATTTAGACATGCCTAAATGCAAGGAATAAGCATGGAAAACGCATCAGTGATGGAAGGAATAAATAACGGGTATATGCAAAGCTCAAAGAATATAACCTAGATTTAGTACATATATTTAAATGGTATTAAGCCTACAACTTGGCTCTGTTTGCAGTACAAAATGTTCAACCAATTCAATAAAGCACAGAGTTAATATATTTTATATAATTGCAATTTTAAACAAAAATAAAAATATTAAATGCATTGATTATGAGGTGCGAGAAACAGTTATTAGTCTGACAAAGGCACGCAAAGGCAAAGCATATTTCAGAGGGTTTGAATTTGGCCTTTGGATAAAGTAATATAATTAAAATGATACGTGCCAAAAGGGAGCGTAGTAATCAATAAAAGCAAAGGACTGTGAAAATTGTGAGCACGCTGAAGGGTGAAGCAAGATGAAGAAAAATTTAGAAAATTGCAAAGAGCAATTCCTGAATGTAGGCAACTGAAGAGTAAAAGCAAGCGACGTGAAAAATGGAACTCAAATATCAGTGCGTTAATAATTAAAAACATAGTGCAAAAGCAGAGCAGTGAAATTAAAAACGTTTGTGAGTGCAACGCTATAGTACAATATTAGTTATAAGCAAGAAAACAATATTTTAGATTTTAAGAAAATGTTAGATTGTAAGTTATGTAATCAAACTTTATTCTATTTGTAGTAAATATTATCAAACCTAATTTCCGATTAATAGTAGAATAACAACGTATTTTAGCAACATGATGCTTTTTTGTCATTAAGAAAAGCCAATTGAATTAAATTAATTTGAAAGGTTGTTGAATTTGTGCTCCACATTTAATTAACGTTTTATAACAATAAACGAGTGTTTTATAAGATAAAAAGTAGTAAAAATAATTGCCCAAGTGGTAGTGTACCTGTGCTAATGCTTGCGGCAGTTTCCGCAACGAAAAATTTACATTTTTCAAATCTCATCTCCGAGGATATCGGGACCCGCCCAACTGAAAATTACGATCTTCCATTGCTACGGAAATTAGCATCGGAAGCCAGAGGTTAGCAGTCCAGGGCATCAGCCGAGTCTGCAAGAACATCCAAATTAACATTTGCGGACAGGAAAGCAGCTACAACCTGAGATATTCCAGCAGCGTCACTACGTCCAGCTCCGAAGCAGCAACGAAGCGAACTTCACGAGGTAAGATATATTTAAAAATTGAGTGTCAGTATTCGGGAAAACGACTTAAATCAAAGATTAAACCTTGCCGAAAAGGCATAGTGCTTTTCCAAAACTCCAATTGCTTCGTGGTGTTCAAAAATCGAGCGGCGTCACCAGGTTTTGGGGCGAAATCGCGAAGAATCAAGCTTCATAAACAAAAAAAAGTTGGCGTGCATATAAGCAATCAAGAGGAGGTTTGACGTCATCTTAAAAAACAATCAAGGCGATGTTTTATTAATTGCCAAGCGGGAATTATCAAATAATTTATCTGACGCGTTCTCACGGTTAATGACGATTTTAAATGTTTAGTTTTACGCTGTACACAAAGACCATCTTCTGTTCATCTGTCAATTTACGAGATTGTGATTTTTATCTACTAAGTACGAGCAAACGAGCTACGTTGAGACAAATAACCTAAAATTTGAGAATACAGTCCATTTCTGAACCCAACCCATAAGATAAGAAGTTTTGTGTGCCGAGAGCTAGCGTAATCAGTATTGCAGTTAGATATATAGAACCATTTTATTTATGCGATTAATTATTACAGTTCCATTTTAACCAGCCTTAATTTACTGACAGGCACGGTATAAAAATATAAAAACTGAGAATTGTGTACTAGGACATTTGCCCATAATTTTAACTTATATTATTTTTATACCACAAATAAATAATTACTAGATCAGTCACTTCATTACAATATACGTTGTCTTTGCCATTCTTTGCAGTTAGCGGCTTCATCGGACACAGAAGAATTACCTGGTAATCTGGAATTTTTAATTAGTGAAACATACGACTGGTTCTGTAAGTCGTCAAGCAGCCAAATTTAGTATAAACAAATATATAACACTATAAACGATAGTGAGAATTCTCTTAAAATTATGCGGGCATGTGCTACTCGCTGGCTCTCAATTTCAATAGCTGTTGATAGGATTTATTCTCAGTGGTTTGAATTAAAAACTCTTTTTGGAATTGCCTCCCAAAATACTGGTGATAAGTGTTATAACGCCTAATTATTACATGAAATTTACGCGGGTGATAGTAATTATGGAAAGCCTTTGCTTTCTCAAACCAATTTCGGGTGAAGTAAATCAATCGTGTTAATAAATCATTCGAGTCCAATGGAGCTGATCCTACTAAGCTTTTAGTTTATCTCATTAATTTATTGGAAAGTTTAACATCAAAAGTAATAACACCAAACTCAAAATTTAAGTTGTTTGTTAATAATATCGACGTATCTAAGTAGATACAAACTGTCATTTAGAATGTCTGTTTGAGAACCACGTATAAGTAATAAAGGAAAATGGATTTTTACATTAATTAGTTTTGAGAAAGTGATGTATCGAATTTTTATTGATTTTGATTAAAGAAATAATAAATCGGGTTCCTGAAAACATTCAGATTTTACAATAGAAGTCTATGTTTTCAGTATCCAATGTTCTCAAGCACTATAAACCTGATATATTGTTCTCTGAATTATGTCATTTGTGGCAGTGGTCTATTATGATACGTTTTATCGGACTTTTTCCACTGTCTCGAGTGTTTATCAAACGACGTTTCGGGAGCTTTTGATCTGCTCCCGTCCCCAGGTGTTTCTGATTAGTCTTGAAAAGGAATGATTTTTGTACCTCTTTTCTCGTACACTCGTGTCTACCCTAGTTGAATTATTGAAATATTTGCACAAATCAATTAGAAATGAAGACATTTGTGTTATCCAAGATCAGTGACGCAACATATATCTAATTAAATGGGTTAACACTGAAAATAAATATTATTTTTGCGCAGAAGTAATGAAATAGACAGACTACAGAAACGTTCATATTTTTAAAGAGTTGGGAAATCTAGCCGTTTGAATGTTAACATGACCGCACCCTAACGCCGATCTAGAACGCTTATTCAGTCAAATGAATATAATTAAGTCAAAACTTCGAAATAGAATGAAATTAGAACTATTAAATGGTATCATTATGGTACGTAGCAGTTTATAAATGTTGTTATGATTTCAGCCTTGAAAATTATCCTTCCTTATTAGACAAAATAACATCCAATAAAAAATATTTTTCTAATTCTAATACAGATGAAGATCATTTAAGTGTTTTCACAGAAACAGACTTTTTCAACTAAGGTTTTATAAGTTTTTTGTATTTCTATAGCATTTAAACCTTATTTTGCACTTAGTTATTATACGTATATTAAGAAGAAAATATGTTTTACTTTTTTATTCAAATATTTACTTGTTCAATACAAACTTAACATTTAGAAGTTTTTGGCGGTTTCTAGATTTGAATAATGGCTTTAGCGAAATATTATAGCTGCAAGCTCGCAACACTGGGCGCGTTCAGCTGGGACAGCGCTGAGGCAGCGCTGCGTTGGCGATTGCGCACAACGCCTTGCTGAGCGACAGCGCTGGGGCAGCGATTGCCATTTTTTCCAGCAAATTTATTTTCACTTTATTTCCGCTAGAATACTCAGCGAGAGTGGTGGGAGATAACCGCAAAGCGCAGTTTTAAATTTTAAAAATTGTAGCCTGAAATGACCGTGCTGCATTTCTGCATTAACGGCGAAATTGTAGAGGCACATTTTGGGAAACCGAAAAAATTAAGAAATTAAAATGACCATTTTCTCAAAATCAGTAGTTCCTTGAAATTATTGAAACAAATAGCCACTGAAATGTGATAAAAAAGTAGTAATTAAAAAATTCAGTCTAATTTTGACAAGAGTTAAATGCTCAAACTCAAAATTTTTCATGAGGTCTGAGATCCATCCTCATTCTAATTATTTTCTTCCACATTTAAATGGTAATTTTGCAGACTTTGTCGTCCTGACAAAAATACGTCACTACGCAATCACAACATAACTGATGTTTCTGTTTGTAAAAATAGCGCTCGCTAACCAAGGTCGTTCAGCCGTTCGTAGCTGCTGCAAATCAGCAAAAGGCGACCGCTCAGACAACGCAGCTCCGGCTGAACGCGCCCACAACTGTCCTACGGTAGTGTCGTCTGAATGCGGCCATTGTTATTATTGTACTGTTAAATGAAAGCAAGTGAGACTAATTACTTAATCAAATCGTTTTCTTTGCGTAGTATCTGATGAAATAAGTATCCAGCTTCAAGTCTCTGACAATGGTGACAACGTTGACATTCGAAAACGCAATACTTAGTTACACTTGAGTGGCAGTTGCAACAAAAGACTTCTGAAACTGAGGTTATGTACTGTACGCATGTACGCATTCTCAGGAATAGTTATTAAGTATTATTCTTTACTTTACAGATGGTTTGAAAGGCCACGATTTTGTTATTGCAGTAGTTCTGAACCGATTCACCCAATGTATAAAAACTTCATCTTGTTTATTTAAGGTAAATTGCAATCAGTCAACATGCGAAGCAAAACCATCGCTACATTTATTTACCTAATGGACCATGCACATGAACAGAACAAATGAAAAATAATATTCAACTTTTCGATACCTTCTTTAAACTGCAGTAATGATAGATCGCAAGTTATAGCGATTCTGTTTTTAATGCAATAATATTTAAGTAGCCTACATATCACTGAGTCAGAACGGTTTTTTTATATCATGGCTACCATAACCGAAAGTATAATTTTACACCAGTGAGCTCTAAAGTACAAAACACTGGACGGACTTTAAAAAACAAAATACCCAGTCATCATAACTAGTAATGAAAGTAATGCTGAAGTATATGATTTGCAACCTCCATTATCAGCATAGCAATATATTTATTTGTTAATATTAAAAATACAATTAGAAAAGTAAAATGAAACATTTTCATCAGAAACTGCCTCTGAAACGTCCTCATTTAAAATCTAAAATATTCAGAATGTTTACTCTCTTGAATCAATAAAGGCCTCTTGGTATACGACAGACCTCAAACTTCATCCACGGACGTAAACTTTCTTTTCTTTCGGCTCTCTATACATAAATAAGTATTGCGCTGTAAATTTTTGGTGTGCTATGGTTACTGTGTAGATTGTTGGTGTTGCTATATTGTTTATTGAATTTCTTAGCAAGTTTATAGACCCTCGAGCTATAAAAGCCATATTTTGGCCACTATCGAGGGTCACTAAACAAACCTAGGTTCCAAAATAAAATAAATGTAATCTGTAATTTGCTAATTCTAATAATACCTACTTGTTCCAGGTGTTGCAGTCTCAAATTTCTTGTAATCGTATATTACTGAACGAAAAATTATTACTTCCCAAGCTGACATTACGGTAGCTATGATGACCACTACCCAAGAAGCGGCAGTTAATAAATTTTATAGTTCAAATAGTTCAACAGCAACTTCACTGCATATATTAGGAGACTTAGATGGCAATGAAGATATTAACAAATTTTCTATCAAACCAGAAGTCATTACAAGCAGTAATGACGTCAGTAATTATTCGGAAATTGATATTAAATGTGAGTTTGAAATGAAAGACCAAAATTATATGGCTCAGAATTCAACAGCACAGAGTTTGGTTACATCTAAGAAGCGCCATGTAGGTGAAAAATCTTATTCTTGTTCTGTTTGTGGATATGGAACTGCAATAAAATCTAGACTAGTCTCACATGTGAGAACTCATACAGGCGAAAAACTTTATTCTTGTTCTGTGTGTGAATATAAAGTTGCCCACAAACATCATCTAGTCACATTAAATCACATACAGGCGAAAAACCTTATTCATGTTCTGTGTATGAATATAAAACTGTCCGCAAGGATCATCTAGTCACTCATATTAAATCACATACAGGTGAAAAACCTTATTCTTGTTCTATTTGTGGATATGGAACCGCAGTAAAATCTAGACTAGTCTCACATATGAGAACTCATACAGGCGAAAAACCTTATTCTTGTTCTGTTTGTGAATTTGCAACTGCCTATAAGAGTCTTTTAGTCACTCATATTCAATCACATACAGGCGAAGAACCTTATTCTTGTTCTGTGTGTGAATATAAAACTGTGCACAAACATCATCTAGTCACTCATATTAAATCACATACATGTGAAAAACCTTATTCATGTTCTGTTTGTGGATATGGAACCGCAGTAAAATCTAGACTAGTCTCACATATGAGAACTCATACAGGCGAAAAACCTTATTCATGCTCGGTTTGTGAATTTACAACTGCCTATAAGCATCTTTTAGTCACTCATATTAAATCACATACAGGCGAAGAACCTTTTTCTTGTTCTGTGTGTGAATATAAAACTCCCCACAAATATCATCTAGTCACTCATATTAAATCACATACGGGTGAAAAACCTTATTCTTGTTCTATTTGTAAATTTAAAACTGCCCACAAAATAAGTTTAGTCGCACATATGAAATCTCATACTGGCGAAAAACCATATTCGTGCTCTATTTGTGAATTTAAAACTGCTCACAAAAAAAATTTAGCTGCACATATTAAATCTCATACTGGCGAAAAACCTTATTCGTGCTCTATTTGTGAATTTAGAACTGCCCACAAAATAAGTTTAGTCGCACATATGAAATCTCATACGGACGAAAAACCTTATTCGTGCTCTATTTGTGAATTTAAAACTGCCTATAAAAGAAATTTAGTCACACATATGAAATCTCATACTGGCGAAAAACCTTATTCGTGCTCTATTTGTGAATTTAGAACTGCCCACAAAAAAAATTTAGCTGCACATATTAAATCTCATACTGGCGAAAAACCTTATTCGTTCTATACACATTTGGATTTTATGATTTAAAGATAGGGCTAAAATGCAGAATCCGGGGCACATTCCCTTCATTTTATTAGCTTCCCTTGTAAATTTATTTATGGTTACTAGAGAAACATGGTTAATAATAATTAATATTAACAATAGGAGGGGAATTGGCCCCGGATTCTGCATTTTTCCCAAAGAGAATCTTTCAAATGACCATCATTTTCTGCAATGCAAGCTTGAAGATGTTGACTCGTCGTAACATTTCCTCTGCGACCCATTTCTTTTTTGTTGCGAACGAACCCTTGATCTTGCCATTACCTGATTCATCTGCGAATGGTCAGTCGAGATGGTGCATCGCCTCAGCCTCTGTCTCCAAATTCCGCATGCTGTACTGCAGTGATTGACTGCAAATTTCTCGACAACAAAAATTCTTGCTTGCAAAGGTTAGCGATCCATTTCTTAACTGTCACTACTGATATATCAAACCCAAAGGTATATAAAATAATTTATGATAAGAATTAAAAATGTATTATGTTTTGTTCAAAAGATACTTAGTGCTAAAAATGGTAACACTGCTATGCCCAACCCTGCATATTTACCCATTAATTGACACGCTCATTGAATTTGGTTTTTCGAACTGAAGATATTTCCATTTTTATTGTTTTTTTCATTAGTTTTGAACCACGCTATTGCCACGGATATGAGCTGAGGACTGGTAATTATCGCAGAACGAAATACCCTTGTTGTTGTAACATGTGTACAGCTCGATGGTACGGTATCCAGTGGATTAAGTGCTTCGTCCTCATTTGTTTTTATCTAGAATCGTATGTATGACCTATTATAGCTTCTCTTTAAGAATAATGACTATAAGTCAACTGTCTTTTGGCCTTTATAAATGTTTAGGGGTGGGCAACTGCCCACCCCTGCCCCTCCCTGGCTACGCCCATGTGCTGTGAGGGTGTAATAAGACCCTTGTATCTTAAATTTAAATTATGTACATCCGTTCATTTTTATGTTATTATATAGATAAGGGAGTTTTTTATTTATAATTATTTTATGATATAATGAAGTTGTCTGTAGTCTGCTTCTGTTTGGATGTTTAGCCCTTAAGCTTCTATTAATTTGTGTGAAATTTTGTCAAATTTACGAATACAATAAATAAATCTTAAACAGGCATTTTGAACTCTTTGTGTCCTTCTAGCAGAATCATAATCTAGGCGAGGTGAGTATATCTCTGAGCAATATGAGAACTGGCGGAGCACTAGAGCATCACACAGCATTTTATTTTGATCCTCATTCAATCTATGTGGATGCAGTAACTTTAGATTCAGTTATGCTTTTTGTATAGACTTCATTATTTTTTTCGTACCGATATCAACCAGTCAGAAGGGATTTAGTTAAGTTATCTTATATAATTTCGATAATACAATAGCGATGATATTAGAGTAACTCCACTAAACTTGAGCCAAGTTACGAATGCGAGACATGTAAACAAAGATTGTGGCAGTTCTTAGTGCGGCTAAACCAGTTTCACACGGTGCGCATTTTACGTAAACTTCCGTCGCATGTTGCTGTAAAGTAAATAACAAACGCCGTACGTGTTACAATTCTTTTCTTAATAATAATAATAATAATAATAACTTTATTGATTTAAAAATAAATATAACAACAAAATAAACTTATGAACTAGGCGAAGTCCAGTTCGAAGGGAAATCCGAAGGAAATCCCACCGCCTGCTCCACTTAACCTAGACAATTGTTGGAACAATAATGTTCTGCAATTCGATTATCAGAATCATTATAAGGTATTTTTGTTTTTGTCCAGTCAGGTATAAAGTAGTATTGCGATTATGGATTAAGAATAACAAAAAAGATTTAAAAAGAAAAAGAAACACGGTGTTACGACAAAGTGGCTGTACTTTATTTCTAAAGTAAAATTTTTAATTTAAAAGGCGTTTCCCTCCGTTTGTAATTTGAATAAGAGAAATCTTAATTTAATTTTAAAAGGACTAATACTTAACGTCTTTAAATCGAGGGGTAGCTTGTTGTAACCATTAACGACACAGTAAGAAAAAGAGCGTTTAAATAACGCAGTATGATGTATAGGCGGAGTTAATAGACCTTTATATCTGAGGTTCAGATTATGTACATCAGTACGGAAGGTTAGCCTTTCATATAGATATGAAGGATATTTATTTACAATTAAATTATGATAAAGGCAACACGAATGTAAAACACGCCTATGCAACATACTTAACCAATTTAAAGTTACCAGCTTTTTAGTTACACTTTCATGTTTTTTAATGCCAAAAATAAGACGTACACATGAATTTTGTAGTTTCTGAATCCTTTTAACATCTATGGAAGTAAGACAGGGACCATAGACTGCATCACAGTAGTTCATTCTAGACAGGACTAGAGAGTTGCAGAGTTGGATCTTAATTTTCTGATTAAACAGGTGTCGGCTATGATATATAGCTTTGATAGAGGCGTACGATTTGCGTATGCAATCGGTTACATGTTGACTAAACCTCAGGGCATGGTCAATTACTAGACCTAAACTCTTGACAGTTTCTTTCAACGGCAATGATACATTGTCAATCCTAATATCTGCAGATTCAATAATAGTGCGCCTGTCAGATTTCCTACCAAACACAATTGCAACCGATTTTTTAGGATTTAACTGTAAGGCATGATCTTTGGATATATTTCGTAGATTCTGTAAGTCAATATTAATTAGATTAAACGATTGATTAGCAAGAGTTTTAGGAAAAGAATAATATAACTGGGTGTCGTCGGCGTATAAGTGCACTTTGCAGGATTGCAAGCAAGTGATAAAATTGAAAGTATAAATAGTGAATAACACAGGACCCAGTATTGTACCTTGAGGAACGCCTTTATTAATATAAGAAAACGAAGATATCGAGCCAAGTAATCTAACAGCCTGAGACCTATTGGAGAGATAATTTTTGAAAAACAGCCGAGCACTAGACGTTAATCCAATATAGTGTAATATAGATAGGAGCATTGAGTGATTAATAGTGTCGAATGCCTTTGAAAAATCAAGGAGTATCAGAGCTGTTATCTCACCACGATCAGTAGCATTAATGATATCATCAATAATATTTAATAAGGCGGTGGTACAACTAAATCCTGGTCTGAATCCAGATTGAATATTAGGCAATATTTTATTTATGTTCAGGTGATTGCGAAGTTGAGTCGAAACAATTTTCTCCAATATTTTCGATAGTGCACATAAAATACTGATAGGTCTGAGATCCTTAAATTCAGTTGGAGAATTAGTTTTTGGTAAGGGAATTACAAATGCCTTCTTCCAGCAGTTAGGAAATACCGAATTTGTTAAACAATAGTTGAAAATGTGAGTTAAAAAAGGAAGAAGAAATGGAACACATATTTTTATAATTTGTATAGAGATACCGTCAAAGCCAAGGGCTGTGGATTTTATTGAACAAATCGTTTTAAATACTACATCTTCAGTATCCATAGAGAAAGAAAATTGAGAAGATAGCGAGTTTAAAGTATTGTTGTTATAGAAGTTTATTATATTATCATTAACAGGTAAATCCGGTACACAATTAATAAAATAGTTATTGATATCATTGACATTTGTGAGATTATTAGGTAAAGTACCTTGTTTATTTTTTAAAATATTTAATTTCCCCAATTCAGCCCACATTTCTTTATTACTTAAATTTTTGAATTTATTATTATAGTAAGCTTTCTTTTCTTTCCTAATTGATAATGTTGTGAGATTGCGTAGTTGCCTGTAATATCTTCCATGTTCCACATTTTGTGTCTTTTTAAATTTGCTCTTGGCTTTGTCTCTTAAGGTGGGCATACACGATACGGTTTACCGGAAGGTAGGCCTTCCGGTTTGCAATCCGGAAGGCTAAACCTGTACCCCCGGCGCAGGCATACACATTACGTTTTCTCGCAGGATTTTGGCCAGTCTTTTAAAGTGTTCAGAATAGCGAAAAGGTCATATTGATAATATGATTTCGAAAAATGATCTTTAATAGGATTGACAGTTCCATTCTTCCGAAAAAAGATGAAGAGCGCACACGTTCAAAGTGGGTGAAACAGTGGTTAAGAAATCGACAAGAGCATTCTCATATCGACCTAATATACGAATTATTAAATTATAGGTAGATAGTTGAACAAACCACGGTAAAATATAATATACCGGGTGACCATAAATGGTTGTGATTTTTTTTTCTTAGGTTGGCACTGTTTATGTTGGGGGCACTGTAAATCTATGTTAGCAGGTTAGGTTTTGCGTCAGTTTGTGTCAAAACTGACGCAAAACCTAACCTTCTAACCTTTAATTTGATATAGACTTACAGTGCCACCAACATAAACAGTGCCAACCTAAGACAAAAAAAATTCAACCATTTATGGTCACCCGGTACTACTGAATAAAATCACTGTCATCACGCTAACTCTCGGCCTGTACCCACAACTTGCACATACACGTTCCGACTTATATGCGATAAGGAAAGCCGGCAGGCAAAATTTCAAGTGTTGACAGTTTTTCGGGAGGCCGAGAGTTCAGGGCTAGCCTTCCGGCCGATGTATCCACTAACAATACAGTTTGCCTTCCGGATTACAAGCCGGAAGGCCTGCCTTCCGGTAAACCGTATCGTGTATGCCCACCTTTTGTGATATTAAAAGTTTAGTATTTTCGGTCAGCCATGGCGCCGGAGGTTTAGTCAAACGAGAAGTGACATATGGTGCGTGAATATCCAATAAAATATTAATATTTTCATTTAGAAAATTTACCTTATCGTCAATGTTATCAATATCGAAAATATTTTTCCACGGAATGGATTGAAGATGTGAGTAAAATAATTGAATATCAAAATTTTTAAAATCGCGGTAAGTTCTAACTACTGGAATAGGCTTAGTATGGCTCGAACCAACTTGGCAATATGTTAGCTCGTGGTCAGATACACTATCTTCCACACTAGTAACACCCGTCGATATCGGAAATAAATCATTTGAGATAATTATGACATCAATAAGTGTACGAGAATGATCGGTTACGCGAGTTGCCTCTTCAATTATTTGTTTTAAATCAAAAGTTTCGAGTAAAGAATAAAACTTTTTTGTGGCTGATGCTTCGAAGTCAAATAAGTCGATGTTTAAATCGCCCATACAAAGTAGTTTATGTGCAGTTGGTACTAACACCGACAATGCATCCTCAAATGAATCAAGAAACGTCAAGTAACTCATACGCGGAGGTCTGTAAAATACGCCAATAACAAAGTTATCAAATTCGCAACCATTCAATCTAATCCACAGTTCCTCTATTTCATTTGTAGTTTGTAAAACTGCAAATGAAATATGTGATCGTATATAAAACCCCACTCCGCCGCCTCTGCCGTCACGATCTTTTCTACTAAATGTATATCCTTGAATACTTACAACATGTGAGGGTATTGCAGGAGTTAACCAAGTTTCTGAAACAGCCACGATGTCGTAATTATTGGCTAAAATATGAGCTCGGAAGTCTAAAAAACCTGAAACCAGAGATTGAGCGTTTAAATGGGCACAGTTTAAATTTCCATGCATAACAAATGTACTTGTCTACAAAATATATTGAGAATTATAATAAAATTATCAGTAGGTGAACAGACAATCGAATTGCAGGACAGAACCAAAAAATAAACCTAAAACTAATGCGAGGTCGAAGGAACCCAAATATGTACTTCTTTGCAGCACTGCTTGCCGTACTGTGATAACGATAAATCAAACGTATCGACTATTTTGTAAATAAATGAAACATGAAACATTTTTCACACTTAACAACCAATTAATCAATGAAATCAAACAGTTTATTTTACAAAAGAATGAATAATACCAAACTTAAATGCTTCATATGCTAAACAAAAATATTTAATGATTATAAATGAATGAAACTAACGTCCCTTTGCACAAAAATATAATACATAATCAAATAATCACCAATTCTCACTTTGGAAAAACGAAAGCACGTAAACTGGCGATGTCTTTGAAGGTGTTGATACCGACATCATTTTTAATCTTGATGGTCCCATCAAGCGACCATACATTGCGGATACCGTAAGTTTGAATTGCTGTCATCAATAAGGTGTGCCTGTCCTTGGTCAAGTCCTCCTTTATAATAACGCCACTGTTGGCCAAAAACTTTTTATTCTTAAATACAACATCTCTGTATTTATAAGAGATAAATTTAATAATAATAGGGCGCGGTCGCACTCGTTGAGATTGAGATGACCCAATTCGGTGGCACCTATCAATATTATCTGGATGGATGGTAACATGCAGTTTTTCCTTGAATAGCGATATAAGTTTATCTTCGAGAATTTCTTGGGGCAGTTCAGGTAGACCAAATATCCTTAAGTTGTTGCGGCGGGTGTACTGCTCTAGCAATTCTAATCGGCAATTCACTTCATTCTTCGTATCATTAATAGTTTTATTGAGCTTATCGCTAACATTTTTTAATGACACTTGTAACTTTTCTTGCAGTTTGTCCGCGATACTATTTAAAAATGTTTCGTCGCTTAACGATTTCGCAAGGGCTTCTGTAACACTTTTTTGAACAGTTTCCGTAATCTTATTTAGATCAACCACACCTGCAATTAGTTCAGATATCATGTCCTTAATTTCTGCTTTACTTTCGCGAGTTAAACCCATGATTTTTAACTATAATATACGGATAATGCACAATTCACAGCACGACGCGCAGGCACGTCTTTACTCGGCGGTGACCATTCGACCGTGTATCTTGATAAATTTGTGGTCCTAAAAAACTGTTCTCTTTACATATGCAGCTTTCTGGAAATTCCCTCTCCTTGATAGACGTTTCAGATTGAATTCCTGTAAAGTAGTTCATTTATAAATATGTACACTAATTACTAGTAAGCATCAAATAAATATTAGCATTCAACAATAGTTACTTTCCATTTAACAATTTAATATGACCAATAAATATTTTGAAGTAATTAGTGACTTCTGGAATTAAACATTAAACTAGCAACCAGTGAGACAAATGTCTCATTTAATAAAAAAAAAGACCGTTTTTCAAATAGAACGCTTATTAAATAAAAACAATATTTTTTAAAATCACGTGATTGAAATTCGGTTCCTGACCTGACATGACCATTCCAAACATATAACTTTAATAACTTTTTTCTCTATCTCTTACGGTTTGGCTGCTGAAACAGCGTCCCGGACGGACGGAAATCACGTGATTTCTCGAAAACCGGAAGTGTCATGTGACTGAAATTCGGTTCCTGACCTGACATGACCATTCCAAACATATAACTTTCATAACTTTTTTCTCTATCTCTTACGGTTTGGCTGCTGAAACAGCATCCCGGACGGACCAGCGTCCCGGACGGACGGAAATCACGTGATTTCTCGAAAACCGGAAGTGTCATGTGACTGAAATTCGGTTCATGACCTGACATGACCATTCCAAACATATAACTTTCATAACTTTTTTCTCTATCTTTTACGGTTGGGCTGCTGAAACAGCGTCCCGGACGGACGGAAATCATGTGGTTTCTCGAAAACCGGAAGTGTCACGTGACTTAAATTCGGTTCCTGACCTGACATGACCATTCCAAACATATAACTTTCATAACTTTTTTCTCTATCTCTTACGGTTTGGCTGCTGAAACAGCGTCCCGGACGGACCAGCGTCCTGGACAGACAAGTCTATTATATAAAGGATATGATATTAAATAGTCATTAATAGTATTTTTCTAAGTCTGTATCGAAAACTCTTACTTTCGAGCATTCATTTGTTAGGAAAAGTAGTGGAGAAAATGACAAGAAATCTTGAAAAGTAACAGTTTTCGAAATTGAATAAGTAAAAGAACTACTGCGGCATTGAACTTACTTATTTACGACGTGTCTTGGTCTTCATCACCTGAGTAGTCTCCATTAACATTAATTACTAATTTGTCAACTGCAACCTCTTTGAAGCCATCAAGCCGGTACATCCTATTTTTGTCTTTAATAACATGGTCAACGCATGTTTTCCAACGGTCCTGGTTCACAAGCAAAATTCCCTCCAACAGTAAGTTCTTTAACTCTTCCAATTTAAAACTTTTGTTATGAGCTGCTATGTGACCTTTAATTTGGACTCAAATCATTTCCCAGTTTTTTGTGTCATTTCCTACTCGTCCATTAAAATCTAGTAGTAGTTTTGTGGACAATAGGACAATATGGAGAGAGGCATAGGAATAGAAATGGAATTAGACTATTGGAATTCTGCACAGATAATAATTTAATAATAACTAACAGCTGAGAAGAACCAAACAGGAAAGAGAAATCAATTACAGACTACATAATAATTGAGGATAACCACAAGAAAGAAATCACAGACACGATGGTAAAAAGAGGAGCTGAAACAGGAACAGACCACTATTTAGTGACCTCACAACTAACAATTGCAACAACAGAGAGAGCCCACAAAGAAAAACAACATGAGGCAATAAAAGTGTATAACCTGAGGGAAAAGAAAAACCAAGAGAAATTGCAACAGAAAGTTACAGAAATATTAGAAAACAAGAACGAGGAAATAACAAATGGAGGCGTAGAAGAAATATGGAAGATTTTCAAACAAAGCTTAATAACTGCTGCTACAAACATATGTGGTATGTATGTATAGAACAAGTAAGAAAAAACAAACCGCTTGGTGGAATGAAGAAATAAAGATACAAGTAAAAAAGAAGAAAGAAAAATGGCAAAAATACCTAACTTCAAAAAACACAGAAGATTACGAGATTTATAAACAGGAAAGGAAGAGAGTAAAGGAATTAGTTTTAAATGCAAAAAGGGAAGAATGGGAAAAATTCGGCAACAAAATGGAAGAAAACAACACCTGCAACCAAAAGATTTTTTATGGGGTTCTGAAAAACATGCGCCAAAAGAAGAACAAATCAGGAGATACTCTAACCAACGAAAAAGAAATTATGCATAAATGGAGACAGTACTATATGGAACTACTGACAGATAATAAAAATAAACAAGACAATCAGTTCAAAGAGACAAGACAAGGAAATAATGAGGAATTAGTGCCAACAAATAATGAAATAACGAGAAGCGAACTGGAAAAAGCAATAAAGAAACTGAAAATTGGAAAGACACCAGGTTACGATAAAATCGCCCCAGAATATATAAAATACATGGGAGAAAAAGGATTCGAGGTACTACTATGACTTATAAATAAGATATGGAAGCTAAAAACAATACCACAAGATTGGGAAATTGCTATAATACTACCAATACACAAAAAAGGAGACACTCCTTGACCCTGAATTCACAACAACCAACTGGATACCAGACCACCAATTTGGCTTTCGCAAATCGCACTCAACAATCCAACAGTGTCATCAGATCACCCAAGTAATAAATACTGCTTTCGAAGAAAAATCCTACTGCGTAGCCATACTTCTGGACGTTAGCCAGGCCTTTGATAAGGTCTGGCATAAAGGACTCATCCATAAAATCCAAGAAATTCTACCACCCTCATTCCACAAGCTGCTAGAATCCTATCTAACTCACCGCCAATTTCGAACACGAATCGATAACGAAACTTCAGTACTATACCCAATCAGTTCAGGCGTACCCCAGGGAAGCGTCCTGGGTCCCTTCCTATATCTATTATTCACCTCAGACCTCCCAACCACTCCTACCACTACGATAGGGACTTTCGCTGACGACACCATTATACTTGCGAAACACAACGATTTAAGCACTGCATCACGTCAAGTCCAAAGTCATCTTAATCTTCTCGAAGCTGGCTCAAGAAATGGAAGATAAAAGGCAACGAAACAAAATCAAGCCACGTGACGTTCACGCTGCGAAAAGAGCATTGTCCACCAATCTACTTAAATAACATCGAGATACCCCGATCAACCTCTATGAAATACTTGGGACTTCACCTAGATAGCAAGCTCACCTGGTGAGATCACATAAACAAAAAAAAGCAACACTTAGAACTACGACTTAAAAGTCTCTACTGGCTAATAGGAAGAACATCATCCCTATTACTAGACAATAAAGTCCTGCTATACAAAACCATTATCAAACCCATATGGACCTATGGAGTGGAGCTGTGGGGCTGTGCTAGCAAGACAAACATCGCAATTATACAAAGATGCCAATCAAAAATATTACGAGCAATAACCAATGCACCGTGGTATATATCAAACACAATGTTATACGAAGACCTTGGCATCCCGTTTATAGCACAAGTCATACAGGATAAAACAACAATACATCTTGACAAGATCGCAGTCCACACCAATCCCCTGCTCTCTGGCAACCCGCACCATGAAGTCATCAGAAGACTCAAGAGACGTTGGCCCACTGATCTACAATAAAGAGGACCCATCGCTGGAGGGGCCCTCACCACGCTTATTCTAAGGACAACAAATTAGCCTATAGAATGCTATTGTATTCTGATTGCTGATTCTAAATTCAATAAACCCTATGGTATACAGTGAAAATTCATGAACTGCGAACACGAGTAGATCAAGGCGAATTTACGATTGCCTAAAAAGACGCCAAGACCGATGGACAGTCGATCTAAGGTACTCTGATATTAATCCACGAGTCGTCTGTGTTGATTGTTTAAGGTTTAAGTAATTGTTCAACGCAGATGAGGCATTCACGCCTAGTGTAATTTTTGTTAATTGTTATATCACAGATAGAATGTATGAGGTACTGTGTTATTCTGGGATTAATTCAAGTGATAAATTCAGAGTTGAAAACAGGATTTTCAGAGATTAACAGTAAAGTGAAAGAAGGTAGTTCACAAAGTAAAACGCATTCTGAAGAAATAAATCAGTTCTTCCGAACAAACTTATTCTTAGTAAAAAAAAAGATGTAAACAAAAATAAAACTATTTTTATTTCAAACAACAAAATTCAAGAAGTTTAAATTAGCTCATGTTCGAAGAGTCTGCCTTCTTGCGTTCAACAATATCCTAAGTGATTATAGAAACTTCTTCGCACATTAGCCGACGTATTAGTGTTCTAGTACTCTGAACAACCCCTTTAATTTTTAAACGCAGTTCTTCTAATCGTTAGTTGTAGTGAAAACGACTTTCCATAGGAAGTTTTTGGCATTTCTGTCACAGTTTCACTAATTTCCATACTTTTGAAATGGCCAACGGGAAGAATATTGCAGCTAAATCTACTAGTTCTGCAATTTATTTAAATGAATAATCTGGATAGTCATTAGCGGCAATACAAACCTCTTCTAAATTCCTGCCTTCGTTGGGAATATTAAGCCTTTTGTGGAGAAACACATTCAAAGTTTCCAAAATTTTAAATAACTCCATGTAAAGTTGATAACGATGAAGAACGCCTATTTCCAAATGTTGTGAAAGAATTTTGAATTTCCCGGACCGTTGGACCCTGATAATCATTTTACAATTTGCACTTCGATTTTAAGATCGAAATGACAGCAGATATTAGCTGCTGACAAAATACGCGAACTGTCAAAGTGAAATTTTCGGCATTTGTAAATTCGACATATCGTCTGTCGTGTTCGTAGTAAAGAAAATCTCTCTGTATATGGTTAGTGTTCTGTAGTTTATATTTATTTTTATATTAGCACCTATATTATAATTTATAATAATTTCTGCACGAAAAGTATGAAGGTTTTTGGTGAAATGTAGTTTTTATATATCATTTCTCAACCTTAATGTTGTTTTTTATGATTTCAATTTTATGTTATGTTATTTACTTTTAAACAATTATATATATTTCTAAATAAATAAGCTTCGACGAAATAATTAAAGATTGGTATTGATCTAAAAGCTATGGTTTCAATGCTTCTTTACTTGATACCTTATTATAGTTTATAGAGTGGGTAGGTCTTTTGTACAGTAGTAGATTAATAGGTACCGAAAGTAATATGGCGGCCTTGTTATTTTCATTACATAATTAACATAGGTATTGCTTTTGTAATCGATGGTGTGAACAGTTGATATTAGACATTTATAGAAATTTTATCGTGATATATTTATTATATACCTTCAGCTAATAAACTGAATTATCGAAGTAAGAGTATGGTTATTTGTAGAACCTAAGTGAATATATCATTTACAACATAACCATATTTACTGCTTAGATCGATTGGCCACAAACTTTCAGACAAATTAAGTGCATCCATCTGTTAGATTCAGTACAATTTTTACACCCACATGATGCCTACTAACCGCTTATATCTTTTTGTGCACACGTTCTGCATGCATGGTAGGTATATACCGGTACAATGTTCATAAATGTCTAATAACATTTCAGTAAGTAAATGACTAACAAGCATTCGTACTATAAATATCCTCTTGTTCCAGAAACGTGACAAAACTACTGGAGTAGTGGCTGACGGAATAGCAACGAGGTGTCTTGTATGATTTTGCAACTGTTTCAGGTATACAGAATTAAATAGATTGCCAGTAGAAATTGGGAGAATAGGATTATTAGCGGCCATGAAACACTTTTCTCTCTCAAAAATAATATCGCAAATGCAACCTAACTTTTATGTACAATATACTCTATTTTTTAAGGTCGCGGAAGTTATGCAGTCTATCAATCAAATATAATTGTCAACTTTGTGGTGCTCTTGTCATTATGACAGCGGATAAAGTTAGGGCAAACTTTGCATGTAATAACAAACTGCCTTTTATGAACTAACTGATTTTCAATTTCAACTCCTCTAATGTCATAGCAATGATAAAGCATTGACAAAATAAAGAAACCAAACTCGTTAAATTATCTTTTCAAATTAACGCTCAAGAACATTTTTTAATCCAGAATATAGTTGCCTTTTTATATGATACTCAAATGTGGGCTTCCTGTCAGCAACTCGACTCTACAGGCCGTCTGATAAAATGACTCGCCCTTGTAGACTTGTCATTTTATCATGAACGGTTTGTATTGTCAAGTTTCCTGGCAACCCAATTTTTGTTAGAAAAGCAACTATATCCGGATAAAATATGACCTTGCGTGAGTGAAATTATCAGAATTAACATTCTAAAAGCTCATTAATACAAGTTTAAATGCTGCATTTCTATTCATTTCTTTTTTCAAGTATTTTTGGTAGTCGGCTTTGTCTTCTCCCATCTATTGGTGTCTAATTTGTGACTCATCTAATCCATCTGTCTCTTGGTATTCCACTTGTATGTCCTACCCAATATCATTTTAAAGTTTTACGTCTTTAAATTATGTTTGTGATTTCTGATCCTCTCCTTATTTCTTGTATCCGTATTTTTTCTTTTAGCTTTGCGTTTGACGTGAATATTTCTTTTTTAATTTATGTCACTTTATTTTACGGTAAGGATTCTCTGTCAGTTCCCAGGTTTGTGCTTCGTATGGCTAGGGATAATGAACATATTAAATACTTACCTTTTACGAAATGTGGGCATTTTGTTTTTAAAAATATTTCGCAATCGACTTAAATTACGTATGTCTAAGTGTATTTAAATGATATTTTTTGCTGCTTTTTTCATTAACTCACGTTTATACGTATTTATTTTCACTCCGTGTATTACCACATTATTTCTTCTTTTCTCATTTTCTAATCTTTCTATTCTGTCATTTAAATCTTGAATGACTCCTTTCATTTTTCATTGTGTTCATTAATTTTTTGATTTTCTTGTCTTAATTCCCTTACCTCATTTCTATACATAAGTTGTTCTTTTTGTAAATTGTGTACTTTTGTTAGGTTAATAATCATGCTCATTATCTTCTATAAATGCTCTTTATTTTTTTTTACTATAGCTGGCATTTGGTACGTTTTATTAAATTTTTTCTGAAATCCCCAATTATAATAAAAATTAATGTTTTTGCACTTGCGGGACTAAAGTTGGCACTTTAGTCACTTATTTCAGGGACTAAAGTAGCTCATTTAATCTCTAGGGACAGAAGTAATTACTTTAGCCCCTAGGGACTAAACTAAAAAATGTTACCGTATCTATGGTAATCTATGGTAAATTCGGGGTTAACAGGTTAGGTTTCGCGTCAGTTTTGACATAAACTGACGCAAAACCCTATCTACTAACCTCGAATTTGACATAATTGTGAGCTCTTGTCATAATGACTTACAGTGCCACCAACTTTAAAATTTACCAAAGGCTACTAATTTTACAATCATTGTAACTAAAATGTCAATAAATGACGTTTAAAAAAATGGGTTTTCGTTTTAAATCTTCCTGCAACGTGAAAAAAATAGTATATGCAACTCGGAGAGAATGCTATTTTGCTTCAGTGCAATTTCTGACTCGAGGGCTTCGCCCTCGAGTCAGAAATTGTACCTCAGCAAAATAACGCATTTCTCTCCCTCATTGCATAATCTACTATTACTAATTTAATAATTGAATGGGCAAGAATCTGAAGTTTCTGTTTGTTCAAATGCGATGGTAGTTCACAATGAAAATAATGGTAGTACCTATCCGAAATAAAAGTGCTTTGTTGTCCGGGATTAATATATCCAATGTAGAAAACACAACTATAAATATTAATATTTAATAAAACTTTAGAAAATAATGTGTAAATGTTTTCGTGACTAGTCAGGAAAATGCAATTTTCGCGCCGCATTGCCGGAGCGAAAATAGTACTTTCGCTCCGATTTCAGAAAAATATTGTTATCGGGAAAAGAGATCTCTACGTTTCAGGATATCTAGATGACGAAAAATGTTTTTCCGTCGACCTACCTATAAAATGTGATTTTACGGACGCATTTACGTACGAAAACTGTCACTTTTTTGGAGACCATTAACTTTCCGTCCGCAAACACTTTTTGTCCGCAAATGCTTTTCGTCCGCAAACACTTTACGGCTGCACTTTACAGCCGCGAACACTTTTCGTCTGCAAACACTTTTCGTCCGGAAATGCTTTTCGTTCGCAAACACTTTACAGCCGCACTTTACAGACGCAAACGCTTTTCGTCTGCAAACACTTTTCGTCCGCAAATGCTTTTCGTCCGCAAACACTTTACGGCCGCACTTTACAGCTGTAAACGCTTTTCGTCTGCAAACACTTTTCGTCCGCAAACATTTTTCGTCCGCAAACGCTTTTTGTCCACAAACGTTTTTCGTCCTCAACAACTCTTATAATTCAGACCCCACTTTAATTTTTTTTTCAAATTATGATGGTCGACGGAAAAATTTAATATGCACCTCGGACGAAAACTGCTTTTTATGGTCTTGCCTGATTGCCTGCCTCGGCTATCGCCTCGGCCAGCAATTTCAGGCATCGTCCATAAAAAGCCAGTTTTTCGGCCTGGATACATAAATAACTATTATCCGCAAACGTCATAAAAGTGACAACTTATGTGTCTTTATTGACAAGGTAAAAGTGTCACTTTATCTGATTAAGCAGATAAAATAGCAACTTTTGCGTACTTACTACGTAATCACATAAAATAGTTGCTCTCTTTCTTTCTTTCTATGTTTATTCGCTATCTCCTCCGAAGATACTGGACCGATTAAATTGTATGATGGCTTAAAATTTTTCTAATTTTTAGACTTAGATAGTAGGCCGGTTTTTATTTTCAAAAAGAGTACGAAAAAGTTTTAATTTAATTAAATCCTTTAAGCAGCGGAGCGGAGCATCTGTCGCCGTGGGCTATGGTGTGACAGCTGCTGTGGCCGTGTGCTATTAGCTCGGGTGATTTAGTATGTTCATATATCATTATAGTAGCGCGTTATTTAAACAACCGAGGTTGGCGCAGGGGTAAAGTACTCGCCTGTCACGCGGGTGGC
Organism: Agriotes lineatus; assembly: GCA_940337035.1. NCBI lineage: Eukaryota > Metazoa > Arthropoda > Insecta > Coleoptera > Elateridae > Agriotes > Agriotes lineatus. The sequence continues at coordinate 280,364 of CALNHX010000284.1, forward strand.
CCGGGTTCGATTCCCGGCCGATGCATTCTTTTTTTAAAATTTATATTAATGAAATTTATCTGAATATGTTTGCAGATAAAATAGTATATGTTATTCGGAGTAAAAGTGACTTTATGTGGCTTAGCCGAATTATTTGCCTCACTAACGTTCGGCTAAATAAACTTCAGCTTCGCCACATAAAGTATCACTTTTACTCCTAATAACATAATCTACTATTCTCTATTGCGTTTGTCTTGTCTGTCTGTGTCTGTTGACGGTATAATTGAAAAACTATTTGTTGGAGGAAGACAGTATATTGTATGCGGATTAGATGTCTAACTTGCTTAAAACCGAATATACTTTCGGTGAAATATTTACAGGGTGAGCACATAAAAAAATAAAAGTCTGCCTATTTTTGCTTTAACTCTATAACTATTAGATAGATAAAAATATTTTACACATAGCTTAGGATTTTACCCTTGACGAAAATAGGCATATTTAGGCTCCAACAGACACAGAATGAACATCTTTGAAAAATTTATTTTGTGTATTTTCATTTTAACTTCAGAACTATTGATTAAAGAAAAATAGTTTATATTGCATATAACTTAGACTTTTACTCTTAAACAAATTAGGCTAATTTTGGTCCCAACATATACAGGGCGAACATCTTAAAAAAATATGTTGTCTATTTTTGCTGTAACCCAAAATTGTTAGACGCATAGTTTCTTGTGTAGCTAGGCACTAAAGTCGAAATTTTTATCACGAATGTAGAATTTATTTAATAAAAATGCAGTATATGAGGGATAAAAAGAAATGGCAGTGGCGAGGATACATTAATATTTTTTTAAATCGAAAAGTGACATTTTAGTCCAACAAAATTCTGTCAAACGAGGTTTCTTGTAGGTTATATCGACGTTTATCTGTCACCCAACTTCAAAAAATCGTAAAATGGATTACTCCACGGAAGTTCCGTGTAAAGCTCTTTAAAAATTTTTACTTACCAAAAGTGTCCTCTTTATATTGGTTTTCCTTGTATTCTATTGCTACATTTTTAATGGATTAATGACAATCTACTTTTGTTGTAGGGGTGTAGATGTCCAACTTTTTTTGGCTGACGTATTAAAAGCAATTTAAAGAAACATAATGAACATTAAACAAGAAACTGTGGAGAGTAGTGAGCCTTGTAGTTCCACAGGAACTGCATCTTGCATATTTCAGAACACGGATAACAATGTACATTTTGATAAGTTATTGCTAAAACAAGAACGTACTGATAAAATCGGTATTCATACAGAAATGAGTATTAAACAAGAATACTTCACAGTAAGAAATGAATGTTATCAAAACAAAAGGGATAAAAAAAATACAATAAATATAGCTATGAAATCTTACAACATAAAGAAAGCTTACAGTTGCATAATTTGTGAATACAAAACAACACGTAAAAGTGATTTAGTTACACACACGAGGTCTCACACAGGAGAAAAACCATACAGTTGTTCAGTTTGTGAATACAAAGCAACACGGAAAGATCATTTAGTTACACATATGAGATTACATACAGGAGAAAAGCCATACAGTTGCTCTGTTTGTGAATACAAAGCAACAAAGAAAGATCATTTAATTGAGCATATGAGGTCTCATACAGGAGAAAAACCATACAGTTGCTCTGTTTGTGAATACAAAGCAACACGGAAAAATAATTTAGTTAGACATGTGAGTTTACATGCAGGAGAAAAACCATACAGTTGCTTCGTTTGTGAATATAAAGCAACACAAAAAAGTGATTTAGTTACACACATGAGGTCTCATACCGGTGAAAAACCATACAGTTGCACTGTTTGTGACTATAAAGCAACACATAAAAGTTGCTTAGTTACACACATGAGGTCTCATACGGGAGAAAACCATACAATTGCTCTATTTGTGAATACAAGGCAAAACAGAAAAATCATTTAATTGTACATATGAGTTCTCATCACGGGGGAAAAGCCGTACGGTTGCTCTATTTGTGAATACAAAGGAACATTCAGAACTCATTTAGTTAAACATATGAGATCGCATACAGGAGAAAAACCTTTTAGTTGTTCTGTTTGTGAATACAAAGCAACACGGAAAAATTCTTTAGTTAGACATATGAGGTTTCATACAGGAGAAAAACCATACAGTTGCTCTGTTTGTAAATACAAAGCAACACAGAGAAGTAATTTAATTAGACATATGAAGTCTCATAAAGAAGAAAAACTACAAAATGACAAAATAATTTAGTTTTGTGTGTGAAGTCACGTACATGAGAAAATCCCTAAATGTTGCTGTTTATGGATGCAAATTAATACAGAAAAATTATTTATACAATACCTGACATCTTGTAGTAGGTATAGGAGAGAAGTTTTAATTTGTAAATGTAAAACTGTATATAAAAATAATTTAGTTACACACACGATATAACTTAGGAGCAAAGTGAACACTGTAAATATATGTAAACTATTAATCTTATAATATGTTCAAACTAATGTTTGATTATGGGACGAGACAATTTAGTGGAATTAAGTGAAATAGTGCGGACGCGGAAATAGACTGTAAAAACTAGATTACGGCATGTGCTGATTACAATATGTGTTTACAACACACAGCTAACGTCGGCTTACTGGGTCAAGTTACGTTACGATAAAGAAGTTTTATGCAGACTGCTGCAATTTTAGTACTAGGACTAGATCAGATTTACACATTGTAAATGTGCATTATTATGCAAACGTCATGTTTTTGTGCCTACACCAATATTAGGTTTTGAGTTCAAAAGACAGCAACATGACGTACATGTAATCATATATAAAGACTGTATTTATTTATTTAATAATTTTCAATATACTTCTAAACTCTGAGGTGTATTCACTTGTGACCGACACAGGCTACAATTGCCTAAGGGGTAGTTAGGACTGGCTACTCCTGTCACATTTTAAATCAAAATCCTTCCTCTCCTTTCATCAAGTGTAAATCCCTTTCAGTAAAGCAACCTGGTTATATAACACAATTACAAATCAAAGGCTTGCATAAATTCAAGGAGCATTACGGACATAATAAAAATGAAATATAATTAATACAGGGTGTGTGAATGAGTTCTGACAGTTTTCCATGCAGTGCTATATCAAATTGACATAGGCAATAGATAAGCCGAATTTGACTGATTGTAACCTGTTTAACACAGCCTTCCATTTCAGTAGTCGTGGCTACTTTGTCGGTTAGCTCATGGTGTAAAGAATACAAGGTGTAACGTTCTTCAGAATGGAAGAATTGTGGGCGGAGCCTCAAATTCAAGGGGCGCTAATTTTAAATGGAGATACACAAGGAAAAATAAAAAGACAGTTGTATTAAACGCAAAAACCTGCCGTGTGCCGTATTGTTTTTCTGTATACTGAACAAGATCAAGAACCATTTTTATTTTATTAAAGAATTATCACAAACTATTTTCTTTAAAAATTCTGTCATTCTTGTTATACATTTAGTAGTACTGCAGTGTATTGTTGGTGACGCTGTTTATGTCAAATTCGAGGTTAGGTTTTGCGTCAGACTGGCGAAAAATCTAACCTAACTTCAAATTTGATATGGACTGACAGTGCCAGCAATAATATACAATCGCGACCATGATGGATTTCCTGAGTAGGTGTATTGGGGATTGATTGACATCTCCCCTCTACTTTCTGAATGACTGTGCATCTCCGGGAACGTGTCATCTTGTATTCTTTACACCATGGGTTAACTTACATATGTCAGATGAGATCCACTTTTACTTATTAGTTTTTTCGACATTGAGCAATCGAGGCTCACCATTCAAGCAGGCCAGCTGGCCCTGCTCTCGGCTCCAAAAACGAACGTGTTTGCAGTTTAGTAGTTACGTATCTATGCGAGCTTCCAGGCTACGCTATGGAAAAGTTTGCTAGGGTGAAGGTTGTTACAGGTTATAACGCTGATGTGGTCTCGTAGATGTGGTATTTGCAAGTATAATATAACGTTACCGTAACCGCGTTATAGCAATCTTAAAAAACAGATCTACCTCATTTAACCCTATGGGTGGTAAATTCCGAAAACCCCAGAAAATGATTTGCCTGATTTGTAAAAAAAAGTAATATGCCGAATTTCAAGTCTCTACCTGCAGTAGTTCCCGCTTTTTGGTGATATTTAGAAAAAAATATATCCACCATCCATTTAACCCTTTTGGGGGTGAATTCCGATAAACAGAAAATTCTTTGACACGATTTTTATAAGAAATTGATTTCCCGGATTTTAACTTCCTACCTGCAGTAGTTACCGCGTTCCAGCGATATTTACAAAACATCTACCTCATTTAACAATTTTCGAGGGGTGAATTTCGAAAATATTTCGACCTGATTTGTAGAAGGAATTCATTGGCCTAATTTGAAGTTCCTGGGTGTAGTAAGGTCTACACATTACTCTTTTTCTGTGACGTCAAAATTTTCTCTCTTTATTTAACAATAAGGAACTGACCGAAACAAAAAAACTGCAGTTTTTGGTCAAGTCCGCTTCAAGTATGGCTTGTTTTATAATACATTTGTCCAAAATTACAGTAAAATAACACGCAATAACAAGCAAGCGAGCAAGCCTAAAGTCTTATTTTAAGAGTGTGAGACTTCTTCGAAGAGGAGAAACGTTGAATTACATAGGTCAAGAATGTCTTGGTTTGAATAATGTACTATTTAGAGCATCCCTTACATTAAAGGTTAGGTATTGTTATGATACATGATGCGGGAAATTAAAGCATATGAAAGAAATATTTAAAATGAACTAATAAAGTTGGACAGTTACAATAATTGAATCTTGATGGGTATAAAGTTTTGAACATGAATAATGAAAGTAAAAGATACAAGGGATCTTTTCATTGATTTAATGATTTAATATTGTTATATTTATTGGAATGGATTAAACTTAATGGTTGTATTTAATATTTATAAAAATAAACCAAGGTAACATTGACAAATGTATTTGTTAAGAAAATTCTGTATATAGCATTATTTAGAAAAAAATAGGAAGTGTGCATTAAGAATTGTCTCTAATAGATATAAAGTTTGTTTAAAAACAGTTACATAAAACAACTCAAGAAAGCATGTATGTAATTTGGCTATAATAATTTTGGTATAATAAAAAATAGAATCTCTGCCTTAATTTGTCTAATTTTGGTGATAACAAATCAAATAAAGGCTGAAAACAAATCTACGAGGTAAAATAAAGTGAAATATTAAAATGGAAACGATATTGTGACATCAAGTGTTAGAGGAGAAGCTACAGATACAGTTAATTGGATATAGAATACAGGACATTATACTAGTTGAGGGGATTTGGATTTATTCATACGTACAAGATATTAGAAGAGGTATTTTACAATTTATTATTTGATTTGGGTGTTCTGTGGACGTTGTTTGAGACATCAGATTATCTGCAAAAAGGGGAACAAAGTTACAATTGGAATTTATAAAAGGATAGTAACTTACCAGGACTTGGATCGTGTGATGGTGACATCCAGAAGGAGCCGTGGCATCCGGCAGGAACAGTGACATCCAGGAGTAACCAGGACAGGATTTTGGAACCAAGGGAGTTGATTTGACCGGACAGAACCAGAAGGAGGTTACCAGGAGGTAGATCGTGTGACGGTGACATCCAGGAGGAGCTAGGATTGGAATTAGGGATCTGAGCAGTTGGTTTGACAGGTCAAGAGTAGTTGAAAGGATTCACGGACCATCAAAGGGGTTGCTGTTGGTGAATTGGACATTGAGTGCTGCAGTCTATCGATGACAGGATCCAGTAGTGATTGGTGTTTGCAGTAGAAGCATGAGCAGCTATTAAGGTTTGTTAAGATAAGTTGAAAAAGCATTTTGAATAACTGTCAATTTTGAAAGTTTAGTTAGTACTTACATAGGTAATTTGAATAGTAGTAAATGGCTCTATGCTTAAATTGCTATAGTTTCGTGAATAGAATTGATCGGAATTACGCTTAAAGTTATGACATTAATTTGGTTGGGAAGGAAAGAATAAATCTAGCAACGGCCCTTCGGTTTGGTTATGGTAAATAACAATAACTAAGTCTGACCTGTTTCTCCTGCGCTGGCTACTTCCCCTCGATTTGATTATTATTCAGTTTAAACGGCGCGACCGATGTTATAATTTAAATTGAGTTCGGCTAAAATGGATGGGAGTCCAATGGTTCCCTTGAATATCTGGATTTTCTTATGGTTGGGCACTACACAACACTGAAGGTTTAGATCAAAAAGTTGCAATTAGGACTTAGTTAAAATTTTCACCGAAAAATGTGATCGACGGGTTAATTTATTTCACGAGACCGGGACGCGCGAACTGCCCTCGCGGTTCGCGTTCCCCAAAAGGTAATTTTCTATCGTGGGGAGCCGGGTGTTTCTCGGGCTTCCCCGTTTTGCAAAACTCGCATTTTTGACTTATACTTCGCGCGCTCTGGGATTGCAAATTCTGCATATCCCACGCGGTTTTGCACTGCCTGCCAATTCGGCACTTCTTTATTCTGAGAAAGCTGTTGGTTAATTAACACCGGATGTAATTCAACCGCTTCTTGGATTATAACGACGTAGCTTTCCGTTCTTGGCAAATGAACTTTCGCGTTCGCTATAATTGTAATTTATGCAGGGGCGGCTTTGATTTATTCTTTTCTTCTGACAACTTAACATTTATAAGTCTTATAATTACAAACGCAATTTCTTGCGGGTTGTTACATCAATGTGAGATACATTTGTCAGTTTACCTATTTTAATTAATTTTGAAAGTCAAGTTTGACGTTAAGTATCATTGATAGCAAACTAGATTTTGATGAACCCACCCTGAAAATAAGAGCTCTCGATTTAAAAGCAGTTATCATTTGATACTTAAATGATCTTTTCAATTTCACTGTAATGTAAGACCTACGTTTTAACCGCTATGTTTTGTTATTTCTGACGTCACAGCAAAAGGGTAATGTGTAGACTGAGATGCTATATTTATACGAGCAAGCTTGTCCGCCATTTTTTAGTTACTGGAAGTGGCGGCAAATTCAAATTCTAGTTACTTTCCAATTAGCACACGGTGAGTCGGAAAAGCAACGATCATGTCATTGTATCAGTCTTAAAAAGGACTGGTTTTAAACAAATTAAAAGAAATCAGAAAAAATCGTAACGAAAACACTGTTAACTAACTCGCACGTGGTTCAAACTACAGAACTTTACTTAGTTCAAACAACAGTGGCGAGTGACAGAACTGACAGATACAGTTGACAGCACAGAACAATACCTATACACTGTATATGGATTTAAATAACCACACTTGGATGAAGACTGTAATTATAATTAGTATCGTAATGGAATGAACCAAGATTTAAATCAGCGTGCAGTGTTCTTCTAGATCGAGCAGTGCGTACTCAAACGGTTTCCAGTCTTGCTTGGCTGACAGACGACAGAACGCACGGTTTCCGATCAGCGCAGCCAACGGCGCTAAAGTCCCTGTGACACAAAATCTAGTGAGATAAGCTTGCCTGGTCTATAAAGCACTCTAGTGTAGACTTTAGTTACCGCGTCGTGGCGATATTTAGGTAAACAGATCTAGCCCGTGTAACCCCTTTGGGGGGTGAATTTCGAAAAACCCTGAAAATAGTTTAACGTGGCCGAGCGGTTAGGGCGTCAGGCTGCGGTGCCACGGTACGGGGTTCAATCCCGACATCTGGTAACTGGCGGGCGGCCCACCCAGTCGCTTTAAAAATTGGGTATCGAAACCACAGTTGTGGAAGTAGGGAAAGTAAGGCAGTCGTCGAAGGCGTGATGCTAACCACATCACCCAGTACGCCGTTAATGGTGTGCCATATGACTGGGTTTCGGAAAGAGATATTGTGGCGACCCTGACTCGTCTTGTCTCAGGCTATGTTCCTACATGGAATAAAGTGCCCGAAAAAATAATATTCCGAATTTTAACTTCCTACCTGCAGTACTTTCCGCGGTGTGGCGACCTTTAGAAAAACTCATCTACCCCATTTAACGCTTTTGGAGGATAAACTCCAAAACACCCAGAAAATGGTCCGACTCGCTTTAAAAAAGGAACTCATTGACCTAATTTCGACTTCTTAGGTGCAGTTATTTGCAGGTAGGTATTAGAGGTGGAATTTTGGAAAATCCTGTCTTTAATACTTCCCTGCGTAGCTAAGTGAACCTTTCTGCTAAATCTCAAGTTTGTCGGCCCAGGGGTTACGGCTCTGCATTGATTAGTGGGGGCTTGGTATTGTATATGCATATACGGGGTGGTTGTAAATCGCTAGCCAGCCCATAACTTTGTTAATAATGGAGATATCGAAAAACACCTTTTTTCGTTTTAAAGGTCATACCGTCTATAAATTGTCATAAATATATTTAGATCAAAGCCTCCTAATTTTGCATAGTGATGCAGGACTTTGGTTTGTTAAATGGAACACCCCATACATTTTTACATATTTGAAATATGCGCATTATGATAGCACGCTTAGAATGCGATTTTGGAACTCGTTATTGTTTGTAATAAAAAATATATTTACTTAAAGTAATCTATGACGCAAAAACGTTGACAAACCAATTCCACCTACCTGTAACTTCCTCAATACCGAATTATCGCACCAAACGTACTGAAATAGTTAAAAACCATATTTTTTCTAATTATGTTTTACGTATTTTTGTTTTTTTAAAAGAGTTTAAACGAAATGGCGAATATGGTACAATGTTGGAAAGTTTGTTACGTGCTAAAAGCATATTGTACTAATGGTAGTAGTTTACGGTATATATAGTCGTGAATAAACGATCAAGTGGGAAAACGCGGTGAAAGCGTATAAAAATTAGTATCAGAGATGCAAGGTTTGTTAAAAAGAAAAAGAGGGTAGAAATTGGATAACAGTTTTTGTTTTCAAAAACGAGTGACGGAATTGGATTGTGCAAAAGGTTTTCGTGGAAAAATAATCTGAAACTCGTAATTTCTCGTGGTGTCGGTGATAGTATTGGATACTGGCTGACCGTGCTTGTAGCAGATTCTGGGAACGATTTTACTTTCCGTCGGACGGAGATCCGAGTCAATTTTGACGATATAGGAACCACGGAAAACGTTGCATAATTTATTGCCTGTTAAGTACAGGGTATGTATAGTCATTTTGCATTTATCTCATTCTATTTCGTAATTCATTATTATAGCAACAAGTATTAGGCGGAAAACATACATTAGTTTGGGGAAGCTCGTCTTCTGAAATTCGTCACGCAGTTTTGGTGTCTACTTGCGGTAGGTGACAACCGGCGATTAGTGGCTGTCAAGTTGACAGTTGTGCAATTAGCCGAATTTCTTCAATATTGGGTTTCCTACAGTTTCTGTTCTTATTTTGTTTACGTGTTGAATGAAAAGAGGCCTGTTTTCGAATTTTCTTATTAGCTGGCTGTTCAACATATTCTGTTTTCAAATCAAAGTTTTTTATTTCCATTTCACTAATGGATTCAGCACTTTTTATATTATCTAAAATTAGTTTTAATTGTTCGGTTGAATACTCTTTGGTTTTTATATTTTGAACTAGACTTAAAGCTCCAGAACTTATTTCATCCAAAAGTTTATCATTATTTCTTGAAAATGTTGTTAAATTTTGAATAACATTGTTAACTTCATTACTACTATTTTCAGGGGTTTTTTGTTAAGTAAAAAAAAAGATTAAATTTAGTAGAAACTTAATTTAATACAATAATTTCGGCAAAAAAACACACAAGTAAAACTTATTAAATTTACTGGCAGATTTTCTAAAATGTGCGTTGTTTCGTATTGCAATATTAAGCGATACTAAATTGAACGTATTGTATGGCGTAGGCCTACATGGAATAAATACTGTTGTCTGCACAAACAATTTGATAATTTATTGTTCATTCCAGTGTCATTTACATAGTGGTATTTGTTATTATTTAGAAAAATCACGTCAAACATGACTTGCTACTTGCTATGAATATACAAAGTATTAGTGATGGGCTTATTCGAATGAAAAATAACCGGTTATCCGGTTATTGAAATAACTCGGTTTTCGTTCCAAGTATTCGAATGAAAAATAACCTCATCGTGATACGTACTACGTGTCGTATCTCAGCGACCTGCGAGTGATCGAAATTCTGTAAATAATACGTCATTCATAACCATAAGCAAAGTGAGGCTCGCGGCTGCTTGTTGATGTTATTAACACATTTGAGAGTCTCAGTCGACCAGTTAAATTTATGGCGCCGTTCCTATTAAACGCTCTGCTGAGTATGAGATTTGCCGAAGCTGTGTTGGTATTAATTTATAACGGCCTAAATTTTTGCTTCGAAACGCGGTTGATTATGCCCAATAAGGGATAAACAGAAAGCGAAATAAGATTTTCCAATATCGTAACAGATTTAGATTTAATTTTTAATAACGGAGCAGTCGATGCCGATCCGTCCTCATATGATATGAACGTCGAACGTGGGACAAGAAGTGGATTTCGATGTTGAAAATTTTAAATGTGCGTCCTTAGAACCGCGGAAAGCTGAACGTAGATAAATTATGGATTCTAAAATATACCAGTATGATGTGCAAGCGAAAAGGGAAGGGTGGCTACTAGAGAATTTTAGGAACTAAAATAGATTCAATAGATACTTTGTATTCTCATATTTATAATTTCTTTATGATTAGTATTGATATAGCTATTCTCAATGGTTTAAACTCCTTCGAAATCAAATAAAAATCATTTATACAATTATTATAATTAACGATTAACTGAGTTCCTCTACTATCTGGAAGTTACGATGCCGATGCAGATGACGGTGAACCGCTAACCGGCAAACCGCCAACCGGCAAACCGGCGAAATCGAAACGAATCGAGAGCCAAAATTTATTCGAATGATTATTCAAATAATCATTCGGTTATTAATATCATTCGAATGCAAATAATTCGGTTATAAAAATTGTCCGGTTATGCCCATCACTACAAAGTATTAAAAACAGTTTGAATTAGAAAGTTGTAGGTTTTATATTTATATATTAAGACTACAAAACTGCAAACATCGTAATACAGAAACATTGCACCAGAAAACATCAAAACGCATATTTTTGCATCTATACTTTTAAAAAATTTCCGGAGGAGGACCCCCGGACCCCCCTTTTCCTAGGGAATATTTCATACCCCCCCCCCCCTCCACACCCCCGGAAGTCTAGCATTCCCTCACTGCCAAATTTGCCACTACACCACTGACTATTTCCTGCTATTATATTTGTGCTACCAGGAGCTGAGTTTGGGTAATTAGATGCAATATAATGTATATGCTTACAGACTAAAGCTCTTATATTGAAATCCACACAAGTGCAGCTAAAGGAATGCAAACATATGGAGCAAATAGAGCATTTTATTGGGCAGCATACATTACCGTCGGAAAGATTTTTTGTAATTAAATATGTGATTTCACTAGAATCACATTTAATGGTATACATTTTGTTGTCTTCTATTACGTTCTCAGTAAACTTGGTGAATATTGCTACACGATGTCTTGCATGGATATTTTTCACTGGTTCTGAAGTATCTTATTTTGTTAGTTTCATAATTCTTTCAAATTTTTTATTTTCTAAAAACTCGATCAAAACATGAAGCGTCTTGTCTAAACGTTTAATTTTTTTACTTTGTAAGTAATAATATTTTAGTATGATATGTTTTTCGGACTTTTTCCAGTGTCTAGAGTGTAAATCACACAACGTTTCGGGAGTTTTGATCTACTCCCGTCTTCAGGTGTTCCTGGTTAGTCCTGAGAAGGACTGATATTGTATGTTTTTCAACGTAAATTTATGCCTTCCCCGGGGTTTGAATCCGGGACCGCTGATCGCTGTGATTACTACTCAACGGTTCAAACCCCGGGGGAGGCACAAATTTACGTTGAAAAACGTACAATATCAGTCCTTCTCAGGACTAACCAGGAACACCTGAAGACGGGAGTAGATCAAAACTCCCAAAACGTTGTGTGATTTACACCCTAGACAGTGGAAAAAGTCCGAAAAACATATCATAATAGACCACTGCCAAAAAATGACATTCAGAGAACAATATTTTAGTGTTTTATGCATACTCTCGAGATGTATATTTGTATTGGCAATTGCTCCAACTCGAAAACAATAGGCCCATTTTTCAAAACAAGTTGCATAATAATTAGGTAATGAAATATTGACGAAGCTTTTGTTGATTAATTTTTCAGAATATCCAAAAACTTGAAAGTTCTGCAGATCCAAAAATATCTGTAAATATTTTAAAGTTTTATAAACCCATTCCATCTTCTCGGCATTATTAATTTTTGACAAATTTGACTGCCACGCACGATCTATGTGCCAGGAACAATAAAGCTGTTTATGTGGTGGATCCATTATATTTTCCCATGGGTTATAAAATACATTTGTTATATCTGACATAAAAGAATCAGTTTGTATAATGCCCACGATATCTCTTATTTTCTTAAAGAAAACTTAATTGATATAAGAATTTTTCCTGTTAGAAAACATAAATGCTAAGGGTATCACTTCATTAAACTCATCTACACTTAAAATGGTAGTGAGTTCAAAATCATAGGCAGTAAGCCCATGTGTGCTGTCAATGGCAATAAATATAGTTCCATATTTTTAAAAAGTGCTGAATCCATTAGTGAAGTGGAAATAAAAAAACTTTTATTTGAAAACAGAGTATGTTGGATAGCCAGCTAATAAGAAGATTCGAAAACAGGCCTCTTTTCGTTTAACACGTAAACAAAATAGGAACAGAAACTGTAGCCGGAAACCCAATATTGAAGAAACTCGGCTAATTATAGAAAATTTACATGGCACGCATTCAGAAATTATGTCTAAAGATTCTGGAAATGATCATTTATATGAGTAAACAATTAGGAAAAAAATATTTTGTATTATTTTTTAATATTTACATTAATAATTATTTAAATTAATAATTATATTATATCTAAATTTTTTTTAATAAAAAATATAAAATGTATAAATAACCTGATTTTTATTAATTTAAGAAATGAATATGTCATTTGGCTTCTCTAAAAGAAAATTAAAGTAAAGATAATTGACTAAATTTTGGAGAATTTATGCGTAATCATAACAGTTGCTGTTACGGTAAATTTTTGAGTTAATATACGTATTGTAATTTGAAATATATTATTTTGAAAGTTTAAGTTTCCCGCTTTATCCATCAGTGCACGAACTGGCCGTCCTAACTTTAGCCGTTCCTCTTACCACTGAGCCAGAGCCAGTAGATATAGAGAGTACCGCCATTCTTTGATCCGTGAAAATGCCGCTATCGCCGCCATTTTTGTTCCCACCAGCAATGACTGAATGAGGTATGTCTAACATTTTACTTGAAATTGGCAAGACTGTAAGTCTATGTCAAATTCGAGGTTAGCAGGTTATGTTTTGCGCCAGTTTGTGTCAAAACTGACTCAAAAACTAACCTGCTAACCTCGAATTTGACATAGACTTACAGTCTTGCCAATTTTAAGTAAAGTTTTGGATTGCCAACAAACGTCACGTTGACGGAATTGTGTTACAAACCTCAAAGTGACGCATATGTCAGAGGAATAAACATGGCGGACGTGGCGGTACTCTCTATATCTACTGGCTCTGCACTGAGCTACCGACCCCGGCTATCCCGTTTTAAGGCGCCTTTTCTTGTTTTCCGTTACGTTTATAAAGTAGGCCTTTTGTCCAGGAGTAGAACAAGACGACACGTTCCGTAACATGGCAACTTCAGCAAATTGTTTACAAATTTGACGTAGGTATTTTTTGTTATAATTGATGGCACAAAGCAACCACTTTGTGATTGATGGTTTGAAACAGTGTTTAGCATTAGACGTTGAAACAAATTTAACCGTGATATATCTAGCATTTAGCTAGTAATAAGCTGAATTATTGAAACAAGAATATGGTTATTTTCAGACGTTACGTGGATACATCAGCTCTAACATTACATGAAAGGTGCTTAAATCCGTGTTTACTACTCCTTAGATTTGAGTGGCCACAAACTTACAGACAAACTAAGCGTATACATCTGGTAGATGCATTACAATTTTCACACCTGTGAGTAAATAACTAACAAGCATTTATAATATAAATAATATTCTCTTCTTTCAGGAACGTGAAAAAACTTCAAGAGCAGCGTCTGAGGGAATAGCAACGAGGTGTCTTTTGCGATTTTGCAGTTTTGTCGCAGCTGTTGGAGGTATACAGATTTAAATGAATTGTCACTAGAATATAGAAAAATAGGATTATTAACGGCTAGGGATGGGAAGTGTCGACACTTTTGCGGACTCATTCATTTCAATTCAATTCCAAACGCGTCGAACGAAATCGAAACGAATGTGCATTTCAGACACCTGTTGTTGAATGTTTCCTCTTTAAATTCCTGGTTAAATCTGCTGGTGCACCACCTTTGTTGGAAATGTACTACTAGAGAACGTACATTTTTCAATATTTTCATCTATTACATTATACATTAAACAGGTTCCAAATTTCACTACGTTTTTTGTTCATTTTTACAATTGGAATTAGTTAATAATGATGCACTTGGGGAAAAGACAAATAGAACAGAAACGAAGCAATAATCAGAATACAGACGAAGAGAGTTACATCTGCTATTGAAAGGGCGAAAATTGTAAAACCGAAAAGTCCTTGTGTTACAAATGGCTAAAATAAAGCATGATAAGTAGGCAGTTGATGTGATATCAGACACTTGATATTACGAGGATTGTTTCAAAATTAAGTTACACAATTTTTTTTAAATTACAATTCTAAATTTAAAAAGGGTATATTTTGAAGAGTACATTTAATAGTTATTTTGTTACATAATCACCTTGAATCTCAATACATTTTTAGTACCGTGATAACAGTTTTTTTAATCCAGTGTCAAACCACTCTATCACCACACTGGCTAAGTCGTGGAACCGATCTTGTACACACTTTTGGTAGACGCAGATCCTCAGAAATGATCCTGTGAAGTGTTGCATGGCTTATTGCAATATTCAGAGGAAGTTGAGAAAGAACTTCATTAAGCGTAAAGCGCCGATCGGTGTCCATGACCCTTCTGATCTCATCGACAACATTCAGTGTGCGGCAAGTGGAGGGTCGGTTGCTTCGTTGCTTCATTGTGTAACTGTGGTTCTCCCTTTAATGAATGATTGACGCCTACAAGAAACCATTGGCCTTGACATAACGTTTTCGCCGTACACACTGCACAACTCGCGATGAATTTCAGTCGCACTTTTATTTTTTGCCGTAAAAAAACGAATGAATAACAGCACAAACTTTGCAATCGCCGGTAGGAGCAAGTGGAGTCTCCATAGTTGCTAGCATGTTACTGTCTGACCTGGAAAGGTAGACGCATAGAAATTTTACAGTGTTGCTATTACACCCTGACAAAATTTCCTGCGACACCCACCAACTGCGCGGTTTAAAAAAAAAAGTATAGGTACCTAACTTAATTTTGAGACAACCCTTGTACAGAGTATCTTTGTTTTGGTCAGTGGTCAAGCAGTCAGTAATTTGGAATGTTTTTATGTTTCAAACTTTAAATGGGCACCTACAAAGATGTCAAAAGTCTCAAATCTGGACTGGAAATTTGGATTCGATCCAAATCGATCCTGATCCAGATTCGTTCCTTTGTACCAAGTCCAACTGGGTAGACACATCGCTATTAGCGGCCATGAATCATTTCCCACTCAAAAATAATATCGAAAATGCACCGTCACTTTATGTATAATATTAGTATTTTCCATTATTGTTTGAGAACTGGGTAATTATAATTCTTAATATAACTGATGTACTCATTCAGTGCTGACAGCATGTGAAGTTTGAACTTGCTATAAGGAGAATGCCACACATATCTTATATTAGTTTGTAGAACAAGGTGATGAACTATTATTTTGCTTAGTTGGCTTTTATTACATGTCAATTACGCTTTGCTGCTTTGTGGATTAAAACCAGGAAGAAATCTATTGTTAGGTACATTTACGTTTTAAATGAAATACAGGGTGTGCGAGAACTGCCTCCTCAGAGAGAAATGTGGGTATTCGGGCGAATTTATCGATCGGTATTTTGAAGAGAAAAAGTCCTATCTCAAGCGATAACTAAGAAAAGACATGTTAAAGTTAACCATTCAGGGCTTAGCACCATTATGGTAGGATGACCGCAATTTTGCGTTGCCAGGGTTTTGCAATAATTCGTTTTATTAAAATCTATCCATAAATCTAGTCTACCGTATTTGTTTCGAATCAAACATTACTTATGTCAGTTTGACATTTCTTCGTTTATTTTGCTACACTATCTAATTTATTTATTTACCCATTGAAGGCAGCTGTTTATAGCTCTGTACATGGGTTTGGTTGTACATGACTAAATGCCTAAACTAAACATAATAGATATTTCTAATATAATTGAAAAAGAACAAAAAAAATAAAGAAAAGTAATATTATTTATATTTACATAACATAACACAACACAGCTACTGTTGTGTCGCAGAAAATTGTCCAATTTGTTTTTAAACGAGTTTAGGATCTCGGCACTCACAATTTCTTGCGGAAGTCGATTCCACGAGCCCACGGTTTGTTAGGAAATATTTGCGCGTGTTCAGAGAGAAACGAACTGTCCTTTTTGAAATAGGGAGACCATATCGCAAAGCCAAGTTTGAGGACGGGCCGAACATAGGCTTTGTAAATTTTTTTGAACATTTTTGGAGTTAGTACTGAAAATGCTCTACATATCAAATATAGTAGTGAGTTCGCTTTTATAACAATGTTGGTTATGTGGGATTCCCACTTCAGATCCCTAAGTCCTTTCGTGATGTGACGTTGTTACATCCCAATTTTCGTAACTTTTAGTGCCTGGAGGTAGGCCATCCAACGTGCATTTTGAGCTTAGCTCTTTACCGGCCATTGCAGTGCACAATTCTTCCAGTATCCCATCCTGAGATAGGTGGCGCATCGATCTGACGCGCGTTGCAACGATTTTGAATAGATCGTATTATTGGTCGATTTTGACGTGATAAATTCTCCCATTGGTCAGGTGGTGAAAGGGCACGCTCATTTTATTGATTTTTGCAAACAAGCAAATTGACTTCGTGTGATGTGCTCTTCTTGCCGTAATCGTCCATTTTGGATGACATCGTAAGACGCCAAGTGTTGGGCTCTTCTTGCCGCTTTTCGTTCATTTTTGATGGCGTCGTAGTGCTTCTTTGTGCCAGGAGTCTCCATGGTAGCGTTTCGCTAGATATTGCTGTGCAAGAATTCCACGAGACCCTAGGTACGTAGCATTGTTCGTTTAAGTGCAAATTCCTAACTGGAAGCTTCTTATACAGCAAATTTTGTTGGGCGGCAAATTTCGTTGGGCGGCAAACTTCCTTGGGGCAGCTTCAGCGGCTCGAATTTACTTGCAAGCTCCGCTTTCAAGGGGTCTATTCGCCTGTCCTATCGCTGATTTTGCGAAGCTAAAGTGGACCACGAGTTAGTTTTCCCCGTGCCAAAATTTGGGGAGCCATGCTGAAATTTCACCTGCAGAAGACTGCTGTGGAAAGGACTCCCTACTTCGTTGAGGTTTGATTATCGCTTCAGTGCTATAGAAGTTGTTTTTAATTGTTATTAATATGCTTAATTTGCGCCGTTGCTGCCGAGTTTAGTAATGCAGCTGATTTGTTTGTTTTATTGCCGTAATGTTTTATGGAATTTATTTGGGGAATTGCTCCGTCATTGATTTAATTTAAATTGCAATTAATCTATTTGGTAGTATTGTGTATTTATAACTTATTGCTATGGCCAAGCTCGTTGAGTTTTAAATCGTTAGGAATTGATTCTATATTAAATTTTGCTCGAGCTGACCTGTTCATAATAGTTAAACATTTAAAGTTCACGAATTCTGCTAAAATTGTAATTGACTTTATGGAAGGATCCGTCCTTGTTAGTTGACTTTGCTAATTTGATATATAACATTTAAATCCTCATTTATGGTATTACTGTGACTTGAATAAAGTAATACTGTCACACGAACGGCTCAATTTACAAGCCAATGTGGCTTCTGGAAGTGCATATTACACAGATCTGTTTAATCGGTACAATCACCAGGTGTAGAACGCGTTAAATATAGAGAGCCACGAATGCATAAGGCTCGTTATCTTGGCGTGTGCAGAACGCAACGTTTAAGGGCCATTTTTTCTACTCGTTCCAAATTTACCTAAACACTTAGATTACTGAATTTTATTACATTAATTAAAAATTTGGTTACTAATTAAGGTCAAGAATTTGAATTGTTGTTTAACATGTATTTATGCTAAATAGGGCTGTGTGTTTTAATTATCTGGATTGCATACTTGTTATTTATCCATATGTACAGGTCGTGTCGTATATTTTGAACTGACTTTACGACACCGCACCGGCTCATACATAAACGAAACGGCCGGCGCGTGCCGTAATGGACGAAATCGGGACGAAAGTTCTCCTAGGCCGCTACCCAGCCGCAACAAGATAGGCCGGCTAGAATTTCAGTGGAGTTGGGCGGGTTCTTAACGAGATTATCTAAGGGTAACGGTCAGAGGGCCGGTAAATAACGGTAAAATAAAGAGGGCGCCACCAAGCCTGTCTTAACTCGAATAACCGGGCCTGGGCGGTTAGACGGGGGCGAAGTATTCAAGACACTCCGTCGATAGGGGTACTCGTGAATTATAAACTCACACAACGATTTCGTGATGGCAAAAATACTTAGATCATGAAATGGGGCTCTTTCAGCCACGGCAATGTCACCACCAAGCTTACCTGCACGCTCTGATCTCACTGGTCCCACCGTACATTTATCTTCTCAATGATGGGCGCACGCTGAAACAGAACATGCACAAATCGACCAAGAATAAAGCGTCTCTTAATTAGATAAGCGTCTATTATTCAATTCTTACATTGGGGCAGCAAAGCGTGCCGCAAACATTGGGTTAATACTTATAAATAAGCATCAGCTGATGGGCGCACTACTGTTACTAAACAACACCCATAACTGTACAAAATCAAGAGCAGTTTGACATGTGAGTCCCACAAAGGGAACGTTTGCTCATAAAAAAACGAGTTATGCAACAGCAAATGCGACGCGAACAGCGTACCTATCGGCAGAATCCGGCGCCGCAAAGAGATGCGGCGAATTAGTTAGAAACCCAATTCGCAAGGCAAAAAGGGGGCCACGTTACTGAGATATATTTGGCCGAAAAGGGGGCTTACATAGCCTAACGCCCGCAGGCGAATTTAGAATATGACACAGCTGGTGCTACGCCGCCCAAGCGATCGATAACTTCGTGTAACACTCAACGAGCCGAACACGACGCCGTTGCTAACACACGAACACACACACTATCCGACCTCTTAGATCGACGGCTCTCGGCTGAATGCCCTGCAAGAAGCGTTAGGACGTCTGCAGTGGCGTGAGCCAAAACGGCGTTACCACGTGACTCTCGACAGTCAATGGCGATGCGCCCAATAAAACAAATAAGTTCCGGTGACAAAGAGAGCGCGAGGCCTCGCAGTCGCACCAACAGCGTGATTTCTAGAAGGTTCAGAAATCTTGCGAGCGTTAACACCCGGCTGTCAAAGTACCAACAAAGGGGTTCCCCGGATGACGAGAAATACTGCCTTGAGGCCAAATATGTGCAAAATCATTGTTATGGAATTAGGCGATGAAGCCAAATAAGTAACTAAAAGGGTTTGACATACGGGCACGATGCCCTAAAGCCTAGGTGGCTAATTAAAATACAAAATGACCTGACAAACCGTTGTGGTTATTATCTGTGCAATAATGTACTCTGACTTTTATTTGCTACTGCATCGAGTCTCTGTTTTCTTGAATGAGCTATTTAGGTTCGCCGTTACACGTTTCGTCTGGGAGTATTAAAACTGAAGCTAGACAACGGCGTGGCCCCCCTTTCCGGATCCTGCAACAACAGGTAATTCGTTCTTAGTAACCCACTCCCATCTTCGGCTGAGAGGCCGCGAGCGTACACTCCCAAGCTACCCCTTTTTGAAGATTCTTAAGCAGGTATTAGCGCAGAGGGACATTGTGTTGTAATACATTGTTTAGTTGTTTAATTGTTGTATCGTATCGGTAAATAGGGGTAATAACGTCTTTGATATGTATTCTTCCTCTGAGTACGTCGATATGATTATTACTTTTGGAGAATGTGGGGGCATCGCGCGCGAAGCCGCAAGGCTGTATCGTGAGCACTTTCTGGGAAGAGCAGATCATCCTGATCATAAAACCATCCTCAATTTGATCGCTCACAGTTCGAAAGGAAGTTGGTGGTGCTCCAAGAAATGCGAGGACTGTTGAAAATGAGAAAGCCGTGTTGAATGCCTTTGAGGAAGACGGTACTCGGTCTGTTCAGGCAGTTGCTCGAGAAATGGGTTTGTCCAAGAATTTGGTGCAAAGAATCCTAGCTGCAAATAAGAGGTATCCATACCACTATACTATACGATACTACATAAAAACGTTATAAGTGGCAAACGTTCGTTCTGCAGCGATTTGACCATTCCCGAGAAGCAAATGGCATAATTTCAGTACACGATTTTCACATTGTGCTATTTGGTTAACCTGACATAGTAAACAATACATAATAATGTAGCTTACATACTAAATGGCAATAGTTTAAATGCCGTAGTAATTAATAACTGTAGCCCCGCGACGTTAAAAAATGTTATTGCGGACCGCTTAAATAATAAAACTTATTAAATAATTTTTTCCGTCGGTGCAGACATCTTATTTTTTGATTGAGATACAACATAAAGACGTTATAAGTGGCAAACGTTCGTTCTGCAGAGATTTGACCATTCTCGAGATGCAACTAGCATAATTTCAGTACACGATTTTCACATTGTGCTATTTAGTTAACCTGACATAGTAAACAATACATAATGTAGCTTACATACAAAATGGTAGTAGTTTAAATGCCGAAGAATTAATAACTGTATCCCCGCGATGTTATAAATGCTATTGGGGACTTCTTGAATAATAAAAATATATTAAATAATTTTTTCCGAAGGTGCAGACATCTTTTCTGATTGAGATACCCGCAGAAAGACGTTATAAGTGGCAAACGTTTATTTTGCAGCGATTTGACCATTCCCGAGAAGCAACTAGCACAATTTCAGTAGACGATTTTCACATTGTGCTATTTGGTTAACCTGACATAGTAAACAATACATAATGTAGATTACATACTAAATGGCAATAGTTTAAATGCCGTATTAATTAATAACTGTAGCCTCGCGACGTTATAAATACTATTGCGGGCCGCTTGAATAATAAAAGTATATTAAATAAATTTTTCCGTCGGTGCAGACATCTTCTTTTCTGATTGAGATACTACAGAAAGACGTTATAAGTGGCAAACATTCGTTTTGCAGCGATTTGACCATTCCCGAGAAGCAACTAGAATAATTTCAGTACACGATATTCACATTGTGCTATTTGGTTAATCTGACATAGTAAATAATACATAATGTAGCTTACACACTAAAGGGCAATATTTTAAATTCCGTATTAATTAATAACTGTAGCCCCGCGACGTTAAAAAATGCTATTGCAAACCGCTTGAAAAATAAAAATTATTAAATAATTTTTTCCGTCGGTGCAGACATCTTCTTTTCTGATTGAGATACTACATAAAGATGTTATAAGTGGCAAACGTTCGTTCTGCAGCGATTTGACCATTCCCGAGAAGCAACTAGCATAATTTCAGTACACGATTTTCACATTGTGCTATTTGGTTAATCTGACATAGTAAATAATACATAATGTAGCTTACACACTAAAGGGCAATATTTTAAATTCCGTAGTAATTAATAACTGTAGCCCCGCGACGTTAAAAAATGCTATTGCAAACCGCTTGAAAAATAAAAATTATTAAATAATTTTTTCCGTCGGTGCAGACATCTTCTTTTCTGATTGAGATACTACATAAAGATGTTATAAGTGGCAAACGTTCGTTCTGCAGCGATTTGACCATTCCCGAGAAGCAACTAGCATAATTTCAGTACACGATTTTCACATTGTGCTATTTAGTTAACCTGACATAGTAAACAATACATAATGTAGCTTACATACAAAATAGTAGTAGTTAAAATGCCGAAGAATTAATAACTGTATCCTCGCGATGTTATAAATGCTATTGCGGACTGCTTGAATAATAAAAATATAGAGTACAACAACTTCTGCCGGAGGATTACCCAATTTAGGCGAGAATTCTGCTCATGGCTAATAATCCAAAACGATGCTGATCCAGACTTCTTGTCACTAGAAGTCTTTCAGTTTGTAAAGTACACCGCGTCATAGATGCGCAGAACGCTAGACACGTCTGGACGAGTCCATTACGTTCAACAAGGTGATTTCCGCTGTTGTATTCAGTTCATTGCCGTTCGTCATGTCATTTTGTTAAATGTTTCCATGACTATTAACTCGTTAATAATATCAAAAAGGGGTTTGGGCGAGCACCTTACAGTCTGGTAGCTACATGACGCATTGGGGTTAGTCATTTACTGTCCCTAGCGCCATATTCGAACTTTCTCAGGTGGCACGCGTATTCAAGAGCCTTTGGCCTGCCCCCTCTGCCAGATTCCCAGCTGTTGTCTAAAATGCGGCCACTACCAAATGGCGAAGTTCCATGCACAGCTTTGGCAAAAATTCGCAGCAAAACGGGCAAATTTAGTAATAATGCCTCGCGCGAGATGGAGCGTGTGACGCACGGCGAGTTCTCCCGTGGCGGAAAGCGTTTAGGGGAGGGCGGCCTCGCGAGTTTCTGGTAGAGCTTGTACTTCTTATGACATGCTAATTTATTTAGCATTTGAAACCAAAAATAAATCAGCATGAAAAGTTTTCCTTTAAAATGGGAATTTTAATTTGCCCCCCTAAAAATACCCATTGCTACGCCACTGATACCGTCTTTTGGCGCATAACTGTAGCCACGCCTATGTACTTCTTGCTTTGAAGCCACTCTAATACTGTTTACTGATGAGTCGCTATTTTGTCGACCAGGTTGTTTCAACTTTCACAACCTTCATATCCGGGCAGAAGAAAATCCAAGAGAATTATTTCCCAGAGGTTTTCAACGCAGGTTTTCCGTCAATTTGTGGGCTTGGCTATTGGGAGATCGTTTGGTAGGTATGAGGATAATGGATTTTTCTATTTGCTAAAATTCCGAATCTCTCGCTGTAAATCGGAAAGTTTGAATTTCCTTCACGATTAACGGGCGAAAGATATGCTCAGTTTATTGGCACTGAGCTACCGGACTTGCTTGAAGATGTGCCTCTCGCTTGTCGCATAAATGACTGGTACCAGTATGATGGTGCTCCACCGCATTTTAGCAGAGTCGTTCGTGAAATCTTGGATAACCAATATCCACAGTGCTGAATTGGACGAGGGGCCCCCATCATTGGCCTGCCAGATGTCCTGATCTGAATCAGCTAGATTTCTTTCTGTGGGGGCATTTGAAATCCATCATTTATCGAGAGCCTATAAATTCAGAGGCAGATTTGAGAGTATACAGGAGGCTGTTGGGTCAGTTACTGCAGAAATGATCACTAACTCTACAAGAAATTTGTTACGTAGAGCACGAGTATGCACTCAAATGAATGGTGGTCATTTCGAACACCTGCTTTAATATCGCTGATTTAAATAAATGTTTTTTTTAGGACCGCTATTTGCCATTTTATTTCGAAATAATTAAGTCAAATAATACACTTTGTCACAATGTCGATGGCAAATAAACGTCAACGAAATTCAGAAAACGTCAAATTTACAGTTGGTGCTTTGATTTTTGCGAAGTCAGTATTTATTTGTGCTGTCTAGCAACATGTTGGATTTTCAGTAATACCTAAGGACCGAGCTTCTGGGATTGGTGCAATTGAAAACTTTATAACTCAGTTATTTGTGGTAGTAGAAAATTTATTTTTGCTTTCTTGCAGCCTCTTTTGCTGTCGGCACATGCTTGTTTTCTATGGTGAGACAGTTCTGGGACACCCTGTATTTAGTTTGTGTGCTATAAAAATGATGGAATTATCAGTTGTAATATAACAAATGGAATGATTATTATCGATGATTTTTTATCCGAATTAAAACCAGAACCTAAATTTAACGAGTGCGTAGCACGAGTTAAATTTGCTGTTTCGGTTTTAACGAGTAAAAAATCGTCAATCATTAATCATTACATGAATTATATTTGGAAAGAGAATATATTGAATGAAATGCAAAATATCAGTTTTTTTTCTTAGGTTGGCACTGTTAATGTTGGTTACCCTGCTGTCAATTTTAAGTCTATGTCAAATTCGAGGTTAGCGGGTTATGTTTTGTGTCAGTTTGTGTCAAAACCTGTTAACCTCGAATTTGACATAGATTTAAAATTGACAGCAGGGTAACCAACATTAACAGTGTCAACCTAAGAAAAACAGCACAACCATTTATGATCACCCGTAAAAACAATTACTAAAATAAATTACTACTGCTGTGATAATGTGTAACTAGGCATTTACATGCACCTCATTGGTTGAAATAGCATCACGTGATACATGAATTATATTCTCAGCCATAATACCACAAGTGGTATGATTATCATCGGTGATATTTTCGAATTGAAACCGAGGTGCAAATTCAACGAGTCCGAAGGTACTGTTTTAATGTTTTGTTTTCGAGGAACATTAAAACAGTATTCAAACCCACGAGCAAAATCTCACAGGTTCTTCCTTCATCTAAAGATAAATTAAACACTATGTCATCTAAAGGTGTTTATAGTGTCCCGTGCTCTTGTAATGCTGTATACATTGGTGAAACAGGTCGTTCAGTGAAAACTCGCATCTCTAAGCACCAGCGCTGTCTCAAGTCGGGTCTCGTTTCATCATCAGCCATCGCCGAACACCAACGCGATACTGGTCATAAGATCCTTTCTGATGAAACTTCCATTATCTGCAAATCTTCATTCTTCTTTAGCAGAAAGATTCGCGAAGCTATTGAGATTTACAAACACCCTAACAATTTCAATCGGGACGAAGGCTTTCCCGTTCCTTCTATGTGGAAAGTGCTAATTTCTAAGCCCCGCCCACCGCCACTGAACTTCGACGGCATTTGCTGAACCGCGACGGCGCTTGCCTATAAATTCTCGCCTTTCTCCTTCCGTTAGTTAGTCGAGTTTCGCCTCTGACGTGGTTCACGCGTTGAGTTACCGTGCTCTTCTATCCCTTCCCTTGCAAAGAGTTTCGCCTCTGGCGTGCTTAACACGTTGAGATATCGTGCTCTTTTGCTTTTCCTCCTGATGAAGCCCCTTACGAAAGTGGTCGAAACGTCGAGTTCTTCGATCTCAATCATGACACGGTCCAATCCCGGAAGTCGTTTGTTACCATAGTGATTACGCATTATTATGGATATGAAGGAAATAATCACTGTTATTATTCTGTTTAGTATCACCTTGTAAACAAATGTATTTATTACACTAATCAGGCTTACACCTCTTCAATTGTCACAAATTTGCAAATCTTTTTTTTGTAATTTCACTATTAATCCTTCTTTCCAGTCTTTTCCCACACTTTTTTCATTAGGGGCTTTAGCACCTTAACAGCTGTTGTTACATCTGCTTTTACCATTTCTACAGTAATCTGATCTACACCTGTTGTTTTGCCTGTTTTTGATTGTTGTATTGCTGCGGTGATCTCCTCTCTACTTGGTGGATTTGTATTAATTTCTAATTTTGGTACGTCCAGTTCTCGCAGTGGCTCATTTTGTCCTCTTTCAAATATGTTTTTTAAAAATGATATGATTGTCCCAACGGTGTAGCTGTTGTTCAACACTAGTCAAAATTTGGCCTTGTTCAACTTTTACAGCTATATTGCTTGTTTTTGTTCTAAACAACTTCCTTATACAAGGTCCGGCAGAATGAAGTATTCATTTTAAATTGAGTTGTTTTTGTTAACGGCTAAATTTTTATTCAAAAATCAAACAAAAGGTTCTTCAGGAAACACGGAAATTTTATTTTTAAATATTACATCAGCCAAGTGACCTCCTCGCTGCTGGCACGCTTGAAGCTGGTCTTACCCTTTCAGTATTTTTAAGTATCCGTACAAAACGAGTTTGTTCCTTTCGCTTTTTCTTTGGCACATGAGGCAGTAGTGCGAAACTTGTGTACCCACTTTTTAATTGTTATTCGACTAGGAACTGCATCTCGTGGATTTAAATGAAAGTAACGACGAAATAAACGCTGGGTGGTTACAACAGAATTGTTATTTTTAAAATAAGCTTCAACCGCAAAAGAACGTTGAATATTTGACCAATGCTTTATATTCACAGCTAAACTGACATTTCTCGCAAACACTTTGACAACTTTCTTAAATTTCCATTTATCGCGAAAGCATGGCGACTTGATTTGAATTTATATCGCATTATATTATGAAATGAATTAACTTTGAAAATGGATACGTCATTATGCTGGACCCTGTATTTGCCTCTTTGATGTCGCCTCTATTCGAGACAAGTGATGAATCTTCAGCTATTTTCTCTGTATATCTTCGTTTGTCTACTTTAATTTCTTGTTTATCTCTTGACTTAATTTCTTATACCCATTTTGAGTTTTCCTTTCCTTTTCTTCTGTTGTTTTTTACCATGTGTCTTCGCTCATCCAGTGCTTCTTCGTGCTTTTTCTTTAGCCAAATACTCTTTTACTAGTAGTGAGAAAAGCATTTTCACACTCATGCTATGTTTTCTCAATGGATTTATGGAAATCAATTCTGTTTGCCTCCTTATTCAGCATGCTGATGAACTGTTCTTTTACTTCGCCATTTTCTAATTTAGTAAAGACATACTTTACCCACCGTTTGCTATGACTAACAGCGTGCTTTATTTCTTCTCTATTGACCTATTACGAGTATCCAAAAGTTGCCTACTCCAAACTTTACCGATACATATATGATCGATGTGATTCATTTTTTCCATCTGGTAATGCGCACGTAACTTTATGACAGTTTTTATGCTTGAACATTGTTCCATCTATCGTAAGGCCATGCAGGCTGCACAATTCAGCTAAGAGCTCCCCATTTTCGTTTATTTTGCCAATACGTTTTTTCCCATCACTTGCTCTAGTGCTTCATTTTCTTGTCCTACTTTGGCATTTAGATCTCACATTAATACAAGAATATTTTTCTTATCTACTTTTTTTAATATGCCGCTTATCCTATACCATAAAATCGGTGGTCTCTTTGTGTGTATCTTTGTTCGCTATCTCCTCCGAAGATACTGAACCTATTAAATTGTATGATAGCTTAAAATTTTGCCAACTTTTAGACTTAGATCGTAGGCCGGTTTTTATTTTCAAAAAAAGTACAAAAAATTAAAGTTTTATTTAAATCGTGTAATCAGCGGAGCTAAGCGTAGCTCGAGTGATTCACTATATATCATTACAGCAGCGCCTTATTCAACAAAGCATCGTTGGTTCAGTGGTAGAATGCTCGCCTGCCACACGGGCGGCCCGGGTTCAATTCCCGGTCGTTGCATCCTTTTTTAAATTTATATTAATGAATTTCTCTTAAAATAGTGAAGCGAAGCGTAGCTCGGATGATTCACTAGTTTGATTATAAAAGTTCTCTTTGGTCTTGTAATTTGCCAACTCCGTCGGTGGCTAACATTGCACAACTGTTATCTTTTCCTCACCGATATCTAGCCTTGCACTAATAAGTCTGTCACTTACTGGACACCAGTCTATTAGCGCATTTCTTGCCTTACCGGTTAGAGTAAACCCTACTCCATCGTGGTGTACGCTATCTTCCTCCTTCTGTTCTATGTAGATAATACTGAAACCATTTTCTCTTATTTCTCTGCTTCAATTTCAATGTGTTTTGCTTATGCCTAATATCTTCAGTTTGTATCTTTCCATTTCGTGTACAACTTCTATCAATCTTTCTGGTTCTCACTTTCTATTGGCCAATAAGTAATATATTTTTAATTTCAGGTTTACTTTGCTTTAATTTACCTTCTTCGATTTTCTCATTTAGTCTCTTATCACAGAATAAACACCTAACGGGCTTTGATGTTCGAGTAGCCGATTTCAGCTATGGCGGCCATATTGAAAGAGAGTAGATCAAGAATAATATGTTGGTGACACTGTAAATCTATGTCAAATTCGAGGTTAGCAGGTTAGGTTTTGCGTCAGTCTGTGCTAAAACTGACGCAAAACTTTACCTGATAACCTCGAATTTTGCCACCAATATATAATTTTGCCACCAATATATTATTCTGCCACCAATATATTATTCTGTATCTTCTCTTTTTCAATATGGCCGCCATAGCTGAAATCGGCTACTCGAACATCAAAGTCCGTTATGTGTTTATTCTGTGCTCTTATCCTTATTCATGCCTACTTTCGTCATCTGGAGTCTATACATTTCAAACGCTTTCCATCTTCATCTGACCACCGTACTCAACTCCATTTATTTCAAGTTTGCTGTTGCAGTACTTTGTTATGGATGTTTCCACCCGTACTTCTTCCTGTAAAAATTTAGTGACTTCTTGTTTCAAGTTACGATCTTTCAAGTTAGTCCCCTTAATGGCAATATTATTTTTCTTACATGTTTTTGCTGGTTTTCTAGTTAAGTATTTCAATTACTTTCCGTAAATCATTATTTTCGGTTTCCCACAGTAGTTCCTTCTTTAATAATTCTTCATTTGTATCTTGATATCTTTCACATCGTTTTTTGTGCTTTTTAAGTCCTCGTTAATTTCGCTCAGATGTTTTGACATGCTCTCTATTAACTTCTCTAACTTATCCGTGCTGATGGTCCAGTTGTTACCCTGCTGTTCACTTTTTGATTTTGTTTTTGGTGGAGTTCTTTGTAGTAAATTACTCTTCTTAAAAATATCTACTTGCCCTATTTTTCCTCCTTTTCTTTCCCCTGTACATATTCTTCTCACCTCCTTTTATTAACACGGCTCTGTATTGTCAGTCATTTAGGCTCACATGCTATACTTAAATGAAGCAGTCGTGCCAATGGCGGGCGCACTATAATTTACTGGCGGTTTGTCTTGTCAGTTAACCTTTACACGCTGCCTTTGTTGTTTTATCACATTTTCTGCAGTCTCCTCTTCCGATTTTTACACTTTTTCCGTTTAATTTCACACCTACTTCACCTGTATATACTTTACTATTATCACTCGCGATTTTGACGTTGCCAAAACCTTTCATCAATACTTATCACCAGAAGTCGAGCTAACTATGGCGCTTACCGATCTTGTAACGTAATATACTATTAGGACTAATGTATGTTACAAACTATTTATCAAGTTTACGTGTAATTTGTGTAAGTTGAAAAGGTGTCATACATTTAATTCATTATAACAAATTGGTTGGGTAGCATTTGTTTTTTTTCCAAATGGTTCTTATTGCGAGTTTGTGTACAATTTTCAAAGTTTTAATGGTTATACGAGGTGGGCCCAGAAAGCGTAAACACTGTGCGTAAAATTGTGTATTTGATAAAAAGTATGTTTATCGCACAACGTTGTTACATATATTAAACTATTTTTCTGTAGAGTCGCCATAATTATTGAAACATTTATCTTATTTTGACAACAGTTTTTTGCATTCCTTGTCGAAGAAACTCACCGCCAAGCAGTTCAGGGACTCCTGTACAACGTATTTTTTTATCCTGGTTGCTCTCTAGGCTCTGTCGCCTGTTTTTCTGAATTGCAACGTTTACCTGTTTTTGCAAATTATCTATCACCAAAGACAGACGTCCATTTCGTTCCTCGTCGTGCACATTGGTTCCACCTTTCTTAAAACTTTCAGTGCAAACTTCGACAATCGGCCTGTAAATTTCGTCCCTACGAACATTTTTTGTGTTTAAAAATTATATGACCAACCGCACAGTCGTAGTCGGCGGCATATTCAATCTTAGTGTCCATTTCAAAGAAACCCAACAAAACGAATAACTTTCCCAGAATGCTGCTTAATCACACACGTATTCCAGTACATCCATAGTAAACAACTCAACCTGAAGATAAAGTACTAACGAAGCCTGTGCGGCCGCTATTCGCAATCGGTTTTTAGGTTCTGGACCCGCCTCGTATTATAATATTCACCCCAAATTAATATTCGATATTGTAAAACTGATTCTGCAACAGTGTGGTATATGGTTTTAAGAATGTTTTTTTATTAAAAAGGCATTTAATTAACATTTAATTTTCTCACCTTTGACAAGGTACCGTAGCATGGGGTTACTTGAGACAGGAGGGGTAACTTGAGACACTTCCACATTTTTTTTAATAGGAGCTTCTAGCGCCATCCCAGGCTAATTTAGGAAGTTTAAAAAAGTGTGTTGAATGAGTAACAGTCCTAATAACAAGCAAAAGAATTTGTGGTTGAAAATAGGTAAGAATGTATACAAAAAAAATAGGAAGCAAAATTGAAAATTTCAATAAATTTGGAAACATCAGAAAGTCTCATTCGTAGCTGGTGATTTATCAGCACTAAGAAAAAATTGAAAATCCCAATTCTAACTTATACATGTATGATCATTTTCCCGCGTTTAAAAAAATGAAAGGCTGGTTCACATTTTGTTTAAGTAGCTTTTATTAAAATGTAACATTTTGTAGGACAACTTGAGACATGCAGCGCGTATATCAGAGACAGTTGGGTGCGAGGAGTTTTTCGATTTATCCTGTTATTTATAATGAAATTACTTACCTACATATATGTTTTGTAAGTTTAGGTGTCTCAGGTAACCTTTAGAACAGTGTTTCTTAAGACACGTGCATTTTTTTACATTTTGTACATCAAAGTGGGGTATCTTGAGACATGTACTAAAATTTACATGTCTCAAGATGCCCCACTTTGAGGGTAACTTGAGACACTTCAAATTTTAAAAAAAGGTTGTTTACTGTGATGTTTTTCGAAAATGAAGTAAAAGCCTAATTCTTTATAAACATATAAATCATCATGCAAAATTTCACAACGTTTTACTAATAATTAAAAAAGATATTGAAGAAATACCTAAAAAATTGTCTCAAGTAACCCCATTCTACGGTAGTATGCATTGTGTTTGCCCCATTTTAGATAAGAATCAAAAATAAGTCTCGAGATATTTCATTTCTTCAACTACTTAAGTTGCAATTTGTGTTTTATGTAACAAGTCTAAACATGAGTCTAAAGTTTATAAAAAGTTTTTATAATTTGTTCATAAAAGCGAAGTGACGTCACGCACCATCAAAATAGTTTCAAGGCATGTCCCACCGTCAAAATGTCCAAAATTTTTATAAAAACATAATCAGTTGTCTGACGCAAACCTGAAAAATTAGGTTGAATTGCAACATTTTGGTTTGGCGTTGCCGCCCATTTTGAAAACCTTTATGCTTCTCTTTTACGTTTTACAATAGATAACTTATACTTATATGAATCAAAAATGATTATTTACAGGACTTCCAACAAGTTTTGTTATGAAATGCTCTTGCGCAAATAAAACACAAATACACGTAAATGTTGGGTAAGGGTTAAGTTTATATGCGAAGTTGCATTTAGGGTGGATTCACTCTGGTGTAATTCCATTAATGTGGCGTTTGTTCGTTAAGACGACGTGCACCTGCCTGTTATTTTTAATTAAATAAAATGAAATGAAATGAAAATTACATATTATCCACAACACAAACGCCAAAATACACGCCAAAAATGACCTTAAGTGTTATGTGTTTAAATTTCAAACACCAGTTTCGCGCGCCGCCGCCGCGCCGTTTTAAATCCCCAATAGGCAGAGCGTAGCCATCAACATCCAATGAAATTCCCGTTTTGATAAAAATGATAAAAATCGTTCTATTCCAAAAGTTTTTATAAAAATCTTTTAGGTGACGTTATCAAAATACAGACGCCGTAAACAGATAATTCGGTGACACCATTTTTTATAAAACTGGGCGGTCACGCTATCAAAATCCTGTTTATAATAGTTATAAATTTTTTACAGAGGGACAGGGGCTTTACTGTGAATAAATAATGTATTGAAAGCAGGCTGGCACTTATGGTGGAACACCCTTACATCTTTTTTTGTTTTTATCTGATTTGAACTAAATTTTCCTCAAAGATACAACACATGGTCGTCCCATCAAATGCAAAGTTGCGTGCGACACAAAAATAAATGGAAAAAATAAAAAAATCATATTGGGTATTTTTTAATCCGAAAATTAAACTTAAATTGAAAATTAATTATCAATGTTTTATTTCGTATGAAAAAACTAAGAAAATCAAAATATCGATTTTTAAACATTTTGATCAAACTTCGATTTTAAGCTTTTGAGACAATTATATATAATAAACAAAATTTTAATATGAATGTTTAATTTGTACTTCCTTTGTCTAAAACACAAAGAAAGTATGTACCTAGTGTAATCGTGAAAAATCACCTTTCTTTCTCCAAATATTCACGTTTCAGGATCCCTAGATGATGAAAAACATGTTTTCCCGCTGCTGATCATGTGAGTCAGTGATACAGCCTTAGTAACAAAACGTGTAAGTCGGTGATTATCTTTGTTTGCTGATTTCCCTTTACAACGGAATTTAATATTATTATTAAGTTCCTAGGATAATAAAATTAACAACGCAGGATGCAGACTTACACGATTTGTTTATAATTGCAAGTGTTTATGTGACATGTGACACTCACAGGTAACACGACTCACGAACATTAATCCTGGTGACGTGACAAACCAAACGATTTTTTTTAAATCTAGGAAAATTTCGATAGGCAGCGGGAAAAATATAATAAGACAACTCGGAATGTATCGTCTATTAACATTTTCGGTAGACAACAAGCCGCGGCTTTGCCTTGGCTTGTACTTGCCTACCTCAAATGTTAATAGGTCCTTACATTCCTTGTTACTTAAATAGCTATTTCTCAATTTCGTCTGTCTGTATGTTGGTGGTATAGCTCAGAAACTATTTATTGGAAGAAGACCATATTTTTCATGCCGATTAGATGTCCACCTTGCTCAAAAACCAATTATACTTCAAATATACAGTGTGGTCCATTAAGTGTGCAACAAATGGGACATTTTTTTATTAGTTGTAAAACCGAAATTTAAATACTGCCAAAAGTTAGTGCATGTTCGATAACCATATCAGATGCCCTTAGAATGGCTTCAAGTCAAACAATATACAGGGCAGGACAAAAAAATATGTAATTCGTTCAAGAATAAAGTTACCTTATTTCAAAAAATAGAGCAAAATTTTATTGAAAAAAGTTGTTTAGAATCAAAAGTTATGCTCAAATACAAAGTCACGGCCTCCTATTCGAATTTTGATTCTTTTTCTTGTAAAATTTTGTATTATCCCCGTATGATACATATTTTTATTATTCTGATTTTATTAAGAGTTTTTTATATGTAAATTATGATTAGTAAAGCATTTGCCTTGTTAAAAAGAATATTTACGAAATTCTAAAGTTCTGTTAAATATCGTTGCAACAAACATGAAGTGGACGTTTACCTAAAAAAATATAAATCCAAGTAAATTTTACAAATACGCTTCAAGTTGCTAAAAGTTATTTAAAAGGGATGTGGTTGTGGCTACTTTAAATACATATAAAATAAAAATAATAAAAATATGTATCATACGGGGGTAATACAAAATTTTCCAAAAAAGAATCAAAATTCGAATAGGAGGCTGTGACTTTGTGTTTGAGCATAACTTTTAATTCTAAACAACTTTTCTTAATAAAATTTTGCTATATTTTTTGAAATAGGGTAACTTTGTTCTTGAACGAATTTCATATTTTTTGTCCTGCCCTGTATATTGTTTGACTTGAAGCCATTCTAAGGGCATCTGATATGGTTATCGAACTGGCACTAACTTTTGGCAATATTTAAATTTCGATTGTACAACTAATAAAAAAATTTCCCATTTGTTGCACACTTAATGGACCACACTATATACAGAGTGAGCACCTTAAAAAATTGGCTATTTTTGCTTTAGCTCAAGAATTACTTGTTAAATAAAACTTTATTTTACACATAGCTCAGGTTTTTACCCATGACAAAAATATGCATGTTTGAGACCCAGTAGATACAGGGTGAGCACCTTAAATACAATTCTGTCTATTTTTGCTTTAACTTAAGAGCTATTAAGTAAATAAAAATAACTAATATTTTGCACATAGCTCAGGTTTTACCCTTGATGAAAATAGGCATATTTTAAACCCAACAGATAACAGGGTGAACACCTTAAAATTAAATTCTTTTTTTTTCCTGTGATATTTTCAAAATTTTTAGTTTCAAAACTTTCACTTACTAGGAAAGTTCCATTTTTTACAGATTTTTTCTTCTACCAAAATTACCTCTTCATATTTGTTGCTATTATGTTGTATTGTTAAATTCTTAATGGGTTAATGACAATCTTCTTTTGTTGTAGAAGTGAAGATATTCAACTTTCTTTGGATTACATCGTCAAAGGAAATTAAGCAAATATCATGAACATTAAACAAGAAACTGCGGAAACCGAGTCTGCTAGTTCCACAGGAATTGCATCTTGTATAATATCACAAAACATGGCTAACAATATAAATTTTGATAAGTTGTATTTAAAACAAGAAAGCATCGAAGGTATTGATAAAGTCGGTATTCATACAGAAATAAATATTAAACAAGAAGACTTTTTATTAAAAAATGAAATTTATCAAGACAAAAGATTTGACGAAGATAATATAAATATTGCTACGAAAACATGCAGTAGAAAGGAACAGTACAGTTGTTCTACGTGTAAATATAAAGCAACATGTAAAAGTGATCTAGTTACACATATGAGAACACATACAGGTGAAAAACCGTACAGTTGCTTTGTTTGTGGATATAAAGCAACACGTAAACATCGTTTAGTTGTACATATGAGATCACATACAGGAGAAAAACCATATTGTTGTTTTGTATGTGGATATAAAGCAACACAGAAACATAATTTAGTCAAACATATGAGATCTCATACAGGAGAAAAACCACACAGTTGCTCTGTTTGTGAACATAAAGCTACAACAAATTATAATTTAGTTGTACATATGAGGTCTCATACAGGAGAGAAACCCTACAGCTGCTGCATTTGTGAATACAAAGCAACAAGGAAAAATATTTTAGTTACACATATGAAATCTCATACAGGAGAAAAACTATACAGTTGCTCCATTTGTGAATACAAAGCGACATTCAGAACTAATTTAGTTCAACATATGAGGTTTCATACAGGAGAAAAACCATACTGTTGCTCTGTATGCGATTATAAAGCAATACAGAAATATCATTTAGTCAGACATATGAGATCTCATAAAGTAAAGTAATGTTTCATTCCATGTAGGAACATGGCTCTTATATGTTTATTTGATATTTTCATGTTTTTATTTTGATTTTTACAATCATTGGTTGTATATTCTTAAGATTAGATACCAATAAATATTACTATTATCATGTATCATTGCTACCTACCGGTTTGGGTGATCTTACCCAAGATACTTTTACCTTTTATCACGTTTTGTGTGGCAAAAATGTTGAAAGTCAAACCTAAAGTAGTGCTACAATTACCTGGCATTATTCAGCTGTTCTTGGACTGCCACACCTGTAGCCCGCTTCGGCCAGCGTAGGACATTCACCGGACCATCCCCAAGCAGGTGGCATTTTCATATCGTTACTTTCAGATTAGTTTCTGAGAAATTGTGAAATATAACACACCATCATGAGTAAGGCTGCCAACTATTGAGGGTATCAATGCGGGACATGATCTAATGGGACTGATTTGTTTCACCAGAGCTTTTTTTTATATAAACACGCTAGAGTAAAGCTGAAATGTAACTTTTTATATTGTACGACGACTGAGCTACAAAGTACGAATTTTTCTGTGTTTTGAATAGGAATTTGAACAAAACGTCAGTTTAAAACAAAATTCCACTTCAACCTCTTATTTAAAAAAAATAGAATATTTAGTGATACAAAATTATTAAAAATTAAAATGCGAATTTTGTATTGAAAACTTATTATACAAGGTTAAAATTGGATTTTGGGCAACTTTTTCTAGTACCTTTTTTCGATATCTAACGCATTGCAAAATATCTTAGATTTCGCCATTTTTTCGAAATTACAGTAGGCTGGGTTTACACCTAACAGGTGAATTGTGTACCCTAAGAAATTCAGCTCATGAAGTTCTACCTCTGTACCCAAATTCAAATATCTACTTTCAAAAATAAATTAAATACAGGGGTGTCTTCATCTTAAATGCGACACACGTACGAGAGAGAATTGCCTGAACAACAGCCGCCATTCGATGGGCAGATTCAATCATACGAATGCATTTTTTGTCAAACGCGAAATAAGACATTACAATTTTTGCAGAAATATATTACAAATATAAGAATATACTAAGGAATGCGGGACTAGCGGGACGCATTTGACATTTTGCGGGACGATTTCAATGCATTATTTGAATGTGGGGCCAGTACTGCTATTGCGGGACTGTCCCGCACAATGCGGGACGGTTGGCAGCCTTAATCATGAGTCTCTTTGGAGGTGTGTAAGGTTTTTTATTGTAAGGGAAAGTAAATGCGGAGTGTATATTATGCAATCAAATTATTAGTGGGTCTCTTAACTTCACTACAAACATCAAACTGCATTTGAAGGTAAGATTGGTAAACATTTTAATATCTCCCTACCACTATCTGTTAGAATCATCTCTAAACGCACAAGTGTGCCAACACTAGTTTCAGGATTATATATGTATATATATCGATCTTTCATTCCTTATCGGAATATTGATCGCTGTTTTACGAAGCTCTTCGATTCTTTTTTCATAGTGAATCACTCCATATATTCCCGTGCATGTTTTCCTTTTGTTATAGGTTGCGTCTTGCCTTCTTTATGGTGTTAGTCCATTCTTGTCTGTTCCTTGTTAGTGTTCTCCAATCGTGTATTCCTAGCCTCCTTATATCCTCATGTACTTGGTTTTCCCATTTTATTTTAGGTCTTCCTCTGGATCTG
The DNA here is from genome assembly GCA_940337035.1 of Agriotes lineatus. Lineage (NCBI taxonomy): Eukaryota > Metazoa > Arthropoda > Insecta > Coleoptera > Elateridae > Agriotes > Agriotes lineatus. Next base: position 317,420 of record CALNHX010000284.1, read on the forward strand.
TTCTCCATTGGTTTCCAATTTGTTATTTGTTTTATTAGTTCCTATGTCTGTCTTCTTTGTAAATGTCCCAACCATTTGAGACGTCTTTCTCTTATGATGCTAACAATATCTTCTCCTTCCATAATGTCTTATTTCATGATTCATTAGTATTCTAATTTCTCCTTCGTGTACCGTTTTAGGGCCCATTATTCTTATAATTATCTTTATTTCTATTATTCGCAGTCGTTCTTGGTCTTTGGTAGATAGGCACATTGTTTCAGCACCATATGTGAGGACGGGTCTAATTGCAGCTTTATATATCTTCATTTTCGTCGATTTACTTAGTGTTTTGTCTTTCAGCAGTTTTTGGTACTTCCAATACCCTCTGTTTCCTGCTTGTACTCGCTCAGTTATTTCTGTACTTCTGTCATTTTCCCCATTAACTACTGTTCCTATGTATCTGAAGTTGTTCACCCTTTCGAAATTATGAGTCCCTATGCCAATATTCTTTATATGTGTATTTTCTTTCCTAGAGCTTATCATATACTTTGATTTATTTTCATTTATCGTGAGTTCCCTTTTTTTGCTTCTCTTTCTAGTTTTATTAACGCTTTTTCTAGGCTTCCTTTATTCCTCGCTAACAGAACTATATCGTCAGCGTAAGATATAATTCGTGGTTGGTACTGTGCTATAGTCTTATTTATTGCTGTAGATTTTACCATTCCTTCCAAAATGATATTGAAAAGTATTGTCGATAGGGCATCCCCTTGTCTCACCCATTTTTCTATTTTGACGGTTTCTGACATTCCTTCATTTGTTATAACTTTTGCTTGCGAATTTTCCATCGTCATTCTAGTTAATCTTATTAGCTTGGCTGGTATATTCATGTACTGCATTTCTTTTGTTAATTCTCTTCTGACGATACTATCAAATGCTCGTTGGAAGTCAAAGAATAATATGTGAAGTTCGATTTGATGTTCGTAACTTATCTCGATTGTTTGTGTTAAAATGTGAATGGCATCTACCGTCGATCTGCCTCTCCTGAAGCCCTGTTGATGTTGTCTTATCTCTTTTTCGGTGTGCTTTGTTAGTCTATTTTCCAACATTGTTGTTAGTATTTTATATGCTGTATTCAGAAGCATGATTTCTCTGTAGTTTCTACTATCAGTTGAGTCCCCTTTTTTAAATATTGGTGCTATCAATCCTATTTTCCATTCAGATGGCATGTTTTCTTCTTGCCAAATTTAAACTATTAAATTATGCAGCCATGTTAGCAAGCTGTCACTACTTTGTCTGATTAGTTCGTTGTTGATTTCATCAGGACCGGCTGCCTTGTTAGATTTAAGTTGCTTAATTACCTCTGTGAATTCCTCGTAAGTGGGTGCTTCTTCTTCATTATCTCTGTCATCTATAATTTCTGGGCTCTCTTCTTCCTTGTTGTCTTTATTTGAATAGAGTTCTCTAAAGTATTTTTCCCATGTTTTTTGTATTAATTTAATGTACCCAAAAAGTTTTTTGTTGTCTTTATTATTCTCCTCGAGTTCTTTCATCTGTTCGTTAATCCAGTTGGTTTTTTTCTGTTTGCACAGTTTTCTTGCCTCCTGTTTTAGCCTATTGTATTCTTGTTGTTCATTTAATCCTGTTCGTAACCATCTAATTCTTGCCTGTGTTTTCGCCTTTACCTTGTCTTGGCATTCTTCTCTCTTAGGGTTTTCCATTCTTCTTCTATGTTGGTATTATTGACTGTTGACAGGGTTTCTTCCATCCTACCTCTGTAACTTTGTCTTATCTGTGTTGTTCAGCTGTTGTAGATTCCACCTCTTTCTCTTCTCTGTTATTTTTGTTTCCCTGATTATTTTCATCTTCATTTTTACAATTACAAGCAAGTGATCGGTATCAGCATCTGCTCCTCTAAAGGATCTTACGTCATGTACAATTCTTTGCCATTTTTTCGATATCAGAGCATGATCAATTTGATTTCCATCTGTTCTGCCTGGTATCATCTACGTTATTTTGTGTTGCCTCTTGTGTTTGAACCTTGTGCTTATTATAAACGTATTTGATAATGAGGCTAGATTACATAGTCTACTTCCATTGTCGTTTGTGCGCTCGTGGATGGTTTCTTTTCCTGCTACTTTATCGTTATAATCTTCTTTCTCAATCTGTGCGTTGAAGTCTCCTACTATTACTAATATATCATTTCTGGGTATTGTTTCAATTACTTCTTCTAGTTTCTCATAGAATGCCATTTTGTCTTCGTCCTTTGCTTCTTCGGTGGGAGCTTAAGTGTTTACTATAGTTAGATTTGCTTGTTTGTTTTGCATTTGAATATACGATATTCTTCCATTTATTGCTTTAAAGTGCATAATTTTTCTCTGAATTTGCCATTTCTCATGAATGCAGTACCATTTTTTCCCTGTTTATCTTCCCCTGAGAAGTAAAATGTAAAGTCTTTCTTGTCAATTCTGCCTTCTCCTTTCCATCTTACTTTCAGGATTATGCCCATCTCAAATAGATTGTGAAGGCTCATACCCTGGATTAAACCAATGAAAAATTACCTTAAGTTACCTTGACTCTGTTTCTTTTTACAGTTTTATTTTGTTCTGAATTTTTATTTCCATACCTATATTCTGTACTTTCACGATGGGCCTTACATTTGAATCTGTTAGGGTCATTAAAGTATGACTAGTTTCATCATTTCGGTGTAGTGTATATTAAAACATTATTGTAGTATACAATACCAAAAAGGAAACGGATGAAAATATGTGTATACTGAAATGGCACTGTCAGAAGACCTTGGTGACACAAGTTCAGATTATGTATTTCTGTACAGTAAATTAGCTGGGATGTCCTTTATATTATTTTAAAGCAACCAGCGTGCAAGTACCTCCTGTTCTTCATATTGAGCCAATGGGCATTCTGAAGCTTATGTGAAACTATTTCATACTGCGTATACCATAGATCATACGCAAACATTAATTTTGCATCTTCTGGATTCGCTTAGTGTCAACGTAATCTATACAAAGATCATATACTATATCACAAAAGTCAAACTGCAAAAGTACAAGTACGTTACATACGCATATTTTCACCTTATTGCTCAATACGTCTCGATTATAGCTGGGTTCTGTAGCTCAGTGGTTAAGCATTCTGACTACTGATGTAAGGGTCATGAGTTCAATTGCTGGTCTCGGTGAGATTTAAAAAAAAATGCGGATGGGAATGCCATCATTTGGAAGTGATGTAAAGCCGGCAAATTCGAAGTAGGACTTTAACCATACGACCGTAGCAGTTGGTGGCTAAGGTACTTGGTGCTTCGCATGCTTAGACCTTGTCCATAACAAACAAACATTTCTATTATTGGTATTTGGTATTACTGGTAGAGGGATTTGGCCTTTATATGCCTTTCGTCACTCCCAACGGTTTTTTTGTTACTTGTGAGCCCTTGCTACGTTCAGAAGAGTTGTAGGCTATTGATAAAACTTAAAATATCTTGCCACTATGTTTGAGTTTGTTTTACTACAACCAACAAACAAATTTGAGTCTCAAGTTCCAGCCTGAACAGACTCAAGTACTCTAACCAGCTTCAGGTCGTACCAAAAAAAGTTCAGGCTGGAGATATAGATATAGAGGGCCAACTAGCTACAGTGAAGACGCGAGAGGTTCCCTTCTATAATTAGTAGAATATGCAAAAAACCAGGGGACGCCAAAGAGTCTTTTAATACAACCCATAAGTTCATTAGCTTACGAGAACTCTTAAACTCACCAAGGTATGCGTAACCAAATTGAAACATAAAACCAAAGTTAACATGTACAGGGTTACATTAATAACGGTAATTCGGTTACAACAATTAATCTACAAACACTCGCATGAATTACAAGCGTGACCCACGCTACAAGCAAAACTCACGAATACAGTCAACTGTCTTGTGGCCTCTAACTGCAGGAGTTTACCAGCATCGGTAATAGGTTGCACGAGATCGCAATTACAAGAGAACCGGAATGCAAACAGCCATATTCGGCATAGTGCCGGCCACTAGGAAAAGTTCTCAAATATTCGACGAGGACTCAGCAAGGGTTTTCGGCAATAGCTTCGAATTCGCGGAGCGCGTCTTCAGCGACTTTGGCAATGAAATGAGGGATAGCAGCAAAAGCTTTCAACAAACAGCGGGGACTGAGCAAAGGTTCTAAAAGTCGGCTGTCACACTAGTAGCAGTTCATACTTGTAGGATTCCAGGGTTGGCTCTAAAATTCAGGAAATGAGAGTACCTACCTAATTAAAATAATGAACAGACCGATACGCAACGCCATACAAATCCATCCTTTTCATTGTATAAAATTCTATTGAACAAGTTGTCATGACCTCACTTCCACAGTTATCGTAAGCATTCTAAATCTTCTGGTTTTACAGGTTTTATAGCGATTTGTTCAAGACCTTGCTGCTTTGTAAAGCTACCCACTGATATTACAAGGTCCAACAGAAATTAAAGTTACTAAATTGTCACTTTCTGATGAAAATAATTGAATTTATGTATAAATCGAGAACCATTCTGAATTAAGGTTTCCAGTGCTGATTTTTAATTATTAAATTAACTATTAAACAAAATGATAGATCGTTTATATGCAAGTGTAGTATTTTCGGAACTAATAATTACAATAAAGGTGGCTGTCCCCAACTTTTAATAGCTCGTGTATTTGTTTACATTTGGTGAAAACATCAAATATAGATGCTGAACCATTGAAGTAGTACTTAAAATAAATACGTATGATACCTATTGGTTTTACTTAAAAAGTACTTATAGTATTTTAAAGTACTCTAAATACTTGTACTTACCTTGTAGTTTTTACTTAAATTTTAAAGGTAAACTTCAATTTTAAAGAATTCATACTAGGTAGGGAAATTGTTTTTTTTTGGTAATTGCTTCAAATCTGTACGTTTTCATTTTACCATTTTTTGATATTTTTTTATATCTCAAAATGCAAATATTTCAAATTATAAGTCTTGACGAGATTGGACCGTGTCCTTGTTAAGATAGAAGAACTCAACGTTTCTCCCGCTTCTATAACGGGCTTCATTAGAATTAAAGCACGGTAACTCAACGTGTAAACCACGCTAAAGGAGAAATTCTTTTGCAAATAAAGGGATAGTAGAAGAGCACAGTAACTCAATGTGTCAACCATGCCAGAGGCGAAACTATTCTACCGCTTGGCAGGAAGAAAGCGAAATTTAGTCAAGGGACGTTGCTGTGAAGACGGCGGTAGTTGGGGTTTAGAAACTAGCTCTTTCCACATGAAAAGAAGAAGGCAACCTTCGTTTCGATTAAGATTACTAAAGTTTTTGTAAGTTTCAATGGCTTCGCGAATCTTCCTGCTAAAGAAAAATTGGGAATATAAGTTTCATCAAAAAGGGTCTTATGGCTGGTTTCGCATTGGTGTTAGACGATGGCTGCTGATGACACTAGACTCTACCTGAAACAACGCAGGCTTTCAAAGATACGGGGTATTACTGAACGTCCTGTTTCACCAATGTACACCGCATTGCAGGAGCAAAGGATTCTATAAACGCGTTCAGATAACTTTTACTTACTTTACTTACTTAGTCCTATGCCTTTTTACCGTTAAGTGTAAGGCGGGTGGGGTTGAGTTTGCTCCGTCGATGGCGTTTTCCACTTTTCTTTCCATAGTTTCCTATCCTGGGTCACTTGTTTTATTCCTGCTCATTTTATTCCCTTGCTCGCTGCACCCTCACGTATTCCCTCCTCCCATGTTTTCCTGGGTCTTCCTCTTTTATTTTTTCCCGGCACTCGCGTTTCATACACTCTTTTTGTTATTCTGTCCCTTGTCATGCGGCACACATGTCCGAACCACCTTAATTGACCTTCCGTTATTTTCTCTGTTACGGGCTCCATCTGTAGGTTTTTCTTGTATGTATCATTTCGAATCCTATCTTTTTTCGTTTTATTTTCTATCCGTCTTAGAAACCGCATCTCCATTGCATTTAGTCGTGTTTTATGCTTTTCTGTTAAAGTCCATGTTTCGCTGCTATACATTATTGTCGGTCTTACTACTTTTTTAACTACTTCTGTTTTTGTTTTTCTAGGCACTTCTTTCTTCCCCAAGAAGGTCGTTTTCATCATATTGTATATTCTTCCTGTTTTTCCCATCCTGTCGTTGATTTCTTTGTCTATTTTACCATTGTTCTGTATTATTGATCCTAGATATTTGAAACTTTCTACTTGCTCGATTTGTTTCCCTTGTAGTTTTATGCTGTGCGTTTTATTCTCTCTCGCCACTACCATACTTTTTGTTTTCTCAATGTTTATTTTCATGTTTATTTTCTGTAATTCTTTTTCTAGCACCTCCAGGTTATGTTGTAAATTATTTTCAGAGTCGCTCATTATGGCCATGTCATCTGCAAACATGAGTTCGTTTATTTCTGTTTGTTCCATCTGCCAGTATCCCAATTTTAGCGTCTTCATCTTTTTCTTAGCATTTTTAATTGCTTCATCTAGCACTATTGAAAACAGAAGGGGACTCAACACACATCCCTGCTTTACTCCTATCTCTGTTACAAACTCTCTTGACTCTTCATTGTTCGTCCTTACTATGTTTGTGTTATTTCTGCACATTGATTTTAGTATTTCTATCGTTCTTTTATCTATCTTTCTTTTTCTTAGTGCTTTCCATATTTGTTCACTATGTATCCTGTCAAAGGCTTTTTCGAGATCTATGAAGCACATGTGTATTTCCCTTCCTTTATTTATCAATTTTTCGCTGACTTGTCTTATGGTAAATATCAAGTCCTGGGTGCTTCTCCTCTTCCTAAAACCGCATTGGGTATCTTCTATTGTATTTTCTATTCTATTCCTTATTCTTTCCTCGATTATTCTGGCGAATACTTTCGCTGGGACGCTCATTAACGTTATCCCTTTGTAGTTGTCACATATTCGCTTATCTCCTTTTTTATGTATGGGGAGTATGATTCCTACATTCCATTCTCGTGGTATTACCGTGGTCTTCATTATTTCGTTTAGCAGCTCTGTAAATTTGGTTATTCCTTCGTTTCCCATATACCTTATCATCTCCGGTGTTATTTTGTCCCTTCCTGCTGCTTTTCCTAGTTTTATCTTCTGTATGGCCTCCCTAACTTCTTTCTCTTCCATTATTTCTTCTTCTTCTGTAATTATGTTTTCGTCTTTTCCCTTTATGTTCATCATATTATATTCCTTTTTCTTCCTAAGTTGTTTTAGGGTTCCATAAAATAGTTTTTGGTTGTCTCTGAAGTTTTCTGTCATCTTTTCACCAAATTTTATCCACGACTTTTTTTTGCATTCTTGATCTCGTTTTTCACCTCTCTTCTTTTTTCTTTGTATTTTTCGTATTCTTCTGTCTTTTTTGTACTTAAGTATCTTTCCCATGCACTTTTTTTTCTCTTTTATTTTATCTTTTATATCCACCATTCTGTATTTTTCGTGCTTTTATTCGTTATTCTCCTTTTCCCGCAGCTCTCCGTAGCTGCATTTAATATATTATTTTTGAGCTTTTCCCATTTTTCTTCTACACCTTTTATATCTTCCGCTTCTCTACATTTTTCATTTAGTATTTCCCTATATCTTCTTTGATATTCGGGTTCTTTTAATTTATAGTTCTTTATATTTTCTTGGGTCTTCTTTCTTCTTTTGTTTATTTTTTCTGTTTTTTCCTTTGTTAGGTCCATTTTTACCAAGTAGTGGTCGCTTCCTATTTCCGCTCGTCTTGTTACCTTGACATCTTTTACTTCTTTCCATTTATGTTTACTTATCAGAAAGTAGTCAATAATTGACTTCTCATTTCTGCTTTCCATAACTCTTGTGTATTTGTGTATATCTTTGTGCTTAAATTTCGTGTTTGCTATCACTAGGTTGTTTTCTATATTTATTTCTATTATTCTGTCCCCGTTATTATTTTTTGTCGTTTCTCCTTCTTTTCCTAAGTACTCTTCTATTCCTGTATTCTGTTTTCCTACACGCCCATTTAAGTCACCCATTACAAGTATATTTTCTCCTCCATCGTCTATTGCGTTTTGTAGCTCCTCAAAGAACTTATCTTTTTTTTCCTTTTTTGCATCGTCGTTCTCCCCGTATGCTATTATTACATTCCATATTTCTTCTCCTAATAGCTTCATTTCAATCTTTAATAGTCTTTCATTTATGTATTCTTCATTTATAATGTATTTTATCATATTTGGCCTTATTATTAGCCCTACTCCACCTCTTGCTCCTTCCGTTTCTTTCACTCCTGACCAAAATAGCCAGAATCCCCTATGTAATTGCTTCAAACCACTCCTTTTCTTTTTGGTTTCTGTAATTCCTAGGACTTTTATTTGCTGTTTTATCATTTCTTCCACTAATTCTTCTTCTTTCCCTGTGATGCTACTCACATTCCATGTTCCTATTTTCATCTTTTCGCATTGGCCTTTCTCTTCTTTTAACCTTTCCTTTTCTTTCCCTTCTTTTTTGCCTTCCACTTTGTTTTGGATTTTGTTGTGTATCTTGGGTTGTTTGTCGTCGTCCGTGTTTGCTGTTTATGGATGCAAATTAATACAGAAAAATTATTTATACAATACCTGACATCTTGTAGTAGGTATAGGAGAGAAGTTTTAATTATTTGTAAATGTAAAACTGTATATAAAAATAATTTAGTTACACACACGATATAACTTAGGAGCAAAGTGAACACTGTAAATATATGTAAACTATTAATCTTATAATATGTTCAAACTAATGTTTGATTATGGGACGAGACAATTTAGTGGAATTAAGTGAAATAGTGCGAACGCGGAAATAGACTGTAAAAACTAGATTACGGCATGTGCTGATTACAATATGTGTTTACAACACACAGCTAACGTCGGCTTACTGGGTCAAGTTACGTTACGATAAAGAAGTTTTATGCAGACTGCTGCAATTTTAGTACTAGGACTAGATCAGATTTACACATTGTAAATGTGCATTATTATGCAAACGTCATGTTTTTGTGCCTACACCAATATTAGGTTTTGAGTTCAAAAGGCAGCAACATGACGTACATGTAATCATATATAAAGACTGTATTTATTTATTTAATAATTTTCAATATACTTCTAAACTCTGAGGTGTATTTACTTGTGACCGACACAGGCTACAATTGCCTAAGGGGTAGTTAGGACTGGCTACTCTTGTCACATTTTAAATCAAAATCCTTCCTCTCCTTTCATCAAGTGTAAATCCCTTTCAGTAAAGCAACCTGGTTATATAACATACAATTACAAATCAAAGGCTTGCATAAATTCAAGGAGCATTACGGACATAATAAAAATGAAATATAATTAATACAGGGTGTGTGAATGAGTTCTGACAGTTCTCCATGCAGTGCTATATCAAATTGACATAGGCAATAGATAAGCCGAATTTGACTGATTGTAACCTGTTTAACACAGCCTTCCATTTCAGTAGTCGTGGCTACTTTGTCGGTTAGCTCATGGTGTAAAGAATACAAGGTGTAACGTTCTTCAGAATGGAAGAATTGTGGGCGGAGCCTCAAATTCAAGGGGCGCTAATTTTAAATGGAGATACACAAGGAAAAATAAAAAGACAGTTGTATTAAACGCAAAAACCTGCCTTGTGCCGTATTGTTTTTCTGTATACTGAACAAGATCAAGAACCATTTTTATTTTATTAAAGAATTATCACAAACTATTTTCTTTAAAAATTCTGTCATTCTTGTTATACATTTAGTAGTACTGCAGTGTATTGTTGGTGACGCTGTTTATGTCAAATTCGAGGTTAGGTTTTGCGTCAGACTGGCGAGAAATCTAACCTAACTTCAAATTTGATATGGACTGACAGTGCCAGCAATAATATACAATCGCGACCATGATGGATTTCCTGAGTAGGTGTATTGGGGATTGATTGACATCTCCCCTCTACTTTCTGAATGACTGTGCATCTCCGGGAACGTGTCATCTTGTATTCTTTACACCATGGGTTAACTTACATATGTCAGATGAGATCCACTTTTACTTACTAGTTTTTTCGACATTGAGCAATCGAGGCTCACCATTCAAGCTGGCCAGCTGGCCCTGCTCTCGGCTCCAAAAACGAACGTGTTTGCAGTTTAGTAGTTACGTATCTATGCGAGCTTCCAGGCTACGCTATGGAAAAGTTTGCTAGGGTGAAGGTTGTTACAGGTTATAACGCTGATGTGGTCTCGTAGATGTGGTATTTGCAAGTATAATATAACGTTACCGTAACCGCGTTATAGCAATCTTAAAAAACAGATTTACCTCATTTAACCCCTATGGGTGGTAAATTCCGAAAACCCCAGAAAATGATTTGCCTGATTTGTAAAAAAAAGTAATATGCCGAATTTCAAGTCTCTACCTGCAGTAGTTCCCGCTTTTTGGTGATATTTAGAAAAAAATATATCCACCATCCATTTCACCCTTTTGGGGGTGAATTCCGATAAACAGAAAATTCTTTGACACGATTTTTATAAGAAATTGATTTCCCGGATTTTAACTTCCTACCTGCAGTAGTTACCGCGTTCCAGCGATATTTACAAAACATTTCGAGGGGTGAATTTCGAAAATATTTCGACCTGATTTGTAGAAGGAATTCATTGGCCTAATTTGAAGTTCCTGGGTGTAGTAAGGTCTACACATTACTCTTTTTCTGTGACGTCAAAATTTTTTCTCTTTATTTAACAATAAGGAACTGACCGAAACAAAAAAAACTGCAGTTTTTGGTCAAGTTCGCTTCAAGTATGGCTTGTTTTATAATACATTTGTCCAAAATTACAGTAAAATAACACGCAATAACAAGCAAGCGAGCAAGCCTAAAGTCTTATTTTAAGAGTGTGAGACTTCTTCGAAGAGGAGAAACGTTGAATTACATAGGTCAAGAATGTCTTGGTTTGAATAATGTACTATTTAGAGCATCCCTTACATTAAAGGTTAGGTATTGTTATGATACATGATGCGGGAAATTAAAGCATATGAAAGAATAGTAGTTTATTTATCTAGAACGAAAAGTGGCATTTTAAAGACGAGAAAGTTGTTTACGTCCGAGGCGTCAGCCGAGGACGGAATTACTTGCGAGGACCTTTTAAAACACTTTTCGTTCGTGGTGAATACAACGGTTTATTTCATACTGCAAGTTTAATGAATTTTAAATAAAAAGTTGTAAATCATTTCAAATTTCATGTCAACAACTAACGTATAATTTTAAAGTACTTGAACTTTAAAATTTTACTTTAAAGTACTAGGACTTTAATGTTCCATTTTTTGTACAATAAATAAGTTTTAAAGTATTTGAACTTTAAAATTTTACTTTAAAGTACTAGGATTTTAATGTTCCATTTTTTGTACCATAAATAATCCGAAAAAATTTCATTTTTGACATCAGTATGAAATAAATATTTAAAATGAACTAATAAAGTTGGACAGTTACAATAATTGAATCTTGATGGGTATAAAGTTTTGAACATGAATAATGAAAGTAAAAGATACAAGGGATCTTTTCATTGTGAATGATTTAATATTGTTATATTTATTGGAATGGATTAAACTTAATGGTTGTATTTAATATTTATAAAAATAAACCAAGGTAACATTGACAAATGTATTTGTTAAGAAAATTCTGTATATAGCATTATTTAGAAAAAAATAGGAAGTGTGCATTAAGAATTCTCTAATAGATATAAAAAGTTTGTTTAAAAACAGTTACATAAAACAACTCAAGAAAGCATGTATGTAATTTGGCTATAATAATTTTGGTATAATAAAAAATAGAATCTCTGCATAATTTGTCTAATTTTGGTGATAACAAATCAAATAAAGGCTGAAAACAAATCTACGAGGTAAAATAAAGTGAAATATTTAAAATGGAAACGATATTGTGACATCAAGTGTTAGAGGAGAAGCTACAGATACAGTTAATTGGATATAGAATACAGGACATTATACTAGTTGAGGGGATTTGGATTTATTCATACGTACAAGATATTAGAAGAGGTATTTTACAATTTATTATTTGATTTGGGTGTTCTGTGGACGTTGTTTGAGACATCAGATTATCTGCAAAAAGGGGAACAAAGTTACAATTGGAATTTATAAAAGGATAGTAACTTACCAGGACTTGGATCGTGTGACGGTGACATCCAGAAGGAGCCGTGGCATCCGGCAGGAACAGTGACATCCAGGAGTAACCAGGACAGGATTTTGGAACCAAGGGAGTTGATTTGACCGGACAGAACCAGAAGGAGGTTACCAGGAGGTAGATCGTGTGACGGTGACATCCAGGAGGAGCTAGGATTGGAATTAGGGATCTGAGCAGTTGGTTTGACAGGTCAAGAGTAGTTGAAAGGATTCACGGACCATCAAAGGGGTTGCTGTTGGTGAATTGGACATTGAGTGCTGCAGTCTATCGATGACAGGATCCAGTAGTGATTGGTGTTTGCAGTAGAAGCATGAGCAGCTATTAAGGTTTGTTAAGATAAGTTGAAAAAGCATTTTGAATAACTGTCAATTTTGAAAGTTTAGTTAGTACTTACATAGGTAATTTGAATAGTAGTAAATGGCTCTATGCTTAAATTGCTATAGTTTCGTGAATAGAATTGATCGGAATTACGCTTAAAGTTATGACATTAATTTGGTTGGGAAGGAAAGAATAAATCTAGCAACGGCCCTTCGGTTTGGTTATGGTAAATAACAATAACTAAGTCTGACCTGTTTCTCCTGCGCTGGCTACTTCCCCTCGATTTGATTATTATTCAGTTTAAACGGCGCGACCGATGTTATAATTTAAATTGAGTTCGGCTAAAATGGATGGGAGTCCAATGGTCCCCTTGAATATCTGGATTTTCTTATGGTTGGGCACTACACAACACTGAAAGCTTAGATCAAAAAGTTGCAATTAGGACTTAGTTAAAATTTTCACCGAAAAATGTGATCGACGGGTTAATTTATTCCACGAGACCGGGACGCGCGAACTGCCCTCGCGGTTCGCGTTCCCCAAAAGGTAATTTTCTATCGTGGGGAGCCGGGTGTTTCTCGGGCTTCCCCGTTTTGCAAAACTCGCATTTTTGACTTATACTTCGCGCGCTCTGGGATCGCAAATTCTGCATATCTCACGCGGTTTTGCACTGCCTGCCAATTCGGCACTTCTTTATTCTGAGAAAGCTGTTGGTTAATTAACACCGGATGTAATTCAACCGCTTCTTGGATTATAACGACGTAGCTTTTCGTTCTTGGCAAATGAACTTTCGCGTTCGCTATAATTGTAATTTATGCAGGAGCGGCTTTGATTTATTCTTTTCTTCTGACAGCTTAACATTTATAAGTCTTATAATTACAAACGCAATTTCTTGCGGGTTGTTACATCAATGTGAGATACATTTCTCAGTTAACCTATTTTAATTAATTTTGAAAGTCAAGTTTGACGTTAAGTATCATTGATAGCAAACTAGATTTTGATGAACCCACCCTGAAAATAAGAGCTCTCGATTTAAAAGCAGTTATCATTTGATACTTAAATGATCTTTTCAATTTCACTGTAATGTAAGACCTACATTTTAACCGCTATGTTTTGTTATTTCTGACGTCACAGCAAAAAGGTAATGTGTAGACTGAGATGCTATATTTATACGAGCAAGCTTGTCCGCCATTTCTAGTTACTGGAAGTGGCGGCAAATTCAAATTCTAGTTACTTTCCAATTAGCACACGGTGAATCGGGAAAACAACGATCATGTCATTTAATTGTATCAGTCTTAAAAAGGACTGGTTTTAAACAAATAAAAAGAAATCAGAAAAAATCGTAACGAAAACACTGTTAACTAACTCGCACGTGGTTCAAACTACAGAACTTTACTTAGTTCAAACAACAGTGGCGAGTGACAGAACTGCCAGATACAGTTGACAGCACAGAACAATACCTATACACTGTATATAGATTTAAATAACCACACTTGGGATGAAGACTGTAATTATAATTAGTATCGTAAGTAGAGGGAAGTGGATGGTTCTGGAACCTCCCCCCACCACTTGACCATGAGTTCAAGCAAGGCCACGTTCAAGCCCAAGGTCACATGCAAGGCGGAGCCACGTGCAAGCCCAAGGTCACGTTCGAAGCGAGGCCACGTTCGGAGCGAGGCCACCGACAGTAACCTTGAAGAATGAGTATAACAGGAGATGTAGTTTTGTGTTCAGTAGTGTATCGTGTGCTGTACTAGCAAAAACAATGGAGCAAGTACAAAAGATTATTGAAACTGTGAAGCAGCGAGTGACAAACAAAAACGTGGAACTGTCATATCCAGTATTGTTAAACGCAACAACTTATCCGCTGAATAAGTCAAGAAATAAAACTGTGAGTTTGGGCTTGACCTTTTATGGATCGTTTGTGCCGGCAGTGGTAATTAGTGGGATTAACAAAGATTTTATATTGTTAGACGAAGGAGAGTGGCTGCTCTTTGTTGCAAATAAAGATGTGATAAATAGGCACTTTAACTATGAAGATGGAGAGCCAAAACCGGTGGATATAAGTCCTGGCAAAAGAATATATTTCCAAAAAATCGGAAACAAAAAAGTGATAGTGCTGCAGGAACGTAAGCGATCCCAAGTTTATTTCGGAAACAAGTCTGTAGCAGAATTGTGGGATTTGTTGCCCCTGCTGCAATCTAAAGCTGAACTAGTAAAAAGTCAGATGTTTGAACAATTTTACAGCAGTGTAATCGAAGGTGTTTGGAATTTACCCGGCGACTTTAAAAGGAGTATCGAAGAGTCTTTGCCGCCCATCCAATCCGAGAATGTTCGCTGCATGTATGAAATGCTAAAGTTTGCTTCGGACATCATTACATATGATATTGCATTCAAAAAATACGCACAACAGCAATAAGTGTTTATCATGTACTTATAACGATGTAATAAAAAATAAAATTTTTAAAACGTTTATTATACAAATAACTTACTGACTAACTTAGAAACTAACCTAACCTAGGATGCTGTGGGCGGCCTCACAATAGCTGTAAAAAGAACACTTAAATAGTTTCTTCAAAGAAGCAAATCAACTTTTAGTCACATAGATCAGCCACAGCATGTCTGGTAATTCTAGGTCTCTATATACTTTAAACCTACATCCCAGAAACCACCCCGACTCTAGAAGGGTGGCTTCCGGGATGTAGGTTGAGTTTTTAACCAAGGCTACGTCGTCCTAAAAATAAATGTATTGTGAACCAAATTTATATTTTTTTTTCTTACAGTCCCATATTTTTCGATGACGTGCTTCATAAGTTGTTTTTCTAAAAGTATAAAAATGTATTACATCAACTATTAAAATTAACTCAAAATTACCAAAAGATGACATGGGCGGTCCAATGACGATGGAGTTTAAAAATTCTTCTGTAAATTGCTTATATGTATACTGTTTAGAATACAAAAAAAATAAGCGTCTTACCCATTATGTTTAATCTGAAAAATGTTAGAAATGTTTAAAATGTAGTACATGACAGTAGCAACATAATGCAAAAAATTCCGATAAAATATGTTAATAAACACGGGAGATATGAGCGTTTTAAGATTTGAAAAAAAAAATTTTTTAAATGTAGTATATGACAGTAGCAATACAATGCAAAACACTGCATTCAAATATCTTAATAAATATAGAAGATACAAGCATTTTAAAACACCATTAGAAAAATGTTAGAAATGTTTAAAATGTAGTACATGACGGTAGGAACCCAATGCATAAAACGGTGAAGAAATATCTCAATAAACAACGGAGATATGAGCATTTTTAGATTACATTAAAAAAGTATTAGAAAAAAGAACTTTCGTGTGCGACATTTTACCGTTGTTTTTTCAGAAATTTTTCTTTACTGAGTCCAAACGCATTTTCAAAGTACAGATATGGACATATATTTACAAAGACATTTTCAAAGTACAGATATGGACATATAAGATAAAAACATATATTTACAACAATATCTTACCTGAAGTGTAGTTGCAGTGGACTGTGATTTTGCATTCAAAAGCCAGTTGGTTATATATCCAATCCCCCCGGAGCACCTCATGTTTTTAGAGAAAGGGATTGGAAATTTACTCTCGGAACCTAATTTTTTTTAAAATGCATAAAACGGTGAAGAAATATCTCAATAAACAACGGAGATATGAGCATTTTAAGATTACATTAAAAAAGTATTAGAAAAAAGAACTTTCGTGTGCGACATTTTACCGTTGTTTTTTCAGAAATTTTTCTTTTACTGAGTCCAAACACATTTTCAAAGTACAGATATGGACATATATTTACAAAGACATTTTCAAAGTACAGATATGGACATATAAGATAAAAACATATATTTACAACAATATCTTACCTGAAGTGTAGTTGCAGTGGACTGTGATTTTGCATTCAAAAGCCAGTTGGTTATATATCCAATCCCCCCGGAGCACCTCATGTTTTTAGAGAAAGGGATTGGAAATTTACTCTCGGAACCTAATTTTACGTATATATAATCTGTTATAAAAATTAGAAATCTAATTCTAACGCCGTTAAATTCTAGGCTAAAAAAGAAACATTTTAATACCACACAACCTAGTTTTTAGATGAAATTAGATAGTTATAGTTATTTGGTTGTTCTAATAATGCATCAGCTATTTTTTAATTATGTGCATGTATTACCAATAAAAGTGGTTTTTTGTATTTGGAACAACACGTTTTTGAACCCCTAGGTTTTCTAGGAATAGATGAATAGCAATGCATTGTATGACGGAAAAAGTAGCATTTAGTTGTTCAAGTACGTAAATTTAGCTAGATCTGCTGTAGCCATTTACCACAGTATTAGAAGACGAAAATATGTGGAGCAGCACCTGTTTGATAATTCCTAATGCATGCATAATTATAGAAAATAAGTTCCTTCATATCAAAATTAGTGTAGTTTTTCTTCCACATCTTTAAATTTAAAATTTGCAGTAAAAATGAAAGCAGTCGTTTCGGATTAATATATTTCTTTGAATTAGTAAATATATAAAACGAGTAAATCCTATTATTGCATTGACGTTAGTAATAGACAAGAGACAGTAGACATCTACGTTTTTTAGGTTTTGTGCGTACGTGCAGGAATTCACGCTCGTTTTTGAAAAGGTCATATTAGCATGGTCAGCAACTTGTTAAAGTGAACCGTGGCCGAGTTTTTAAAAGTCAATTGAAAGGTTGCTCGTAACAGATATATATAAATATCGATTTTTCCAATCCGAGCTGAATTAAAAATCGGCAAAGTGAAGTGAATCGCTTCTGAATAATTGTTCGAACGTGGTTAACGGCAGATGTTATTTTGATTATTTCATTCATATCCATAATAATGCGCAATCGCCATGGTTTTTGTCAGTTTAATAATGACTAAAATTCAAACGTCAAAATCTAACCGCGGTTAAATTTATGTCAAAATTTAATCGCTTGTGCATAATTTTAACGTGATTATTAAAGGTGCTTCACCAACTGAATTTTATCTATTTATTCAGGAAATAATCACTCCGAACATCCTGCGTGCATGTAAATTAGCCTGAATAAATTTTGACGATTTTCTGTCAGAATGTTTTGCTCTGAAGAAATATATCTCGTACATTTTCCGCTTCAAAATCCCTCGTGCTGCGCACTCGAGATTCTTGTTAAGCGGCAAATTTACTTGACAAATTTCTTAGCAAAACATTCTGACAGAAAACGTCAAAATTTAATCGGCTATTTTAATGCACTTGGGATATTACTGTTGATTAAAAGGTTCGGTAACCAACAAGCAATTGCACATTGCTTTTGTATTACATATTACATATTAATAGGTATATTATGCCATTTGCCAAATGTATGTGTGAAATATTTTTAAACATTTCAACATGTTAGAACAACAAATAGCTGGTGCAGTAGTTTCGGACTTTATATTATCTAAGCAAACTGTGTTAGACAAATAACTTTTTTCCATATTGCCAATCAAATAAGATTGAAGCGCTTTATTTGTGTAAACTGTGTTTTAAACTGTCTGGAAAAATGTGTTTCAATGTTAACTTGAATTGCAAAAATAGAGGCATGCAACGAACCTAAAGATATTTCAAGGCTAACTTCCTTTGTGTGAGCCGAGGTAAAAAAAATGTAGATTGCAACGAAGCTAGATATTAGCAGTGAAAGTTTCTTATATACAGTATGCATTTTAAACTGACAATTTTAAATAGATTTGATTGCATGCTTTTTGATAAATAAAATTTTGTTTTTCATGTTTGAAACCTCGCGTTTTATTAATGTGAATACAGATTCATCTATCACACGACCAACGCTGCAGTATTTTTAATAAGCGCTAGTAATTAATAGGATATAAATATTTGCAACAGTAGCATAAAATTTGATTATTATTAAACGGTGAATACAAATTCACCTATCACACGACCAACGCTGCAGTATTTTTAATAAGCGCTAGTAATTAGTAGGATATAAATATTTGCAACAGTAGCATAAAATGTGATTATTATTAAACGGTTTAAAAATATTAGATGTATAAGCCTATTTTAGAACACCATTTGCCAAATGTATGTGTGAAATATTTTTAAACATTTCAACATGTTAGAACAACAAATAGCTGGTGTAGTAGTTTCGTACTTTATATTATCTACGCAAACTGTCTGGAAAAATGTGTTTCAATGTTAACTTGAATTGCCGTCTGTAAAAATGTAGGCAACGAACCTAAATATATTTCAAGGCTAACTTCCTTTATGTGAGCCGAGGTAAAAAAAAATATAGATTGCAACGAACTCAATTTCAACTGGTTTGCGTGCTAAAGCCGTCCTTTGCATGTAGTATAAATACACCTGGCTGAGGTGGGGGGCAACCATTCTCTCGCTTTACGATGGTGCAGTGCAGTGTTTGTCAGGATGCGGTTTTGTCGAAAAAATTTTCAAAATTTAATAGGCGCAGTTTGAAAAAAACGGGTGCAGTTAAACTTTGCGCCTGCACGGAACCAAGCGGTTCCGTACAGACGTCGCCGCAAACCGCCATTAAGGTTTTAAGTGACGTATTAATTGCTCCTAATTACGAAATTATTTCTCCAAGTAGTCAAGGTTAGAGCAAAATTTTAAAATCAGCTTTAAAGAAAGGTCAGAAAAAAAAAGTCCGGCAAAATTTAATTTGGCGAAGTATGTCAAGTGTATGAATGAGGAGACTGATGTTCCTGTGGCAAAAATCCAAATGTTACATGGGTCTCCTCCTCATTTATCGCAAACGGAAATGTTTATGGAAACGTTCGATTTTGACGACATTCCATTGGAAAAGGTGGCTTCGGGCGACGGTGCGGCGCAAGAGTTTACAGCCCTTGTAGATGGTTTGGAGATCGACTCCGGCTCAAGTCGACCGACCAGTCGAATTTCGAAGCAGCCAACAATCCAACCCTTGGAAGATGTGACTGCAACACCGTCTGTAATTGTGCAGTCTCCGGTTTCGGGCAATGCAGCCGTCATTTCGTCTGCCACTGGGAGTAACGTAGTCGACACTCTGGTGTCGATTACGTCTACCCCTCAGGAGGAAGACATGGGTGACATTTCGCCATCCCAGCGTGCCGAACGTGAATACGTGTCTAATTGCAATGCAATAGATGCTAAAGCGGCCGATCTTCGCAGCGGTGACATTACATAAGGTATATTAGATATTAGATATTATTTTTCTATCCATATATGTTATTTAACATTGAAGGTGTTTAGAACCTGCTTTTCCCAGTTTAATAGCTTATATTGTTTTTAGCTCCCTAGAAATTCGAGCCGCCAGCCTAGAAGCGACGATGCACGATGAGTACCTAAAAAGCATAGCTGCTTTACCTAAGATCCGCCACGGCCACAGCGCAACTAACATGGACATCTTTAAGAATGCTGCGTTAGCAAGGCTACAGCTAATCCAAGATCTGTTAGCTGTGGAGGGTGCGATTCGTGGAAGACGTCAGGAGCTCGATAAAAAGGCTAAGTAACGAGTAGATAATCGTTTAACATATACCCCTAACACAAATAACCTCCCCCCTATCCTCTCCAGGGTGTCCAAAGCGAATCCTCCCCGTGGTGACACCTGGGTATTCCGTTCGAGGTTTAATTTGTTAATCAGTGTTTGTAAATAAAGGTGTTCATTTCGTTTGTGGATAGTAAGTCTCGAGCTGGGTAGCTAATCGCGCAATTAGTATATTAACCGATTGCGCGAGACTAATTTGCCATTATGTTCAGGTGCACTGCTTGTGGAAAGTCTTTCACCAGAGCTGACAATTTGTTTCGCCATCGAAGAGATAGCTGTCGCCACGAGGTTGGCCACCCATCGACGAGTGGTAAGTGGAAACGTGTTGATTGCTGCTGATTATATCAATTGTGCGTTTCCTAAAGGTGACGCTATGGAGGCTTCGGTAGCAGCTGGTGAGGGACCGTCGGCGAGTAAACGCCCAAGACTTAATGACTCCAGCGGTGGTGAGTGTGTCTCTATTGTAGTGTTTCATGTTTTCTAACGTTTGGTTTAACAGAACAGCTCCCCAGGACGCAATACTGCGACGTGTGTGATGAAAATGTTCCTCGGACTTGTTTCGTTGGACACCTGAGAAGCAATCGTCACACGAGGCGGTGTGATGTCGTCCATCTGGGGAAAGGAGTGGTGGCCCTTCCAACCGCCTTCAAGTCCCGTATTGCCAGCTACAGGGTGTCCACGGAAAATTATCATATAAGTGTTGTAGAATATATGACCGAACTGAAAGACAAAATTATAGGTCTTATAGAAGGGCAACTGACCAAATTAAACAGTATAAAATTCAATTTCGAACTTTTCGGGTATTTTATTTTGGAGACTCAAGATGTACAAGACGTCAAAAGTTTTAATACGACCAACGAGGTGGTCACTCGCGGTACAGACTTGAACGAATTATATGATAATTTAACGGGAATATTGGACCAGAAGGTGTCCGAATTTGAGGAACGCGATTCAGGTGTGTATTACAACTGTAATTCTTGTTAATGTTACTAACCGCAAAATGTTTACAGGGTGGATCTTGAAGCAGTTGCTGTACCTAGAATTAAATATAAATAAATTCAATCCGTTTCGGGCGTCTTCGTATATCCCGCTCCCGAAGAAGATTCAGTCCAAGAAAGCGATCGTGAACGTCCAAAACGTTGATGACGAGTGTTGTTTCGGGTGGGCGGTAACCTCGGCCATCTGCGAACCGGATGGACCGTCTAATCGAACGAGTTCGTATCCAGATTGCAGCGATTTTTTAAATTTTAAGGACATTGAATTTCCTGTTAGATTGCGCGATATTTCTAAATTTGAAAAAAATAACCCTCAACTTTCTATAAATCTATACGCGTTGGAAAAGACTTTTCAAAACGATATTACCATATATGAAGTTGTGGGACCTCTGTACTATTCGCCACGTATAAAAAACGGACATATAAATTTATTGCTTTTAACAGACGGCGAAGGTAATAACCACTACTGTTGGATCACCAATTTGTCTAGGTTAGTTTCGCGGCAAATAACGGCTAGGGCCAATGCAAAACATTTTTGTAATGGTTGTCTAAATTACTTTCGCACCGATGTCCATCTGGAGAACCATAAGCTTTTTGACTGTAATCATGTGTGCACAAAGTTGCCTACGA
Source organism: Agriotes lineatus (assembly GCA_940337035.1). NCBI lineage: Eukaryota > Metazoa > Arthropoda > Insecta > Coleoptera > Elateridae > Agriotes > Agriotes lineatus. The sequence goes on from CALNHX010000284.1 coordinate 339,067, forward strand.
CAGAGCCGATCACGGATAAGTGTGGGGAGTTGAGGCCCCAGAACATTCTTAAATTTGATAATTATCATAAGCAATTGAAACTGCCCTATGTTTGCTACGCAGATTTCGAGACCGTTTTATTACTTGTCGATGGTGGGGATCAGGAGCCGGATCGCAAAAGACCATATACGATCAAAACGTGCGAGCACAAACCGTATTTTTTCGCGTATTATTTGAAATGTTCTTTTGATGATACTCTATCCAAATTCGAAATTTATAGGGGCGAGGATGCTGTGGACGTGTTTGTTGAGCGTCTAGACAGAGACGTTCGCGCGCTATATTCCAACAGTTTGAAGCATGTTGTACCCCTCAAGCCTCCGGCTCCGCAAGAAATTCAAAATTTTAAGGATGCTGCTTCATGTCATATTTGCAATCGTCCTTTTGGAGAAGGAGACGTAAAGGTTCGCGATTACGACCATTTGACTGGAGAATATCGGGGAGCTGCTCATTCCAATTGCAATCTGAATTATAAACTTCCAAATTTTATTCCCGTATTTTTTCACAATTTAAATTACGATTCCCACCTTTTTGTCAAACAGTTAGCTCAAAATAACGAGGAGCTTGATGTCATTCCGGAAAATAAGGAAAAATATATTTCATTTGGTAAACGTCTTTGGGTAGATGAAGTCGTTGTTAACGGAAAACGAAAAAACGTTTATATGCAAATTCGATTTTTAGATAGTTACCGATTTTTAAGTTCTTCTTTAGCATCGCTGGCCGCCACGTTATCAGATGATCAGTGTGTTGAAATTCATAAGCAATTCGGACATGACATCAAATTCGAACTGATGAGACAGAAAGGTGTGTTTCCCTATTCGTATCTGGATTCATTTACAAAATTAGACGAGCCGGCGTTGCCCACAATCGCCCAGTTTTATGATCATTTAACCGAGACGCATATTACTGAGGTCGATTACGAGCGCGCCGTTAAGGTCTGGAAAACTTTCGAATGTCAAACGTTGGGCGACTATTCCGATGTTTACCTCAAATGTGACGTGTTTATATTGGCAGACGTTTTCGAAAACTTTCGAAATTTTTATTTGAATCAATATAATTTAGATCCGGCGCAGTACTTCACCGCCCCCGGTTTAAGTTGGGACGCCATGTTAAAATATACGGGGGTTGAGTTGGAGCTGTTGACGGATATGGATATGTTTCACTTTTTTAGAAAGGGTATTCGTGGAGGAGTCAGTACTTGTGTAGGGCGAAAGGCTATTGCCAACAATAAATTTGCGGGTAACTATGACGCTTTAAAACACACTTCTTTTATTGTTCATTTGGATGCCACGAATTTGTATGGACATAGTATGAGACAGTTTCTACCGCAAGGTGGTTTTGTTTGGTTGACTGACGACGAAATTGATAGTTTTGACGTATTTCAAATTTTGGACGACTCAGATACTGGGTACGTGTTGGAAGTTGACTTGCGGTACCCCGAAAATTTACATGACGATCACAATGACTTCCCCTTTTGCCCCGAGCTATTGGTGCCTCCACAGGGAAAATTTAAAAATGCAAAATTAATTCCAAATTTGTATGACAAACACAATTATATTATTCACTACAGAAATTTGAGGCAATGCTTAGAGGCTGGTTTGATTTTGGTTAAAACACATAAAATACTTAAGTTTAGACAATCTCCTTGGCTCAGATCCTACATCGATTTAAACACAAATTTACGTAACAAGTCTGACAATGAATTTCATCGAAATTCATTCAAACTAGCTAACAATAGCGTCTTTGGTAAAACCATGGAAAACGTGGACAAAAGGGTTCTTGTAAAGTTAATTAGTCATTGGGAGAAAATTGGTAATAGAATGGGGGCAGAAGCTTTGATATCAAAACCTAACTTTAAAGATAGAATTCGGTTTGGGGAAAATTTAATAGCAGTGGAAATGAACAGAACGTCGGTTTTATATAACAAACCCATTTATGTTGATTTCTCAGTTTTAGATCTTTCGAAAACGGTAATGTACGATTTTTATTACAAATTTTTGAAGCATACATACGGCCGTAATGTGTCTCTACTCTATTCGGACACTGACTCATTCATCCTGGAAATTTTTACTGAAAATTTTTACGCGGACATGCAAGAGCACCTTGATCTCTTTGATACATCAAATTACAAGAATGGTCTGCACGGAATTTCGAGAACCAAGTCCGTTGTTGGCAAATTTAAGGATGAGTACGCTGGGGTGGCTGTGTGTAGCTATTACGGGGTCGGTGCAAAAACATACTGTGTAAACGCTGTTGGTAAAGAAGCCAAAAAGGCGAAGGGAGTTAGAAAGAGTGCTGTTCGGAATCACCTCACCACCGAAATTTATAAATCTGTAGCCGAAAACAAGAGGGAAGTTGTATTTTGTCAGATGTATGTGTTTCGTTCCCATTTACACACTATGTACACCGAATTAATGAATAAGGTTGCGCTTTCTTCGCGAGATGATAAACGCTTCCTTATTCCTAATACTACCAAAACCTTAGCGTGGGGTCACCGTGACATAGATGATTACAGTCGTCTAGACAACTTGCTGCGCATTGCCGAAACGATGGTGTAGCAATATGTTCGCGGAACAGTATTCGTTATTACTTAACAGCAGAGGTCCTACACGGCGGGAGCTTTCTTGTACTTTGTAGGTTTAGTTATTGTATATAGCAATTATAGTATAGGTTAAGAACACTAGCTTGTATGATAGAGGTAGTAAGTTAAATTTTACAAAAAATCTGATTGTTTGGGTCCGCATTACCAAGTATATTTGTTATTTAACACTGTAGGCACTCATGTTCAGCATTTACAATAATAAATTACTGTAAAACATAAAAAGTTTTTATTTAAAGAAAATTAATGGTAGTAAAACAAAAAAAGTGTTTTATTGAAAGAGTTCTATAGAATCATAATAAATTTGGTTAAATGGGATGAACGTTGCGCAATTAAAGGACTAAAAAAATGACGTCTAGAAATCCTTGATATGATTTTTCGTTTTTGAATTATCTAAAAAAAACGAATTTTATTTTTTTCTGGCGTTAATATTAAAGTTAGAGCGAAACTGATTAAACTTCTTGATAGCAACTTTTAGTGGACTTAATGATTACGTTATCAATTTTTTTATGCGACGTTTCGTCTTCAAGAAACCATCATCAAATTCATTTTTTATAATACAGTCCTGGTTTTTTGATGCCAAATTTGCAAAGCCCTGGTTACTCTGAATTCAACAATGTGCCACATATTATGGTTTAATTACGTTTCGAGCTTTTTTCTGATCATCAGAAAATTTTTTAGATACGGACCTGCATTTCTCATAATTTTGCAAAAATAAGTTCATACAGTAAGTTAGGCGTTTTTACATGCCGTTAAAATATTAAAATGCACATCATAATGTCATAATTCTGATACATTAATTTAATAAGCAACCAATAACTATTAACAATAAACAACAAATAAATGAACAAAAGATAGGCAGAAGGAATGAGAAAACGAGCCTTGAAACAATGTAATAGGTATTTAACGTTTTGAAATAGAAGAACTTAGAAGATTGGTTCTTGAAGCCTTTCAAAGTACAACGCCAGTATTGCTGAATAATGTTTTAGATTCTACAGTTAGATGTTATTTATGCATAAAGAATGATGGCAACCTTTTTGAATACCTTCTGTAAATTTAATACCTATTAAATGGTTTCGATGTTCGTTTTGTTCATTTCTTTTTTGTTTATTGTTAATAGTTATTGGTTGGTTATTAAATTAATGTATCAGAATTATGACATTATGATGTGCATTTTAATATTTTAACGGCATGTAAAAAAGCTTAACTTAGTGTATACACTTATTTTTACAAAATTATGAGAAATGCAGGTCCGTATCTAAAAAATTTTCTGATAATGATCAGAAAAAAGCTCGAAACGTAATTAAACCATAATATGTGGCACATTGTTGAATTCAGAGTAACAAGGGCTTTGCAAATTTGGCATAAAAAAACCAGGACCGTATTTAAAAAAATGAAGTTGATGATGGTTTCTCGATGACGAAACGTCGGATAAAAAAATTGATAACGTAATCATTAAGTCCACTAAAAGTTGCTATAAAGAAGTTTAATCAGTTTCGCTGTAACTTTAATACTAAGAATGATCAATACTCTGAAAACTCTCCTATTGAAGGCAAGTTAACAAGGTTGGTTCCCATAACCTCTTTGTTTGACATATGTCAAATATCTAATTTGGATCAAAAATGTATGTCAAATCAGGCTGTTTGCCCAACTCTTAGTAAACTATATACAGGATCTCTAAGTTACATTTAAGGGTCTCTAAGATAAATGCCTTAATCCAATCTCAGAAAATAGCTAACAAACGACAAATAACATGAAAACAAACGCATACTTCAACCAATAACCTCTAGAGGGTACTGTTTCCACTTAAAATATTTGCTAGTAAACGTTTTTTTTCGATAAGAACTGTCAAAGTGCTACAATGTTGGTAGATATGTGATTAAAACGCTAGGAGATTTTTATACCTCGTGTTGGTAAAACTTTTTCAAAATTATGGTTATGTGTCAATTTTGAATGTCAAAGTTTCTTAATTTGAACTCTTCACAAATTTCTTTTTTTAACATGGAATCATCATCATCATCATCAATAAAATCGGATAAAAAAAGAAAACCAAGATTTTAAATGCAAAAATGAAGCAAGCGATATTAAATTATAACATATCTGTCAAAATGACAAATCATTTTTTTTAGTGGAATAAAAGAACTAAAAATCTATGTACCAACATTATTAAAACTAGGGACCCTGCAGGAATGCAACTTATCCCTTAGAAAGTTGACATTGAAAATTATTATAGAAAAAAAATTTACTTTACGCATGTGCGCATGCCAAATTTAACATCAAATTTAGCACACGTTGCAAACAGGAAATTGTGTTTTTGAAAAAAATATCAGTGAATTTATTTAAAAATTTACAAGTAAATTTTGCACAAAATTTAGCGTCGTGTCATACAGGCTTTAGCCAAGCTGTATATTACGCAGTTGGCAACAGTTGTTTGTAAGATGTATAGTTTTTGAAAAAATCGCAATTATTTGAAAGCATAAGTCTTGACGAAATAATTAAAGGTTGTTATCGATCCAAATATTAGGTTTTAAGGCGCCTTTTCTTGTTTTCTGTTACGTTTATAAAGTAGGCCTTTTGCCCAGGAGTAGAACAAGACGACACGTTCCGTAACATGGCGACTTCAGCAAATTGTTTACAAATTTGACGTAGGTATTTTTTGTTATAATTGATGGTTTGAAACAGTGTTTAGCATTAGACGTTGAAACAGATTTAACCATGATATATCTATCATTTAGCTAGTAATAAGCTGAATTATCGAAACAAGAATATGGTTATTTTCAGACGTTACGTGGATACATCAGCTCTAATATTACATGAAAGGTGCTTAAATCCGTGTTTACTACTCCTTAGATTTGAGTGGCCACAAACTTACAGACAAACTAAGCGTATACATCTGGTAGATGCATTACAATTCTCACACCTGTGAGTAAATAACTAACAAGCATTTATAATATAAATAATATTCTTTTCTTTCAGGAACGCGAAAAAACTTCAAGAGCAGCGTCTGAGGGAATAGCAACGAGGTGTCTTTTGTGATTTTGCAGTTTTATCGCAGCTGTTGGAGGTATACAGATTTAAATGGATTGTCACTAGAATATAGAAAAATAGGATTATTAACGGCTAGGGATGGGAAGTGTCGACACTTTTGCGGACTCATTTATTTCAATTCCATTCCAAACGCGTCGAACGAAATCGAAACAAATGTGCATTTCAGACACTTGCAGTCCCAAGTCACTCAGAACGAACAACGTGCTGCTCTTTTCGCATTCTCGACTTCTCGGTATAGGTTGAATGTTTCCTCTTTAAATTCCTGGTTAAATTTGCTGTTGCACCACCTTTGTTGGAAAATGTACTACTACAGAATATACATTTTTCAATATTTTCATCTACTAGATTATACATTAAACAGGTTCCAAATTTCACTACGTTTTTGTTCATTTTTACAATTGCAGTTACTTAATAATGATGCACTTGGGGAAAAGACAAATAGAACAGAAATGAAGCAATAATCAGAATACATATGAAGAGAGTTACATCCGCTATTGAAAGGGCGAAAATTGTAAAACCAAAAAGTCCTTGTGTTACAAATGGCGAAAATAAAGCATGATAAGTAGGCAGTTGATTTGATATCAGACACTTGATATTACGAGGATTGTTTCAAAATTAAGTTACACAATTTTTTTTAAATTACAATTCTAAATTTAAAAAAGGGTATATTTTGAAGAGTACATTTAATAGTTATTTTGTTACATAATCTCCTTGAATCGCAATACATTTTTAGTACCGTGATAACAGTTTTTTTAATCCAGTGTCAAACCACTCTTATCACCACACTGGCTAAGTCGTGGAACCGATCTTGTACACACTTTTGGTAGACGCAGATCCTCAGAAATGATCCTGTGAAGTGTTGCACAGCTTATTGCAATATTCAGAGGAAGTTGAGAAAGAACTTCATTAAGCGTAAAGCGCCGATCGGTGTCCATGACCCTTCTGATCTCATCGACAACATTCAGTGTGCGGCAAGTGGAGGGTCGGTTGCTTCGTTGCTTCATTGTGTAACTGTGGTTCTCCCTTTAATGAATGATTGAAGCCTACAAGAAACCATTTGCCTTGACATAACGTTTTCGCCGTACACACTGCACAACTCGTGATGAATTTCAGTCGCACTTTTATTTTTTGCCGTAAAAAAAAGAATGAATAACAGCACAAACTTTGCAATCGCCGGTAGGAGCAAGTGGAGTCTCCATAGTTGCTAGCATGTTACTGTCTGACATGGAAAGGTAGACGCATAGAAATTTTACAGTGTTGCCATTACACCCTGACAAAATTTCCTGCGACACCCACCGACTGCGCGGTTTTAAAAAAAAAAGTATACCTAACTTAATTTTGAGACAACCCTTGTACAGAGTATCTTTGTTTTGGTCAGTGGTCAAGCAGTCAGTAATTTGGAATGTTTTTATGTTTCAAACTTTAAATGGGCACCTACAAAGATGTCAAAAGTCTCAAATCTGGACTGGAAATTTGGATTCAGATCCTGATCCAGATTCGTTCCTTTGTACCAAGTCCAACTGGGTAGACACATCGCTATTAGCGGCCATGAATCATTTCCCACTCAAAAATAATATCGAAAATGCACCGTCACTTTATGTATAATATTAGTATTTTCCATTATTGTTTGAGAACTGGGTAATTATAATTCTTAATATAACTGATGTACTCGTTCAGTGCTGACAGCATGTGAAGTTTGAACTTGCTATAAGGAGAATGCCACACATATCTTATATTAGTTTGTAGAACAAGGTGATGAACTATTATTTTGCTTAGTTGGCTTTTATTACATGTCAATTACGCCTTGCTGCTTTGTGGATTAAAACCAGGAAGAAATCTATTGTTAGGTACATTTACGTTTTAAATGAAATACAGGGTGTGCGAGAACTGCCTCCTCAGAGAGAAATGTGGGTATTCGGGCGAATTTATCGATCGGTATTTTGAAGAGAAAAAGTCCTATCTCAAGCGATAACTAAGAAAAGACATGTTAAAGTTAACCAATCAGGGCTTAGCACCATCGTGGTAGGATGACCGCAATTTTGCGTTGCCAGGATTTTGCAATTATTCGTTTTATTAAAATCTATCCATAAATCTAGTCTACCGTATTTGTTTCGAATCAAACATTACTTATGTCAGTTTGACATTTCTTTGTTTATTTTGCTACACTATCTAATTTATTTATTTACACATTGAAGGCAGCTGTTTATAGCTCTGTACATGGGTTTGGTTGTACATGACTAAATGTCTAAACTAAACATAATAGATATTTCTAATATCATTGAAAAAGAACAAAAAAAATAAAAAAATGTAATATTATATATATTTACATAACATAACACAACACAGCTACTGTTGTGTCGCAGAAAATTGTCCAATTAGTTTTTAAACGAGTTTAGGATCTCGGCACTCACAATTTCTTGCGGAAGTCGATTCCACGAGCCCACGGTTTGTTAGGAAATATTTGCGCGTGTTCAGAGAGAAACGAACCTTTTTGAAATAGGGAGACCATATCGCAAAGCCAAATTCGAGGACGGGCCGAACATAGGCTTTGTAAATTTTTTTGAACATTTTTGGAGTTAGTATTGAAAATGCTCTACATATCAAATATAGTAGTGAGTTCGCTTTTATAACAATGTTGGTTATGTGGGATTCCCACTTCAGATCCCTAAGTCCTTTCGTGATGTGACGTTGTTACATCCCAATTTTCGTAACTTTTAGTGCCTGGAGGTAGGCCATCTAACGTGCATTTTGAGCTTAGCTCTTTACCGGCCATTGCAGTGCACAATTCTTCCAGTATCCCATCCTGAGATAGGTGGCGCATCGATCTGACGCGCGTTGCAACGATTTTGAATAGATCGCATTATTGGTCGATTTTGACGTGATAAATTCTCCCATTGGTCAGGTGGGGAAAGGGCACGCTCATTTTATTGATTTTTGCAAACAAGCAAATTGACTTCGTGTGATGTGCTCTTCTTGCCGTAATCGTCCATTTTGGATGACATCGTAAGACGCCAAGTGTTGGGCTCTTCTTGCCGCTTTTCGTTCATTTTTGATGGCGTCGTAGTGCTTCTTTGTGCCAGGAGTCTCCATGGTTGCGCTTCGCTAGATATTGCTGTGCAAGAATTCCACGAGACCCTAGGTACGTAGCATTGTTCGTTTAAGTGCAAATTCCTAACTGGAAGCTTCTTATACAGCAAATTTCGTTGGGCGGCAAATTTCGTTGGGCGGCAAACTTCCTTGGGGCAGCTTCAGCGGCTCGAATTTACTTGCAAGCTCCGCTTTCAAGGGGTCTATTCGCCTGTCCTATCGCTGATTTTGCGAAGCTAAAGTGGACCACGAGTTAGTTTTCCCCGTGCCAAAATTTGGGGAGCCATGCTGAAATTTCACCTGCAGAAGACCGCTGTGGAAAGGACTCCCTACTTCGTTGAGGTTTGATTATCGCCTCAGTGCTATAGAAGTTGTTTTTAATTGTGATTAATATGCTTAATTTGCGCCGTTGCTGCCGAGTTTAGTAATGCAGCTGATTTGTTTGTTTTAATGCCGTAATGTTTTATGGAATTTATTTGGGGAATTGCTCCGTCATTGATTTAATTTAAATTGCAATTAATCTATTTGGTAGTATTGTGTATTTATAACTTATTGCTATGGCCAAGCTCGTTGAGTTTTAAATCGTTAGGAATTGATTCTATATTAAATTTTGCTCGAGCTGACCTGTTCATAATAGTTAAACATTTAAAGTTCACGAATTCTGCTAAAATTGTAATTGACTTTATGGAAGGATCCGTCCTTGTTAGTTGACTTTGCTAATTTGATATATAACATTTAAATCATTATTTATGGTATTACTGTGACTTGAATAAAGTAATACTGTCACACGAACGGCTCAATTTACAAGCCAATGTGGCTTCTGGAAGTGCATATTACACAGATCTGTTTAATCGGTACAATCACCAGGTGTAGAACGCGTTAAATATAGAGAGCCACGAATGCATAAGGCTCGTTATCTTGGCGTGTGCAGAACGCAACGTTTAAGGGCCATTTTTTCTACTCGTTTCAAATTTACCTAAACACTTAGATTACTGAATTTTATTACATTAATTAAAAATTTGGGTACTAATTAAGGTCAAGAATTTGAATTGTTGTTTAACATGTATTTATGCTAAATAGGGCTGTGTGTTTTAATTATCTGGATTGCATACTTGTTATTTATCCATATGTACAGGTCGTGTCGTATATTTTGGAACCTGTTACGGTTTTGAACTGACTTTACGACACCGCACCGGCTCATACATAAACGAAACGGCCGGCGCGTGCCGTAATGGACGAAATCGGAACGAAAGTTTTCCTAGGCCGCTATCCAGCCGCAACAAGATAGGCCGGCTAGACTTTCAGTGGAGTTGGGCGGGTTCTTAACGAGATTATCTAAGGGTAACGGCCAGAGGGTTGGTAAATAACGGTAAAATAAAGAGGGCGCCACCAAGCCTGTCTTAACCCGAATAACCGGGCCTGGGCGGTTAGACGGGGGCGAAGTATTCAAGACACTCCGTCGATAGGGGTACTCGTGAATTATAAACTCACACAACGATTTCGTGATGGCAAAAATACTTAGATCATGAAGTGGGGCTCTTTCAGCCACGGCAATGTCACCACCAAGCTTACCTGCACGCTCTGATCTCACTGGTCTCACCGTACATTTATCTTCTCAATGATGGGCGCACGCTGAAACAACATGCACAAATCGACCAAGAATAAAGCATCTCTTAATTAGATAAGCGTCTATTATTCAATTCTTACATTGGGGCAGCAAAGCGTGCCGCAAACATTGGGTTAATTCTTATAAATAAGCATCAGCTGATGGGCGCACTACTGTTACTAAACAACACCCATAACTGTACAAAATCAAGAGCAGTTTGACATGTGAGTCCCACAAAGGGAACGTTTGCTCATAAAAAAAAACGAGTTATGCAACAGCAAAGGCGACGCGAACAGCGTAGCTATCGGCAGAATCCGGCGCCGCAAAGAGATGCGGCGAATTAGTTAGAAACCCAATTCGCAAGGCAAAAAGGGGGCCGCGTTACTGAGATATATTTGGCCGAAAAGGGGGCTTACATAGCCTAACGCCCGCAGGCGAATTTAGAATATGACACAGCTGGTGCTACGCCGCCCAAGCGATCGATAACTTCGTGTAACACTCAACGAGCCGAACACGACGCCGTTGCTAACATACGAAAGGTCTCGCACCAAACTTGGCGAATATGGCACCGCCCTGATAAGAAGTGATCTGGCTCACATGATAATTTGGGCAAACACAGCAAAGCCCAGGTGAGGGAAGTGATTAGATTAAAAACGAGCGACGCCACTTTCGCTACAACAATTTAAGATGCAAAGGGTACATTTTTAACGGTGCACATGATTTCAAATCAAGTTCGCGCACATGCAATTTTACTGCGACCAAACTGGCGATGCCGCCTTACAGCACGTATGCCAAGAGTTCAGCAATTATTCACATGGTTAAGCGCAAAGCTCGCGCACAAGAAGTTAGTATGATTCAGTGGTTACAAATACCTTAGTTTTATTGGTGACGGCCCAAGAGATCGGCATGCGGTCCAGCTGGCGGGAAACAGGTTGCCTGTGGCAATTAATTCGCCGCTAAAACGGCCGACGTGTGAATGGTCTTGATGCGCCCAAAATGGCGACAAAGGCTGGCGCTTCAGCAAACGCCGCTACGACGGCAAAACTAGCCCAAGTGATGTCCTACCTCAACGGAATCCTCGCACAACGAGCTAAAGGGAACACTCCCTTACGTGACGACGTAGAACCGGGCATGGAATTCCATCACACCTACGCCTTGGCGTAATAAGATCGCCGCTAAACGACACACACCTCCCTTGTTCAATGGCCTGAGTTGAACTCCGACTCTCGCTTAAGGCGAAACAGTTTATCAAACACTTGCTGAAGCAGCACGAGACGGGAAAAGGCTGACGCCCCCGCCAAGGGCGGGAGCGCCGCACGAACACACACACTATCCGACCTCTTAGATCGACGGCTCTCGGCTGAATGCCCTGCAAGAAGCGTTAGGACGTCTGCAGTGGCGTGAGCCAAAACGGCGTTACCACGTGACTCTCGACAGCCAATGGCGATGCGCCCAATAAAACAAATAAGTTCCGGTGACAAAGAGAGCGCGAGGCCTCGCAGTCGCACCAACAGCGTGATTTCTAGAAGGTTCAGAAATCTTGCGAGCACTTTCTGGGAAGAGCAGATCATCCTGATCATAAAACCATCCTCAATTTGATCGCTCACAGTTCGAAAGGAAGTTGGTGGTGCTCCAAGAAATGCGAGGACTGTTGAAAATGAGAAAGCCGTGTTGGATGCCTTTGAGGAAGACGGTACTCGGTCTGTTCAGGCAGTTGCTCGAGAAATGGGTTTGTCCAAGAATTTGGTGCAAAGAATCCTAGCTACAAATAAGAGGTATCCATACCACTATACTATACGATACTACATAAAAACGTTATAAGTGGCAAACGTTCGTTCTGCAGCGATTTGACCATTCCCGAGAAGCAAATAGCATAATTTCAGTACACGATTTTCACATTGTGCTATTTGGTTAACCTGACATAGTAAACAATACATAATGTAGCTTACATACTAAATGGCAATAGTTTAAATGCCGTAGTAATTAATAACTGTAGCCCCGCGACGTTAAAAAATGTTATTGCGGACCGCTTAAATAATAAAACTTATTAAATAATTTTTTCCGTCGGTGCAGACATCTTCTTTTCTGATTGAGATACTACAGAAAGACGTTATAAGTGGCAAACGTTCGTTCTGCAGAGATTTGACCATTCTCGAGATGCAACTAGCATAATTTCAGTACACGATTTTCACATTGTGCTATTTAGTTAACCTGACATAGTAAACAATACATAATGTAGCTTACATACAAAATGGTAGTAGTTTAAATGCCGAAGAATTAATAACTGTATCCCCGCGATGTTATAAATGCTATTGGGGACTTCTTGAATAATAAAAATATATTAAATAATTTTTTCCGAAGGTGCAGACATCTTTTCTGATTGAGATACCCGCAGAAAGACGTTATAAGTGGCAAACGTTTATTTTGCAGCGATTTGACCATTCCCGAGAAGCAACTAGCACAATTTCAGTAGACGATTTTCACATTGTGCTATTTGGTTAACCTGACATAGTAAACAATACATAATGTAGATTACATACTAAATGGCAATAGTTTAAATGCCGTATTAATTAATAACTGTAGCCTCGCGACGTTATAAATACTATTGCGGGCCGCTTGAATAATAAAAGTATATTAAATAAATTTTTCCGTCGGTGCAGACATCTTCTTTTCTGATTGAGATACTACAGAAAGACGTTATAAGTGGCAAACATTCGTTTTGCAGCGATTTGACCATTCCCGAGAAGCAACTAGAATAATTTCAGTACACGATATTCACATTGTGCTATTTGGTTAATCTGACATAGTAAATAATACATAATGTAGCTTACACACTAAAGGGCAATATTTTAAATTCCGTATTAATTAATAACTGTAGCCTCGCGACGTTATAAATACTATTGCGGACCGCTTGAAAAATAAAAATTATTAAATAATTTTTTCCGTCGGTGCAGACATCTTCTTTTCTGATTGAGATACTACATAAAGATGTTATAAGTGGCAAACGTTCGTTTTGCAGCGATTTGACCATTCCCGAGAAGCAACTAGAATAATTTCAGTACACGATTTTCACATTGTGCTATTTGGTTAACCTGACATAGTAAACAATACATAATGTAGCTTACATACTAAATGGCAATAGTTTAAATGCCGTAGTAATTAATAACTGTAGCCCCGCGACGTTAAAAAATGCTATTGCAAACCGCTTAAATAATAAAAATTATTAAATAATTTTTTCCGTCGGTGCAGACATCTCCTTTTCTGATTGAGATACTACATAAAAACGTTATAAGTGGCAAACGTTCGTTCTGCAAAGATTTTACCATTCTCGAGATGCAACTAGCATAATTTCAGTACACAATTTTCACATTGTGCTATTTAGTTAACCTGACATAGTAAACAATACATAATGTAGCTTACATACAAAATGGTAGTAGTTAAAATGCCGAAGAATTAATAACTGTATCCCCGCGATGTTATAAATGCTATTGCGGACTGCTTGAATAATAAAAATATAGAGTACAACAACTTCTGCCGGAGGATTACCCAATTTAGGCGAGAATTCTGCTCATGGCTAATAAACCAAAACGATGCTGATCCAGAGTTCTTGTCACTAATACTGTTTACTGATGAGTCGCTATTTTGTCGACCAGGTTGTTTCAACTTTCACAACCTTCATATCCGGGCAGAAGAAAATCCAAGAGAATTATTTCCCAGAGGTTTTCAACGCAGGTTTTCCGTCAATTTGTGGGCTTGGCTATTGGGAGATCGTTTGGTAGGTATGAGGATAATGGATTTTTCCATTTGCTAAAATTCCGAATCTCTCGCTGTAAATCGGAAAGTTTGAATTTCCTTCACGATTAACGGGCGAAAGATATGCTCAGTTTATTGGCAGTGAGCTACCGAACTTGCTTGAAGATGTGCCTCTCGCTTGTCGCATAAATGACTGGTACCAGTATGATGGTGCTCCACCGCATTTTAGCAGAGTCGTTCGTGAAATCTTGGATAACCAATATCCACAGTGATGAATTGGCCTGCCAGATGTCCTGATCTGAATCAGCTAGATTTCTTTCTGTGGGGTCATTTGAAATCCATCATTTATCGAGAGCCTATAAATTCAGAGGCAGATTTGAGAGTATACAGGAGGCTGTTGGGTCAGTTACTGCTGAAATGATCACTAACAAGAAATTTGTTACGTAGAGCACGAGTATGCACTCAAATGAATGGTGGTCATTTCGAACACCTGCTTTAATATCGCTGATTTAAATAAATGTTTTTTTAGGACCGCTATTTGCCATTTTATTTCGAAATAATTAAGTCAAATAATACACTTTGTCACAATGTCGATGGCAAATAAACGTCAACGAAATTCAGAAAACGTCAAATTTACAGTTGGTGCTTTGATTTTTGCGAAGTCAGTATTTATTTGTGCTGTCTAGCAACATGTTGGATTTTCAGTAATACCTAAGGACCGAGCTTCTGGGATTGGTGCAATTGAAAACTTTATAACTCAGTTATTTGTGGTAGTAGAAAATTTATTTTTGCTTTCTTGCAGCCTCTTTTGCTGTCGGCACATGCTTGTTTTCTATGGTGAGACAGTTCTGGGACACCCTGTATTTAGTTTGGGTGCTATAAAAATGATGGAATTATCAGTTGTAATATAACAAATGGAATGATTATTATCGATGATTTTTTTTCCGAGTTAAAACCAGAACCTAAATTTAACGAGTGCGTAGCACGAGTTAAATTAGCTGTTTCGGTTTTAACGAAAAAAAAATCGTCAATCATTAATCATTACATGAATTATATTTGGAAAGAGAATATATTGAATGAAATGCAAAATATCAGTTTTTACTTCCTTTTACTATAAAGGAAGTATTGGATTCACCCCAAAAATTCGAAATTGAGTTTTCAACGGATCTTCACGTTTTAGAGTCCCCTGATCCCAAAAAACATTTTTTTTCATTGGTCTGTCTGTGTGTGTGTCAGTGTGTGTCTGTGTCTGTGAACAGAATATCTCAAAAACGAAAAGAGGTATGGCGTTGAAACTTCATATATAAGTTTTGTGTACTATGTAGATGAGACAGCAAGCTTTTGAAGAAAATCGCATAACCGGAAGTAGGTGTTTACTCTTGTGATTTTTCAGTTTTTTTCGATTTTTTCAAAAACGGCTGTAACGATTTTTTTTAAACTTTACATTTTTCTTACATTTTTAATGTGTATTGATGTGAGGTAGGTGATTTTCCAGTTGAATACTTCTAAAGTGGGTTTCTTTTGTTTTTTTTTCTATTTTTTTTATTAACTCCTATTTTAAATAAAACACCCGGTATATTATTACATTTTTGAATTCACCTTAAAATTCTAGAGAAAATTTGTCTCTTCAACTAATACTCGATTTTGTACCGTTTTTGTAGAATTTGTAATTTTTGAAAATTTTTAACAAACGGTTAAAAATTAAAAATGAAATTTTTGACTAATTATAAGATCACTGTAAAAGGAAGTTGTGTGAGTGTATCACACCAGATTTTTTTTCTTAGGTTGGCACTGTTAATGTTGGTTACCCTGCTGTCAATTTTAAGTCTATGGCAAATTCGAGGTTAGCGGGTTATGTTTTGTGTCAGTTTGTGTCAAAACCTGTTAACCTCGAATCTGACATAGATTTAAAATTGACAGCAGGGTAACCAACATTAACAGTGCCAACCTAAGAAAACAGCACAACCATTTATGATCACCCGTAAAAACAATTACTAAAATAAATTACTACTGCTGTGATAATGTGTAACTAGGCATTTACATGCACCTCATTGGTTGAAATAGCATCACGTGATACATGAATTATATTCTCAGCCATAATACCACAAGTGGTATGATTATCATCGGTGATATTTTCGAATTGAAACCGAGGTGCAAATTCAACGAGTCCGAAGGTACTGTTTTAATGTTTTGTTTTCGATAAACATTAAAACAGTATTCAAACCCACGAGCAAAATCTCACAGGTTCTTCCTTCATCTAAAGATAAATTAAACACTATGTCATCTAAAGGTGTTTATAGTGTCCCGTGCTCTTGTAATGCTGTATACATTGGTGAAACAGGTCGTTCAGTGAAAACTCGCATCTCTAAGCACCAGCGCTGTCTCAACTCGGGTCTCGTTTCATCATCAACCATCGCCGAACACCAACGCGATACTGGTCATAAGATCCTTTCTGATGAAACTTCCATCATCTGCAAATCCTCATTCTTCTTTAGCAGAAAGATTCGCGAAGCTATTGAGATTTACAAACACCCTAACAATTTCAATCGGGACGAAGGCTTTCCCCTTCCTTCTATGTGGAAAGTTCTAATTTCTAAAGCCCGCCCACCGCCACTGAACTTCGACGGCATTTGCTGAACCGCGACGGCGCTTGCCTATAAATTCTCGCCTTTCTCCTTCCGTTAGTTAGTCGAGTTTCGCCTCTGACGTGGTTCACGCGTTGAGTTACCGTGCTCTTCTATCCCTTCCCTTGCAAAGAGTTTCGCCTCTGGCGTGCTTAACACGTTGAGATACCGTGCTCTTTTGCTTTTCCTCCTGATGAAGCCCTTACGAAAGTGGTCGAAACGTCGAGTTCTTCGATCTCAATCATGACACGGTCCAATCCCGGAAGTCGTTTGTTACTTAATGTGAATGGTCGTGAAAGCATCAGAAATAATCGCTGTTATTATTCTGGTTAGTATCACCTTGTAAACAAATGTATTTATTACACTAATCAGGCTTACACCTCTTCAACTGTAACAAATTTGCAAATCTTTTTTTTGTAATTTCACTATTAATCCTTCTTTCCAGTCTTTTCCCACACTTTTTTCATTAGGGGCTTTAGCACCTTAACAGCTGTTGTTACATCTGCTTTT
Source organism: Agriotes lineatus (assembly GCA_940337035.1). Taxonomy (NCBI): domain Eukaryota; kingdom Metazoa; phylum Arthropoda; class Insecta; order Coleoptera; family Elateridae; genus Agriotes; species Agriotes lineatus. The sequence continues at coordinate 356,330 of CALNHX010000284.1, forward strand.
ACCATTTCGACAGTAATCTGATCTACACCTGTTGTTTTGCCTGTTTTTGATTGTTGTATTGCTGCGGTGATCTCCTCTCTACTTGGTGGATTTGTATTAATTTCTAATTTTGGTACGTCCAGTTCTCGCAGTGTCTCATTTTGTCCTCTTTCAAACATGTTTTTTAAAAATGATATGATTGGCCCAACGGTGTAGCTGTTGTTCAACACTAGTCAAAATTTGGCCTTGTTCAACTTTTACAGCTATATTGCTTGTTTTTGTTCTAAACAACTTCCTTATACAAGGTCCGGCAGAATGAAGTATTCATTTTAAATTGAGTTGTTTTTGTTAACGGCTAAATTTTTATTCAAAAATCAAACAAAAGGTTCTTTAGGAAACACGGAAATTTTATTTTTTAAACATTTAAATGAAAGTAACGACGAAATAAACGCTGGGTGGTTACAACAGAATTGTTATTTTTAAAATAAGCTTCAACCGCAAAAGAACGTTGAATATTTGACCAATGCTTTATATTCACAGCTAAACTGACATTTCTCGCAAACGCTTTGACAACTTTCTTAAATTTCCATTTATCGCGAAAGCATGGCGACTTGATTTGAATTTATATCGCATTATATTATGAAATGAATTAACTTTGAAAATGGATACGTCATTCTGCTGGACCCTGTATTTGCCTCTTTGATGTCGCCTCTATTCGAGACAAGTGATGAATCTTCAGCTATTTTCTCTGTATATCTTCGTTTGTCTACTTTAATTTCTTGTGTATCTCTTGACTTAATTTCTTATACTCATTTTGAGTTTTCCTTTCCTTTTCTTCTGTTGTTTTTTACCATGTGTCTTCGCTCATCCAGTGCTTCTTCGTGCTTTTTCTTTAGCCAAATACTCTTTTACTAGTAGTGAGAAAAGCATTTTCACACTCACGCTATGTTTTCTCAATGGATTTATGGAAATCAATTCTGGTTGCCTCCTTATTCAGCATGCTGATCAACTGTTCTTTTGCTTCGCCATTTTCTAATTTAGTAAAGACATACTTTACCCACCGTTTGCTATGACTAACAGCGTGCTTTATTTCTTCTCTATTGACCTATTACGAGTATCCAAAAGTTGCCTACTCCAAACTTTACCGATACATATATGATCGATGTGATTCATTTTTTCCATCTGGTAATGCGCACGTAACTTTATGACAGTTTTTATGCTTGAACATTGTTCCATCTATCGTAAGGCCATGCAGGCTGCACAATTCAGCTAAGAGTTCCCCATTTTCGTTTATTTTGCCAATACGTTTTTTCCCATCACTTGCTCTAGTGCTTCATTTTCTTGTCCTACTTTGGCATTTAGATCTCACATTAATACAAGAATATTTTTCTTATCTACTTTTTTTTAATATGCCGCTTATCCTATACCATAAAATCGGTGGTCTCTTTGTGTGTATCTTTGTTCGCTATCTCCTCCGAAGATACTGAACCGATTAAATTGTATGATAGCTTAAAATTTTGCTAACTTTTAGACTTAGATCGTAGGCCGGTTTTTATTTTCAAAAAAAAAGTACAAATAAGTAAAGTTTTATTTAAATCGTGTAATCAGCGGAGCTAAGCGTAGCTCGAGTGATTCATTATATATCATTACAGCAGCGCCTTATTCAACAAAGCATCGTTGGTTCAGTGGTAGAATGCTCGCCTGCCACACGGGCGGCCCGGGATCACTTCCCGGCCGATGCATCCTTTTTTAAATTTATATTAATCAATTTCTCTTAAAATAGCGAAGCGAAGCGTAGCTCGGATGATTCACTAGTTTGATTATAAAAGTCCTCTTTGGTCTTGTAATTTGCCAACTCCGTCGGTGGCTAACATTGCACAACTGTTATCTTTTCCCCACCGATATCTAGCTTTGCACTAATAAGTCTGTCACTTACTAGACACCAGTCTATTAGCGCATTTCTTGCCTTACCGGTTAGAGTAAACCCTACTCCATCGTGGTGTACGCTATCTTCCTCCTTCTGTTCTATGTAGATAATACTGAAACCATTTTCTCTTATTTCTCTGCTTCAATTTCAATGTGTTTTGCTTATGCCTAATATCTCCAGTTTGTATCTTTCCATTTCGTTTACAACTTCTATCAATCTTTCTGGTTCTCACTTTCTATTGGCCAATAAGTAATATATTTTTAATTTCAGGTTTACTTTGCTTTAATTTACCTTCTTCCATTTTCTCATTTAGTCTCTTATCACAGAATAAACACCTAACGGACTTTGATGTTCGATTAGCCGATTTCAGCTATGGCGGCCATATTGAAAGAGAGTAGATCAAGAATAATATGTTGGTGACACTGTAAATCTATGTCAAATTCGAGGTTAGCAGGTTAGGTTTTGCGTCAGTCTGTGTTAAAACTGACGCAAAACTTTACCTGATAACCTCGAATTTTGCCACCAATATATAATTTTGCCACCAATATATTATTCTGCCACCAATATATTATTCTGTATCTTCTCTTTTTCAATATGGCCGCCATAGCTGAAATCGGCTACTCGAACATCAAAGTCCGTTATGTGTTTATTCTGTGCTCTTATCCTTATTCATGCCTACTTTCGTCATCTGGAGTCTATACATTTCAAACGCTTTCCATCTTCATCTGACCACCGTACTCAACTCCATTTATTTCAAGTTTGCTGTTGCCGTACTTTGTTATGGATGTTTCCACCCGTACTTCTTCCTGTTAAAATTTAGTGACATCTTGTTTCAAGTTACGATCTTTCAAGGTAGTCCCCTTAATGGCAATATTATTTTTCTTACATGTTTTTGCTGGTTTTCTAGTTAAGTATTCCAATTACTTTCCGTAAATCATTATTTTTGGTTTCCCACAGTAGTTCCTTCTTTAATAATTCTTCATTTGTATCTTGATATCTTCCACATCGTTTTTTGTGCTTTTTAAGTCCTCGTTAATTTCGCTCAGATGTTTTGACATGCCCTCTATTAACTTCTCTAACTTATCCGTGCTGATGGTCCAGTTGTTACCCTGCTGTTCACTTTTTGATTTTGTTTTTGGTGGAGTTCTTTGTAGTAAATTACTCTTCTTAAAAATATCTACTTGCCATATTTTTCCTCCTTTTCTTTCCCCTGTACCTATTCTTCTCACTTCCTTTTATTAACACGGCTCTGTATTGTCAGTCATTTAGGCTCACATGCTATACTTAAATGAAGCAGTCGTGCCAATGGCGGGCGCACTATAATTTACTGGCGGTTTGTCTTGTCAGTTAACCCTCACACGCTGCCTTTGTTGTTTTATCACATTTTCTGCAGTCTCCTCTTCCGATTTTTACACTTTTTCCGTTTAATTTCACACCAACTTCACCTGTATATACTTTACTATTATCACTCGCGATTTTGACGGTGCCAAAACTTTTCATCAATACTTATCACCTGAAGTCGAGCTAACTATGGCGCTTACCGATCTTGTAACGTAATATACTATTAGGACTAATGTATGTTACAAACTATTTATCAACTTTACGTGTAATTTGTGTAAGTTGAAAAGGTGTCATACATTTAATTCATTATAACAAATTGGTTGGGTAGCATTTGTTTTTTTTCCAAATGGTTTTTATTGCGAGTTTGTGTACAATTTTCAAAGTTTTAATGGTTATACGAGGTGGGCCCAGAAAGCATAAACACTTTGTGCGTAAAATTGTGTATTTGATAAAAAGTATGTTTATCGCACAACGTTGTTACATATATTAAACTATTTTTCTGTAGAGTCGCCATAATTATTGAAACATTTATCTTATTTTGACAACAGTTTTTTGCATTCCTTGTCGAAGAAACTCACCGCCAAGCAGTTCAGGGACTCCTGTACAACGTATTTTTTTCTCCTGGTTGCTCTCTAGGTTCTGTCGCCTGTTTTTCTGATTTGCAACGTTTACCTGTTTTTGCAAATTATCTATCACCAAAGACAGACGTCCATTTCGTTCCTCGTCGTGCACATTGGTTTCACCTTTCTTAAAACTTTCAGTGCAAACTTCGACAATCGGCCTGTAAATTTCCTCCCTACGAACATTTTTTGTGTTTAAAAATTATATGACCAACCGCACAGTCGCAGTCGGCGGCATATTCAATCTTAGTGTCCATTTCAAAGAAACCCAACAAAACGAATAACTTTCCCAGAATGCTACTTAATCACACACGTATTCCAGTACATCCATAGTAAACAACTCAACTTGAAGATAAAGTACCAACGAAGCCTGTGCGGCCGCTATTTGCAATCGGTTTTTAGGTTCTGGAACCACCTCGTGTTATAATCTTCACCCCAAATTAATATTCCATATTGTAAAACTGATTCTGCAACAGTGCGGTATATGGTTTTAAGAATGTTTTTTTTATTAAAAAGGCATTTAATTAACATTTAATTTTCTCATCTTTGACAAGGTAGTATGCATTGTGTTTGTCCCATTTTAGATAAGAATCAAAAATAAGTCCCGAGATATTTCATTTCTTCAACTAAGTTGCAATTTGTGTTTTATGTAACACGTCTAAACATAAGTCTAAAGTTTATAAAAAGTTTTTATAATTTTTTCATAAAAGCGAAGTGACGTCACGCTCCATCAAAATAGTTTCAAGGCATGTCTCACTGTCAAAATGTCAAAAAATTTTATAAAAACATAATCAGTTGTCTGACGCAAACCTGAAAAATTTGGTTGAATTGCAACATTTTGGTTTGGCGTTGCCGCCCATTTTGAAAACCTTTATGCTTCTCTTTTACGTTTTACAATAGAAAACTTATACTTATATGAATCAAAAATGATTATTTACAGGACTTCCAACAAGTTTGGTATGAAATGCTCTTGCGCAAATAAAACACAAATACACGTAAATGTTGGGTAAGGGTTTATATGCGAAGTTACATATAGGGTGGATTCACTCTGGTGTAATTCCATTAATGTGGCGTTTGTTCGTTAAGACGACGTGCACCTGCCTGTTATTTTTAATTAAATAAAATGAAAATTACATATTATCCACAACACAAACGCCAAAATACACGCCAAAAATGACCTTAAGTGTTATGTGTTTAAATTTCAAACACCAGTTTCGCGCGCCGCCGCCGCGCCGTTTTAAATCCCCAATAGGCAGACTGTAGCCATCAACATCCAATGAAATGCCCGTTTTGATAAAAATGATAAAAATCGTTCTATTCCAAAAGTTTTTATAAAAATCTTTTAGGTGACGTTGTCAAAATACAGACGCCGTAAACAGATAATTCGGTGACACCATTTTTTATAAAACTCAAAGATACAACACATGGTCGTCCCATCAAATGCAAAGTTGCCTGCGACACAAAAATAAATGGAAAAAATAAAAAAGTCATATTGGGTATTTTTTAATCCGAAAATTAAACTTAAATTGAAAATTAATTATCAATGTTTTATTTTGTATGAAAAAACTAAGAAAATCAAAATATCGATTTTTAAACATTTTGATCAAACTTCGAATTTAAGCTTTTGAGACAATTATATATAATAAACAAAATTTTAATATGAATGTTTAATTTGTACTTCCTTTGTCTAAAACACAAAGAAAGTATGTACCTAGTGTAATCGTGAAAAATCACCTTTCTTTCTCCAAATATTCACGTTTCAGGATCCCTAGATGATGAAAAACATGTTTTCCCGCTGCTGATCATGTGAGTCAGTGATACAGCCTTAGTAACAAAACGTGTAAGTCGGTGATTATATTTGTTTGCTGATTTCCCTTTACAACGGACTTTAATATTATTATTAAGTTCCTAGGATAATAAAATTAACAACGCAGGATGCAGACTTACACGATTTGTTTATAATTGCAAGTGTTTATGTGACATGTGACACTCACAGGTAACACGAGTCACGAACATTAATCCTGGTGACGTGACAAACCAAACGATTTTTTTTAAATCTAGGAAAATTTCAATGGGCAGCGGGAAAAATATACTAAGATAACTCGGAATGTTTCGTCTATTAACATTTTCGGTAGGCAACAAGCCGCGGCTTTGCCTTGGCTTGTATTTGCCTACCTCAAATGTTAATAGGTCCTTACATTCCTTGTTACTTAAATAGCTATTTCTCAATTTCGTCTGTCTGTATGTTGGTGGTATAGCTCAAAAACTATTTATTGGAGGAAGACCATATTTTGCATGCCGATTAGATGTCCACCTTGCTCAAAAACCAATTATACTTCACATATATACAGAGTGAGCACCTTAAAAAATTGGCTATTTTTGCTTTAGCTCAAGAAGTACTTGTTAAATAAAACTTTATTTTACACATAGCTCAGGTTTTTACCCATGACAAAAATATGCATGTTTGAGACCCAGTAGATACAGGGTGAGCATCTTAAATACAATTCTGTCTATTTTTGCTTTAACTTAAGAGCTATTAAGTAAATAAAAATAACTAATATTTTGCACATAGCTCAGGTTTTACCCTTTGTTACGGTATTAAAAGAACTTTACGACACCCACCCAAGGTGAGCATCGCACCACGGAATCAGTCCTGAAAAACTGGCACACTTGCTCTGAAATCGGTTCGAAATAGGCTAATAGGCCACGGCTGGAACGCTCAGGGAGTCGGGCGTGAGTCACACGATACGTTCTGGGCAAGCGTGTTGCGGCATAATATATATATAGGGTACGTCGAAATCATGAGGGCGCCACCAAGCCTGTCTTAACCCGGCTAACCGGGCCTGGACGGTTAGACGGGAGCGAAGCACGCCAAATACTCCGCCGATAGGATTACTCAAGAATTGCAAGGTCAAATAACAATTTCGGGATTGCCTTATGCAAGGATTGTAATTAGGTGTCAATCCGACCGCGACTACGCAGCTGTCTCACCCACCTGTACGCTCAAAGCTCCCTCGTTCCGTCGCACAATAATCAGTACAATGAAGGGGGCGCTTATCTGAAACAGAACATGCACAAGTCGAAACAAAACAATAGTTCCCTTAGCTAACAAATCATGTATTGACTAACGGGTTACAATGGGGCAGCCGAGTGCGTCGCCCTATATCTATAATTAGATTATAACTAAGAACACCAGCTGGCGCGCGCGCTCTAAACCTAGCGACAGATGTTGAACAGTAATGAACAAATTAGCACTCGCAACATGGACAGTCTGTAATTCTGAATGAATGCACAAATATGCTGGCGCGACGCCTTGTGCAGCGAACAGCAAAGATCAAATTAGCACTCGCAACATGGACAGTCTGCAATTCTGAATGAATGCACAAATATGCTGGCGCGACGCCTTATGCAGCGAACAGCAAAGATCAAATTAGCACTCGCAACATGGACAAATATGACGACAGTGCCTGTAGGCACCAGAGATGTAACGGCTCGCTCGCGTTCACAGCGGTAATCAGTTCAAAGACACATACCTTAATATGTAGGCGGTTGGGGAGCCTGGTACAGTTGAGTTGCGACAGGCTGCAGTCTTAGGTGGCAGGTACCTTCGATGTTCGACGGCTATAGGGATGAGTGCACATCCGCCATAATGGCGACGTGCGACGCGTCAGGACGCGTACAACGGGACGACGAGAAATGGGCCACTTTCGTTCTGCGGGACAGATCCTCGAAGGTCGAGATGAAGGGGGCACGACCCCTTACTTACGGAAGCAGGAACTGGGCTCAAAAACACCCACGCTACGCCGAAGACAATTCGAAACTCACACTCACAACCACCACACGAGCGTTCTCTGCAACGGGCTGCGGTCAACTGCCCAGAGGGAAGCGCTGGCATAGGTCACCTTGGTCGCGTCCCCACGTGACTAAACCTCGGCAGCCAATCGCGGGGCGATAAAATGAAACAAATTAATGCCGGCACCAATGGTATCACGCCTCAACGGCGTGCTTTCTAGAAGATTCGGAATTCTTGCGGGCGATACGCTCGGCTGCCACAGCGTCATCAGAGGGGAGCTCCAACCGACGAGAAATGCTGCGTTTGGGGCCAAATATGTGCGAAATCATGATTCTGGAATTAGGCGATGGAGCCAAATAAAGAACTAAAAGGGTTTAGCATACGGGCACGCTGCCCTAAAGCCTAGGTGGCTATTTAAAATACCAAAATGACCTAACACTCCCCTTACTTGAAAGAGAGTTCCCGAAGTCTCTTAAAATCAACGGGGCATTTTGGCTGCGGCGCCACGAGCACTCAAACGACCGGAAACGCTGATACGATAGCTGTACCCCCAAAGGAATTACGCACACCGGCCACCAGATAGGGTACGACAGGAGGGAAGAGAGAAGAGGAAGAAGAAAGACTGGATACGCCAGTGGAAATACGAAAATTGGGTAGGACCTGGCGGTTCGCTGATGGCTAGCACACACTCCCCGGACCACGGAAGACGGGCGACAAGAAAACTAGCTGTCCCAAAGGAGTGGCGCTCCACCAGGGGTCCACAAAACGATTTGTGTCTGGCTCTCTCGGGGAACCAAACGGGAAAAAACTAGGCAGACTGAGGACAGTCTCGCCGATCCGGCTCGACTGCCCCTCCCAAAATAGGAGTGCCACAACAACGGTTAGCAAAACCACGTCGATAATCGACCACCAAAACGATAAAAAAAAAAAAAGGTAACCGACCAGACCCGAAACGGCTGTGGCACGCACTGCGGCGACGGCCACGAAACGCCGACTGGACCTTAACACCGGGTCCATGACGGTCGCCTAACAGTGCGGTTTTGGAAGGTGGAAAGAGAAAGAGAACAACGGGGTTGGGTAGTTGTCGCCGGGACACGGTAGATAGTAATGACAAGGGGAAAAGAAAGGTAAAGATAGAGCATAGAGAAGGAGGGTTTGGGGTTCCAAATTGAAACCGTAAAAATATCTAAAAAAAACGCGCGGTTAGCGCTCGTCAAGATCGGGTCAATAGAACGTCTTACTCCCATGCACACTTCCGACCAACCGTTCCAAAAGAACATGGGGAGGGGGGAAAAGGGATAAGTCCTTCGCAACCTGTCCCACAAGCCACCTGAAGAGGGCACGTTGCGCGTCACGGGATCGGCGCATTGTGGGGTTCCCACAACAAGGAAGCTCGGGGAAAGGCAGGTACTACTGAAGATACGGCTCTAAGCCGGCGGTATGGCCGTCAAGGCCTACAAAAAAAAAGGAAGGGGGGTTAAGGAAAACGGGCGCTAGTAGACTAAACGTCCGTGGGATTGGGTTTTAGGTCTTTCGCGTGCCAAGTGCCTTTCGGGGCACCGGTCTCGTCGGACAGCTCGTAAGTGGCAAGCGAAACTTGCCGATTGATATAAAACGGCCCTATAAATTTCGGAGCCAACTTGGCGTTAAAATATTTCGCCGCATCGGAAAGTACGTAATTTCGCCGCCAGACGGTATCGCCAACGGCAAACTGAGCCGGGCGCCTTCGCAAATCGTATGTCGCCTTGGAGGCTTTGTACGCCACGTCTAGTCGTTTGACTATGTCTTCATATACCGACCTTAACGCGGGAGTCCGTCGTAACAAGTCTTCGCGACTCTCTACTCGTATTTGTTCCGAAACATCTACCTCCTCGGGGTTATTGGCGCGCGTCCCCTCTAACTGTATCTCTCTACCGAAATTGGCGAAATATGGGGTCATGCCGGTGACTTCGTGTACTGCGGTACGCACTGCGCAAGCGACTTTCGACAAATATTTATCCCACTCCCGGTGGTTGTCTTTCACGTACGACGCTAGCATAGTTTTTAATACTCGATTAACGCGTTCTACGGGGTTGGCCTGCGCATGGTAATGCGCGTTAAAGATAATTCGTGATTTATACGTATCGGTAAGTTGTCGGAATTCTCTACTGCGAAACTGTACGCCGTTGTCAACCAAGACGTACTGAGGTGCTCCAAAGAGCAAGAAAACATCGTTCTCAATTTTCTGAGTCACCGCGGTCGCGGTGGCGGTACGCAACGGGAAGAAAAGGGTAAATTTGGTAAAGTAGTCAGCCACGGACAGAATATATACGTAGCCTTTCTTTGAACGGGGCAACGGCCCTACAATGTCGGTAGATATCATTTGCCACGGCTTATCCACCACGGGGTGACGACACATCAAGCCGGCCGGGCGTTTTTGTTCGGGTTTCTGCGCTAGGCATGTCGCGCAACGGTTAACGTAACGGGCCACATCCGCCTTAAGTTTAGGCCAGTAATACTGCTGATCGATACGGCCGTAGGTCTTATAAATGCCTAAATGGCCTGCGGTAGGTTCATCATGGTTTTTGCGAAGAATCTCGGCACGTTGAGGCTTCGGAACCACCTCTTTCCAACTCGTGCCTTCGTCCAATTCGGGGTATTTTACGTTAACATGTTTAAACAATTTCCCTCGCGATAGTTTCCACGCCGAATACTTGAATGGTTTTTCTACGACGCGCGTACACATGCGCCTATACCAACGGTCAGTTCGACTGTCGTTCGGCGCCTGAACGCCGGCCTCGGGTTCTCCAGAATCGACGACTGAGACTACATCTATTTCGGGTATAGCACGGGATAGCGCATCCGGAACAACGTGGTCTTTTCCCTTCCGGTGTTTGATCGTAAAGTCGTATTGTTGGATTCGAACAGCCCAACGGGCGAGTCTCCCGGTGGGTTCCTTAAGATTATTTAGCCAGATAAGTGAATGATGGTCAGTAATGACCGTGAAGTGAGTGCCTTCTAAATACGGACGTAACTTCTCTATGGCCCACAGGACGGCCAAACATTCGCGTTCCGTAACCGAAAAATTACGCTCAGGCTTCGTAAGAGTCCGACTAATGTAACAGATGACCTGTTCTTGGCCATCAACGGTCTGAGTCAGCACGGCGCCGATACCAACATTGGAAGCGTCCGTCTGTACGATAAACGGGAGAGAAAAATCGGGACACGACAAAATGGGTGCCGAAACTAGGCAATTTTTGATGGTTGTAAATGCGACTTCGCATGACTCGGTCCACTCAAACTTCTGAAACTTTTTCAATAACGACGTCAGCGGAGCAATAATGGCTGAGAAATTTGGTATGAAACGCCGATACCACGATGCCATGCCGACTACTCGCCGTATCTCCGAAACGTTTCTAGGTCGCGGCAAGTTAAGAATCGCCGAAACTTTATCGGGGTCGACTAAAAGTCCTTGGGCGTTAACGACATAGCCCAGGTATCGTAATTCCGGTTGGCAAAAATGACATTTATCACGACCCAGTGTTAAACCAGCGTCGTTTAGTCGCTGCAATACTTCGTCTAGAATCTCGACGTGTTTTTCGAAAGTCGGGGTACAAATAATCACGTCATCTAAATAGACAAAGACGTAAGGTTCCAATTCGGGACCCAACACATGGTCGACGAACCGTTGCCAACTCGCTGGCGCGTTATGAAGCCCAAAGGGCATGCGAGTAAATTGAAACAAACCGCGCTCGGGTACTGTGAAGGCCATTAGTTCCTTAGATTTCTCTTCCATTTCAATTTGCCAGTACGCGGATTTGATATCAAGCGACGTCATGAACCGGGCATCGCGTAAGCGATCCAAAAACGAAGACACGTAAGGTATCGGGTAGGCGTCCTTCTCGGTGACGCTATTTAATTTACGAGAGTCAACGCAGAAACGATAGGTTCCATCTTTCTTTTTAACTAGTAAAATCGGGCTCGACCAGGCTGAACGAGAACGTTCCACAACGCCTGATTTAAGCATGCTGTCCAACTCAGCATCGATATGCGCCTGCATTGCGGAAGAGACCGGATAGTACCTTTGTTTAACCGGTGCCGCCTTAGTAGTGATTTTATGTTGAACGTACTTGGCGCAGCCGAGTTCGGGTTTAGCGATAGTAAAATGTCGGTTTACGAGAGTGTCTAATTGGGCTCGTTGATCCGAGTTCAGGTCGAACATAGACTGCAAATTGCCGGTAGGAGTATCAATGGCCGCTAAGCCGGGATTTGAGAATTCCCACTCCCCTCGAAACACGTCTGGGACTATTCCCACTGACTTCCAAAAGTCTATCCCTAGGATTAGGGTGTGCGGAACCTCCGGAACTATTAAAACATCGATAGCTACCACTCTGTTATTTAAACGAATAGGTAAGTGCAGGGTACCTAGACTGGTTACGGTCTGTCCATTCGCCACTGAGCAAACGGGTCTCAGCTTCTTATTTATGTGCAGGCCTACAGTACGCAACACGTCCCAACCCTTAGCTCCTAAGATCGTTCGATTCGCTCCTGAGTCCAACAAAGCTAACAACTCGAAACCCATGATTTCAACAGTCACATGCAGTCGACGGTCATCAGATGACCTTTCTAATACGTAATCGAGAATGACTTTATTTTTCTTAAATTTGGTCTCGCGCTCCTCGATAAGTCCCTTCATAAATTTGGCCGAATTGCTAAACACGCGCGAGGACACTGCTCGACCGTTCAGCGTCTCGCGGGGTCGTTTCCCTGTCCCCTATCTCTTGCTCGACAACGAGGACAAGTGTTTACGGTCACTTCAGGTTTGCCGCAACGGTAACAGAATTTCTTGCCGCGGGGTCGCGGACACCTACTGGCTCTATGGCCTGGTTCGTTACAGTTCCAACACCGCATGCTTGACTTGGGTGCCGGTTCTCGGTTCCTCCTCTCGGGAGTATTAACGTCACGCGTTTCGACAACATTAACTGGGCACGTTTCCGCGATAGGCGCGACCTCGACGTATGCCAAGTCTGTTTCTAAGTCAGACTTCTTTCTAGAAGGTGGCACGTAAGTTTCAATGGCATAGCGCCGTTCTTCAATCTTCCGTCCGTATAGCGCTAGCTCGTCGATCGACCGGACTTCCGTCAATCCCAACTGGGTTTGGTATCATGGTGAAATATTATGCAACAAAATACGCAACTGTTTCTCCTCGGGAACCGCTTCGGTCAGGCGCGAAAACATTGTGCGCATGATAGCGATATAAATGCCCATACTTTCCGTAGGGCCTTGCGTGCGAAGTCTAATTTCGTCCAACAACCGTTCATCATAATTAGCAGGCTGAAACTCTAGACGCAATAAATCGACTAACTGTTGCCACGTGTTAGGGGTCGCTCTATTCGCGCGATACCATAGCAATGCGTTGCCCGAAAACAAATCGATGGCCTGCATAAACAACTCTTCTTCGGTAAGGTTTCTGGCCACTCTGAGTTCGTTAACACGCTCGATGAAAGCGTTGACCGACAGACCTTTCGGGTCACCTGAGAATTGTATGTTCCATTTCGAAACAGGGGTTGCCTTAAATGAGATCGTACGCGACATCGGCGAAACAAAACTCGGAGTCGACATAGTTGCCGCCGTCGTAGTCGTAGTCGTCGTCGTGACGGTAATGGTAGGTGCGACACCGGACGTCGATGGCAGCGTTACGGCGCTTTCCTCCTCAGCCGTAGTCGTAGACGACCCTAGCTTTACTTGGTTAAGTTCGTAGGTTGAACGTATGAGTGATAATTCCGCGAACGCTTTTTGTTTGAGCGCTCGCTCTTCCTCCGTTATAGCTGAACTATTCGTCAGACGGTTCATTCCGTGATAAAATTTCGTTTCGATCGTAGCCGCTACTTCTTTAGTCGGGTTAGCTAAATATACCTGAATCTTTTCCTCTAATTCGCCAATCAATGTTGTCACGGCCGTGAGATCCTCCTCGAACGTATACGGGTACGTCGGTCGCGTATCCATATCTGCGCGTCCCTCCTCTCTCAATACGTCGCGTAACCGGGAGCGCAACAAGGTAACCGTGCCGGAAGCATCGCGGCCTCTGATTCTCAACTCGTATTCGGCCTCCGCGCGAAGCAGGCGTTCAATATGTAGCTTTAGCACCATGTTTACAAACGGGAAAGGAACGACTTATATTATACGTCGTATAAAAAGGAAAACGTTAGCGCGTGTTTGGTAAGTCAATTACGTCAGATATCCGAACCAAATCGTAGACGGTCAAGACGGGAGAAATCGGGAAAAAGTGGTTTGTTACCTTTCACACGACCGATGGCTTAACGGGACTATCTGTCCATATTCTTTGCGAAAAGACCGAACATAAGCGAAAAAGAGCAAATCCCAAAACTAGGCGGTCAACGAATGGCTTAACGAGCCTACTACCGACCAACAATGGTTACAGACAGTACTGCGCCCGAAATCGAGCGAAAGAAAAAGAAAAAAAGGAAAAATCCAAAATGGGGTCGCGCGTTGTCACGCAACAAGGGGCGACACGTCAGAATAACCCAAAATTAGGCAGACGACGGGTGGCCTAACGAGAAAAAAAACAAACAAGGTCTCAGACGTTAAAGCGTCAGAATTAAGACGCACAACGGATGGGCTTAACGAGACTACTCCAGTCCAATAACAGCAACAAGCAACAATTGGGCCGCCAAAATTAAGACACAACGCAAAAAAAAAGAAAACCCCAAAATGAGGTCGGGCGTTGTCGTGCACCAATTGGCTCCAGGCGTCGGAGCACCAAAATTAGGCAGACAACGGGTGGCTTAATAAGAAAAACAAACATACAAGGCCCCAGATGTTGGGCTGCCAAAATTAAGACGCACAACGAAGGGGCTAAACGAGAAGACGAATATCAGAAAAAAAACAGGCCCACACGTTGGGATAGTCAAAATTAGCCTGTTACGGTATTAAAAGAACTTTACGACACCCACCCAAGGTGAGCATCGCACCACGGAATCAGTCCTGAAAAACTGGCACACTTGCCCTGAAATCGGTTCGAAATAGGCTAATAGGCCACGGCTGGAACGCTCAGGGAGTCGGGCGTGAGTCACACGATACGTTCTGGGCAAGCGTGTTGCGGCATAATATATATATAGGGTACGTCGAAATCATGAGGGCGCCACCAAGCCTGTCTTAACCCGGCTAACCGGGCCTGGACGGTTAGACGGGAGCGAAGCACGCCAAATACTCCGCCGATAGGATTACTCAAGAATTGCAAGGTCAAATAAAAATTTCGGGATTGCCTTATGCAAGGATTGTAATTAGGTGTCAATCCGACCGCGACTACGCAGCTGTCTCACCCACCTGTACGCTCAAAGCTCCCTCGTTCCGTGGCACAATAATCAGTACAATGAAGGGGGCGCTTATCTGAAACAGAACATGCACAAGTCGAAACAAAACAGTAGTTCCCTTAGCTAACAAATCATGTATTGACTAACGGGTTACAATGGGGCAGCCGAGTGCGTCGCCCTATATCTATAATTAGATTATAACTAAGAACACCAGCTGGCGCGCGCGCTCTAAACCTAGCGACAGATGTTGAACAGTAATGAACAAATTAGCACTCTCAACATGGACAGTCTGTAATTCTGAATGAATGCACAAATATGCTGGCGCGACGCCTTATGCAGCGAACAGCAAAGATCAAATTAGCACTCGCAACATGGACAGTCTGCAATTCTGAATGAATGCACAAATATGCTGGCGCGACGCCTTATGCAGCGAACAGCAAAGATCAAATTAGCACTCGCAACATGGACAAATATGACGACAGTGCCTGTAGGCACCAGAGATGTGACGGCTCGCTCGCGTTCACAGCGGTAATCAGTTCAAAGACACATACCTTAATATGTAGGCGGTTGGGGAGCCTGGTACAGTTGAGTTGCGACAGGCTGCAGTCTTAGGTGGCAGGTACCTTCGATGTTCGACGGCTATAGGGATGAGTGCACATCCGCCATAATGGCGACGTGCGACGCGTCAGGACGCGTACAACGGGACGACGAGAAATGGGCCACTTTCGTTCTGCGGGACAGATCCTCGAAGGTCGAGATGAAGGGGGCACGACCTCTTACTTAGGGAAGCAGGAACTGGGCTCAAAAACACCCACGCTACGCCGAAGACAATTCGAAACTCACACTCACAACCACCACACGAGCGTTCTCTGCAACGGGCTGCGGTCAACTGCCCAGAGGGAAGCGCTGGCATAGGTCACCTTGGTCGCGTCCCCACGTGACTAAACCTCGGCAGCCAATCGCGGGGCGATAAAATGAAACAAATTAATGCCGGCACCAATGGTATCACGCCTCAACGGCGTGCTTTCTAGAAGATTCGGAATTCTTGCGGGCGATACGCTCGGCTGCCACAGCGCCATCAGAGGGGAGCTCCAACCGACGAGAAATGCTGCGTTTGGGGCCAAATATGTGCGAAATCATGATTCTGGAATTAGGCGATGGAGCCAAATAAAGAACTAAAAGGGTTTAGCATACGGGCACGCTGCCCTAAAGCCTAGGTGGCTATTTAAAATACCAAAATGACCTAACACCTTGACGAAAATAGGCATATTTTAAACCCAACAGATACAGGGTGAACACCTTAAAATTAAATTCTTTTTCTTCCTGTGATATTTTCAAAATTTGTAGTTTCAAAACTTTCACTTACTAGGAAAGTTCAATTTTTTACAGATTTTTCCTTCTACCAAAATTACCTCTTCATATTTGTTGCTCTTATGTTGTATTGTTAAATTCTTAATGGGTTAATGACAATCTCCTTTTGTTGTAGAAGTGAAGATATTCAACTTTCTTTGGATTACATCGTCAAAGGAAATTAAGCAAATATCATGAACATTAAACAAGAAACTGTGGAAACCGAGTCTGCTAGTTCCACAGGAATTGCATCTTGTATAATATCACAAAACATGGCTAACAATATAAATTTTGATAAGTTGTATTTAAAACAAGAAAGCATTGAAGGTATTGATAAAGTCGGTATTCATACAGAAATAAATATTAAATAAGAAGACTTTTTATTAAAAAATGAAATTTATCAAGACAAAAGATTTGACGAAGATAATATAAATATTGCTACGAAAACATGCAGTAGAAAGGAACAGTACAGTTGTTCTACGTGTAAATATAAAGCAACACGTAAAAGTGATCTAGTTACACATATGAGAACACATACAGGAGAAAAACCGTACAGTTGCTTCGTTTGTGAATACAAAACTACACGGAAAAGTGATTTAGTTACACACATGAGGTCTCATACAGGCGAAAAGCCATACAGTTGCCCTATTTGTGAATACAAAGCAAAACAGAAAAATCATTTAATTGCACATATGAGCTCTCATACGGGAGAAAAGCCATACAACTGCGCCATTTGTGATTACAAAGGAACATTCAAAACGAATTTAGTTCAACATATGAGATTGCATATAGGAGAAAAACCGTTCAATTGCTCTGTTTGTAATTACAAAGCAACTCATAAAAGTGATTTAGTTAAACATATTAGGTCTCATACAGGAGAAAAACCATATAGTTGCTCTGTTTGTGGATATAAAGCAACACGTAAACATCGTTTAGTTGTACATATGAGATCACATACAGGAGAAAAACCATATTGTTGTTTTGTATGTGGATATAAAGCAACACAGAAACATAATTTAGTCAAACATATGAGATCTCATACAGGAGAAAAACCACACAGTTGCTCTGTTTGTGAACATAAAGCTACAACAAATTATGATTTAGTTGTACATATGAGGGCTCATACAGGAGAGAAACCCTACAGCTGCTGCATTTGTGAATACAAAGCAACAAGGAAAAATCTTTTAGTTACACATATGAAATCTCATACAGGAGAAAAACTATACAGTTGCTCCATTTGTGAATACAAAGCGACATTCAGAACTAATTTAGTTCAACATATGAGGTTTCATACAGGAGGAAAACCATACAGTTGCTCTGTTTGTGAATATAAAGCAAGATGGAAACATCGTTTAGTTGAACATATGAGATCACATACAGGAGAAAAACCATATTGTTGTTTTGTATGTGGATATAAAGCAACACAGAAACATCATTTAGTCAAACATATAAGATCTCATACAGGAGAAAAACCACACAGTTGCTCTGTTTGTGAATATAAAGCTACAGAAAATTATGATTTAGTTGTACATATGAGGTCTCATACAGGAGAGAAACCCTACAGCTGCTGCATTTGTGAATACAAAGCAACAAGGAAAAATCTTTTAGTTATACATATGAGATCTCATACAGGAGAAAAACTATACAGTTGCTCCATTTGTGAATACAAAGCGACATTCAAAACTAATTTAGTTCAACATATGAGGTTTCATACAGGAGAAAAACCATACAGTTGCTCTGTTTGTGAATATAAAGCAAGACGGAAACATCGTTTAGTTGAACATATGAGATCACATACAGGAGAAAAACCATACTGTTGCTCTGTATGCGATTATAAAGCAATACAGAAATATCATTTAGTCAGACATATGAGATCTCATAAAGTAAAGTAATGTTTCATTCCATGTAGGAACATGGCTCTTATATGTTTATTTGATATTTTCATGTTTTTATTTTGATTTTTACAATCATTGGTTGTATATTCTTAAGATTACCAATAAATATTACTATTATCATGTATCATTGCTACCTACCGGTTTGGGTGATCTTACCCAAGATACTTTTACCTTTTATCACGTTTTGTGTGGAAAAAATGTTGAAAGTCAAACCTAAAGTAGTGCTACAATTACCTGGCATTATTCAATTGTTCTTGGAGTGCCACACTTGTAGCCCGCTTCGGCCAGCGTAGGACATTCACCGGACCATCCCCAAGCAGGTGGCATTTTCATATTGTTACTTTCAGATTAGTTTCAGAGAAATCGTGAAACATAACACACCATCATGAGTTCTCTTTGGAGGTGTGTAAGGTTTTTTATTGTAAGGGAAAGTAAATGCGGAGTGTATATTATGCAATCAAATTATTAGTGGGTATCCTAACTTCACTACAAACATCAAACTGCATTTGAAGGTAAGATTAGTAAACATTTTAATATCTCCCTACCACTATCTGTTAGAAGCATCTCTAAACGCACAAGTGTGCCAACACTAGTTTCAGGATTATATACGAATTCGACCGACAAACTTTGGGTGCATATTTCTCTCACTAAACACAGCCTAAAAGATTAGACAACCTTGATCCTTATCTGCAAGATAAACTCTGCACAGGTCAAAACACTTCGAAAAGACATTATGAATTTTTCAAGATTTATTTTATTAAATAAAATAAAAATTAGAAGAGATCCATTAGCTTGAATATTAAGAATAAAATGTATTATCAGCTATAGCCTAGCTATCTTTTTTAGAGAATTATGAACTTCCAAAAACCATTAAAAATTAGTGTTCCTACACATTACACGCATTCAAATCTCCAAACTTGAATATTTTATTTCCACTGGTCTGATTAATTAAATGTCATATTTCATATGTAGGTACCTAATGCCATTAATTAATTAGTATAGTTCGATATTTGAGTAAAATTTCATTCGACGATTTCAATGTTAGATTAAAAGAAACTCACAAAAAAAGTTCTAACTTTGAAATGAAAGGAGATTGGTTATAAGTATATGAACAATTTAGGTACATCTTTAGGCAGTAAATACACCCTCGAAGTTTGTCGGTCGAATTCGTATACACCCTGTATATATACAGGGTGTTTCATTAATAATTGGAAATATTTTAACTCTAGAATCCTGGGCTCAAAAAATTAATATTTAACCCAAATCACTTAAATAAAATGTGACTCCTTACTGAGATACATAGTGTTTTATTTAAAAATTTTAAAATGATTTTTCCCCATTACTTTAGAACTATTCAACGTGTATGTATCATATTTGGCAGGAAGTGTAGACACTGTAAACCATGCTAAATTATGTTAAATAAACGTTTCTGGCTACCACCAGAGGCGTACGACAGGGGCAACAAAATGGTTTTTTTCAGAACCTCAATTTGTTTTTATGTTGAATGCATCTATGTATTCGTTTCAATAAATTTCATTAAATAACATTATGTTTTTTTGTTAATACGGATTAAAGTTTCTTTTGCGTAATAAATGCAATCTTATGACAAAAAACACCGACATAATTAATACATATTAAAATCAAAATAACTGTTCAGCTTTATGTTTAACTTTAAATATCTCGAAAAATAATAACTTTATCGTTACGAAGGAAGAGTATGTTATTTACATATAAAGTATTGGAGAATCGAAAAATGGTGCTAAAATGGCAATTCCGCCAGTGGCGTAGAATTTGGAAAAGGTCAACCAATCACTTGCCCCTGTCGTACGCCTCTGGTAGTAGCCAGAAACGTTTATTTAACATAATTTAACATGGTTTACAGTGTCTACACTTCCTGCCAAATATGATACGGATACGTCAAATAGTTTTAAAGTAAAGGGAAAATATCTTTTTTACATTTTTAAATAAAACACCCTATATCTCAGTAAGGAGCCATATTTTATCTAAGTAATTTGGGTTAAATATTAGTATTTTGAGCCCAGGATTCTACAGTTAAAATATTTCCAATTATTAATGAAACACCCTGTATATATTGATCTTTTATTCCTTATCGGAATATTGATCGCTTTTTTACGAAGCTCTTCGATTCTTTTTTGATGGTGAATCACTCCATATATTCCCTTGCATGTTTTCCTTTTGTTATAGGTTGCGTCTTGCCTTCTTTATGGTGTTAGTCCATTCTTGTCTGTTCCTTGTTAGTGTTCTCCAATCATGTATTCCTAGCCTCCTTATATCCTCATGTACCTGGTTTTCCCATTTTATTTTAGGTCTTCCTCTGGATCTGTACTCCATTGGTTTCCAATTTGTTATTTGTCTTATTAGTTCCTGTGTCTTTCTTTTTTGTAAATGTCCGAACCATTTGAAACGTCTTTCTCTTATGATGCTAACAATATCTTCTCCTTCCATAATGTCTTTTATTTCATGATTCATTAGTATTCTAATTTCTCCTTCTTGTACCGTTTTAGGGCCCATTATTCTTATAATTATCTTTATTTCTATTATTCGCAGTCGTTCTTGGTCTTTGGTAGATAGGCACATTGTTTCTGCACCATATGTGAGGACGGGTCTAATTGCAGCTTTATATATCTTCATTTTCGTCGATTTACTTAGTGTTTTGTCTTTCAGCAGTTTTTGGTACTTCCAATACGCTCTGTTTCCTGCTTGTACTCGCTCAGTTATTTCTGTCATTTTCCCCATTAACTACTGTTCCTATGTATCTGAAGTTGTTCACCCTTTCGAAATTATGAGTCCCTATGCCAATATTCTTTATGTGTGTATTTTCTTTCCTAGAGCTTATCATATACTTTGATTTATTTTCATTTATCGTGAGTTCCCTTTTTTTGCTTCTCTTTCTAGTTTTATTAACGCTTTTTCTAGGCTTCCTTTATTCCTCGCTAACAGAACTATATCGTCAGCGTAAGATATAATTTGTGGTTGGTACTGTGCTATAGTCTTATTTATTGCTGTAGATTTTACCATTCCTTCCAAAATGATATTGAAAAGTATTGTCGATAGGGCATACCCTTGTCTCACCCATTTTTCTATTTTGACGGTTTCTGACATTCCTTCATTTGTTATAACTTTTTCTTGCGAATTTTCCATCGTCATTCTAGTTAATCTTATTAACTTGGCTGGTATATTCATGTACTGCATTTCTTTTGTTAATTCTCTTCTGACGATACTATCAAATGCTCGTTGGAAGTCAAAGAATAATATGTGAAGTTCGAATTGATGTTCGTAACTTTCTCGATTGTTTGTGTTAAAATGTGAATGGCATCTACCGTCGATCTGCCTCTCCTGAAGCCCTGTTGATGTTGTCCTATCTCTTTTTCGGTGTGCTTTCTTAGTCGATTTTCCAACCTTGTGGTTAGTATTTTATATGCTGTATTCAGAAGCATGATTTCTCTGTAGTTTCTACTATCAGTTGAGTCCCCTTTTTTAAATATTGGTGCTATCAATCCTATTTTCTATTCAGATGGCATGTTTTCTTCTTGCCAAATTTAAACTATTAAATTATGAAGCCATGTTAGCAAGCTGTCACTACTTTGTCTGATTAGTTTGTTATTGATTTCATCAGGACCGGCTGCCTTGTTAGATTTAAGTTGCTTAATTACCTCTGTGAATTCCTCGTAAGTGGGTGCTTCTTCTTCATTATCTCTGTCATCTATAATTTCTGGGCTCTCTTCTTCCTTGTTGTCTTTATTTGAATAGAGTTCTCTAAAGTATTTTTCCCATGTTTTTTTTTATTAATTTAATGTACCCAAAAAGTTTTTTGTTGTCTTTATTATTCTCCTCGAGTTCTTTCATCTGTTCGTTAATCCAGTTGGTTTTTTTCTGTTTGCACAGTTTTCTTGCCTCCTGTTTTAGCCTATTGTATTCTTGTTCATTTAATCCTGTTCGTAACCATCTAATTCTTGCCTGTGTTTTCGCCTTTACCTTGTCTTGGCATTCTTCTCTCTTAGGGTTTTCCATTCTTCTTCTATGTTGGTATTATTGACTGTTGACAGGGTTTCTTCCATCCTACCTCTGCAACTTAGTCTTATCTGTGTTGTTCAGCTGTTGTAGATTCCACCTCTTTCTCTTCTCTGTTATTTTTGTTTCCCTGATTATTTTCATCTTCATTTTTACAATTACAAGCGAGTGATCGGTATCAGCATCTGCTCCTCTAAAGGATCTTACGTCATGTACAATTCTTTGCCATTTTTTCGATATCAGAGCATGATCAATTTGATTTCCATCTGTTCTGCCTGGTATCATCTACGTTATTTTGTGTTGCCTCTTGTGTTTGAACCTTGTGCTTATTATAAACGTATTCGATAATGAGGCTAGATTACATAGTCTACTTCCATTGTCGTTTGTGCGCTCGTGGATGGTTTCTTTTCCTGCTACTTTATCGTTATAATCTTCTTTCTCAATCTGTGCGTTGAAGTCTCCTACTATTACTAATATATCATTTCTGGGTATTGTTTCAATTACTTCTTCTAGTTTCTCATAGAATGCCATTTTGTCTTCGTCCTTTGCTTTTTCGGTGGGAGCGTAAGTGTTTACTATAGTTAGATTTGCTTGTTTGTTTTGCATTTGAATATACGATATTCTTCCATTTATTGCTTTAAAGTGCATACTTTTTCTCTGAATTTGCCATTTCTCATGAATGCAGTACCATTTTTTACCTGTTTATCTTCCCCTGAGAAATAAAATGTAAAGTCTTTCTTGTCAATTCTGCCTTCTCCTTTCCATCTTACTTTCAGGATTATGCCCATCTCAAATAGATTGTGAAGGCTCATACCCTGGATTAAACCAATGAAAAATTACCTTAAGTTACCTTGACTCTGTTTCTTTTTACAGTTTTATTTTGTTCTGAATTTTTATTTACATACCTATATTCTGTACTTTCACGATGGGCCTTACATTTGAATCTGTTAAGGTCATTAAAGTATGACTAGTTTCATCATTTCGGTGTAGTGTATATTAAAACATGATTGTAGTATACAATACCAAAAAGGAAACGGATGAAAATATGTGTATACTGAAATGGCACTGTCAGAAGACCTTGGTGACACAAGTTCAGATTATGTATTTCTGTACGGTAAATTAGCTGGGATGTCCTTTATATTATTTTAAAGCAACCAGCGTGCAAGTACCTCCTGTTCTTCATATTGAGCCAATGGGCATTCTGAAGCTTATGTGAAACTCTTTCATACTGCGTATACCATAGATTATACGCAAACATTAATTTTGCATCTTCTGGATTCGCTTAGTGTCAACGTAATCTATACAAAGATCATATACTATATCACAAAAGTCAATCTGCAAAAGTACAAGTACGTTACATACGCATATTTTCACCTTATTGCTCAATACGTCTCTATTATAGCTGGGTTCTGTAGCTCAGTGGTTAAGCATTCTGACTACTGATGTAAGGGTCATGAGTTCAATTGCTGGTCTCGGTGAGATTTAAAAAAAAATGCGGATGGGAATACCATCATTTGGAAGTGATGTAAAGCCGGCAAATTCGAAGTAGGACTTTAACCATACGACCGTAGCAGTTGGTGGCTAAGGTACTTGGTGCTTCGCATGCTTAGACCTTGTCCATAACAAACAAACATTTCTATTATTGGTATTTGGTATTACTGGTAGAGGGATTTGGCCTTTATATGCCTTTCGTCACTCCCAACGGTTTTTTTGTTACTTGTGAGCCCTTGCTACGTTCAGAAGAGTTGTAGGCTATTGATAAAACTTAAAATATCTTGCCACTATGTTTGAGTTTGTTTTACTACAACCAACAAACAAATTTGAGTCTCAAGTTCCAGCCTGAACAGACTCAAGTACTCTAACCAGCTTCAGGTCGTACCAAAAAAAGTTCAGGCTACATGGAGATATAGATATAGAGGGCCAACTAGCTACAGTAAAGACGCGAGAGGTTCCCTTCTATAATTAGTAGAATATGCAAAAAACCAGGGGACGCCAAAGAGTCTTTTAATACAACCCATAAGTTCATTAGCTTACGAGAACTCTTAGGGCCGGTTGCAGAAAGCAATGTTAAGTCTCGTGTTAGCTAACATCGCGTCAAAGTGAACAAAATCGCATCAAATTTTGTTTACTAATGTATTAGTTGCCATAAGCATTTGAGATTTGATTCGTTTTTGTTCACTTTGACGCGATGTTAGCTAACACGAGACTTGACATTGCTTTCTGCAACCGGCCCTTAAACTCACCAAGGTATGCGTAACCAAATTGAAACATAAAACCAAAGTTAACATGTACAGGGTTACATTAATAACGGTAATTCGGTTACAACAATTAATCTACAAACACTCGCATGAATTACAAGCGTGACCCACGCTACAAGCAAAACTCACGAATACAGTCAACTGTCTTGTGGCCTCTAACTGCAGGAGTTTACCAGCATCGGTAATAGGTTGCACGAGATCGCAATTACAAGAGAACCGGAATGCAAACAGCCATATTCGGCATAGTGCCGGCCACTAGGAAAAGTTCTCAAATATTCGACGAGGACTCAGCAAGGGTTTTCGGCAATAGCTTCGAATTCGCGGAGCGCGTCTTCAGCGACTTTGGCAATGAAATGAGGGATAGCAGCAAAAGCTTTCAACAAACAGCGGGGACTGAGCAAAGGTTCTAAAAGTCGGCTGTCACACTAGTAGCAGTTCATACTTGTAGGATTCCAGGGTTGGCTCTAAAATTCAGGAAATGAGAGTACCTACCTAATTAAAATAATGAACAAAACGATACGCAACGCCATACAAATCCATCCTTTTCATTGTATAAAATTCTATTGAACAAGTTGTCATGACCTCACTTCCACAGTTATCGTAAGCATTCTAAATCTTCTGGTTTTACAGGTTTTATAGCGATTTGTTCAAGACCTTGCTGCTTTGTAAAGCTACCCACTGATATTACAAGGTCCAACAGAAATTAAAGTTACTAAATTGTCACTTTCTGATGAAAATAATTGAATTTATGTATAAATCGAGAACCATTCTGAATTAAGGTTTCCAGTGCTGATTTTTAATTATTAAATTAACTATTAAACAAAATGATAGATCGTTTATATGCAAGTGTAGTATTTTCGGAACTAATAATTACAATAAAGGTGGCCGTCCCCAACTTTTAATAGCTCGTGTATTTGTTTACATTTGGTGAAAACATCAAATATAGATGCTGAACCATTGAAGTAGTACTTAAAATAAATACGTATGATACCTATTGGTTTTACTTAAAAAGTACTTATAGTATTTTAAAGTACTCTAAGTACTTGTACTTACCTTGTAGTTTTTACTTAAATTTTAAACGTAAACTTCAATTTTAAAGAATTCATACTAGGTAGGGGAATTGTTTTTTTTTGGTAATTGCTTCAAATCTGTACGTTTTCATTTTACCATTTTTTGATATTTTTTCATATCTCAAAATGCAAATATTTCAAATCATAAGCCTTGACGAGATTGGACCGTGTCATTGTTAAGATAGAAGAACTCAACGTTTCTCCCGCTTCTATAACGGGCTTCATTAGAAATAAAGCACGGTAACTCAACGTGTAAACCACGCTAAAGGCGAAATTCTTTTGCAAGGAAAGGGATAGTAGAAGAGCACAGTAACTCAATGTGTCAACCATGCCAGAGACGAAACTATTCTACCGCTTGGCAGGAAGAAAGCGAAATTTAGTCAAGGGTCGTTGCTGTGAAGACGGCGGTAGTTGGCGTTTAGAAACTAGCTTTTTCCACATGAAAAGAAAAAGGTAACCTTAGTTTCGATTAAGATTACTAAAGTTTTTGTAAGTTTCAATGGCTTCGCGAATTTTCCTGCTAAAGAAAAATTGGGAATATTAGTTTAATCAAAAAGGGTCTTATGGCTGGTTTCGCATTGGTGTTAGACGATGGCTGTTGATGACACTAGACTCTACCTGAAACAACGCAGGCATTCAAAGATACGGGGTATTACTGAACGTCCTGTTTCACCAATGTACACCGCATTGCAGGAGCAAAGGATTCTATAAACGCGTTCAGATAACTTTTACTTACTTTACTTACTTAGTCCTATGCCTTTTTACCGTTAAGTGTAAGGCGGGTGGGGTTGAGTTTGCTTCGTCGATGGCGTTTTCCACTTTTCTTTCCATAGTTTCCTATCCTGGGTCACTTGTTTTATTCCTGCCCATTTTATTCCCTTGCTCGCTGCACCCTCACGTATTCCCTCCGCCCATGTTTTCCTGGGTCTTCCTCTTTTATTTTTTCCCGGCACTCGCGTTTCATACACTCTTTTTGTTATTCTGTCCCTTGTCATGCGGCACACATGTCCGAACCACCTTAATTGACCTTCCGTTATTTTCTCCGTTACGGGCTCCATCTGTAGGTTTTTCCTGTATGTATCATTTCGAATCCTATCTTTTTTCGTTTTATTTTCTATCCGTCTTAGAAACCGCATCTCCATTGCATTTAGTCGTGTTTTATGCTTTTCTGTTAAAGTCCATGTTTCGTTGCTATACATTATTGTCGGTCTTACTACTTTTTTAACTACTTCTGTTTTTATTTTCCTAGGCACTTCTTTCTTCCCCAAGAAGGTCGTTTTCATCATATTGTATATTCTTCCTGTTTTTCCCATCCTGTCGTTGATTTCTTTGTCTATTTTACCATTGTTCTGTATTATTGATCCTAGATATTTGAAACTTTCTACTTGCTCGATTTGTTTCCCTTGTAGTTTTATGCTGTGCGTTTTATTCTCTCTCGCCACTACCATACTTTTTGTTTTCTCAATGTTTATTTTCATGTTTATTTTCTGTAATTCTTTTTCTAGCACCTCCAGGTTATGTTGTAAATTATTTTCAGAGTCGCTCATTATGGCCATGTCATCTGCAAACATGAGTTCGTTTATTTCTGTTTGTTCCATCTGCCAGTATCCCAATTTTAGCGTCTTCATGTTTTTCTTAGCATTTTTAATTGATTCATCTAGGACTATTGAAAATAGAAGGGGACTCAACACACATCCCTGCTTTACTCCTATCTCTGTTACAAACTCTCTTGACTCTTCATTGTTCGTCCTTACTATGTTTGTGTTATTTCTGTACATTGATTTTAGTATTTCTATCGTTCTTTTATCTATCTTTCTTTTTCTTAGTGCTTTCCATATTTGTTCACTATGTATCCTGTCAAAGGCTTTTTCGAGATCTATGAAGCACATGTGTATTTCCCTTCCTTTATTTATCAATTTTTCGCTGACTTGTCTTATGGTAAATATCAAGTCCTGGGTGCTTCTTCCCTTCCTAAAACCGCATTGGGTATCTTCTATTGTATTTTCTATTCTATTCCTTATTCTTTCCTCGATTATTCTGGCGAATACTTTCGCTGGGACGCTCATTAACGTTATCCCTCTGTAGTTGTCACATATTCTCTTATCTCCTTTTTTATGTATGGGGAGTATGATTCCTACATTCCATTCTCTTGGTATTACCGTGGTCTTCATTATTTCGTTTAGCAGCTCTGTAAATTTGGTTATTCCTTCGTTTCCCATATACTTTATCATCTCCGGTGTTATTTTGTCCCTTCCTGCTGCTTTTCCTAGTTTTATCTTCTGTATGGCCTCCCTAACTTCTTTCTCTTTCATTATTTCTTCTTCTTCTGTAATTATGTTTCCGTCTTTTCCCTTTATGTTCATCATATTATATGTATTCCTTTTTCTTCATAAGTTGTTTTAGGGTTCCATAAAATAGTTTTTGGTTGTCTCTGAAGTTTTCTGTCATCTTTTCACCAAATTTTATCCACGACTCTTTTTTTGCATTCTTGATCTCGTTTTTCACCTCTCTTCTTTTTTCTTTGTATTTTTCGTATTCTTCTGTCTTTTTTGTACTTAAGTATCTTTCTCATGCACTTTTTTCTCTTTTATTTTATCTTTTATATCTGAGTTCCACCATTCTGTATTTTTCGTGCTTTTATTCGTTATTCTTCTTTTCCCGCAGCTCTCCGTAGCTGCATTTAATATATTATTTTTGAGCTTTTTCCATTTTTCTTCTACACCTTTTATATCTTCCGCTTCTCTACATTTTTCATTTAGTATTTCCCTATATCTTCTTTGATATTCGGGTTCTTTTAATTTATAGTTCTTTATATTTTCTTGAGTCTTCTTTCTTCTTTTGTTTATTTTTTCTGTTTTTTCCTTTGTTAGGTCCATTTTTACCAAGTAGTGGTCGCTTCCTATTTCCGCTCGTCTTGTTACCTTGACATCTTTTACTTCTTTCCATTTATGTTTACTTATCAGAAAGTAGTCAATAATTGACTTCTCATTTTTCTGCTTTCCATAACTCTTGTGTATTTGTGTATATCTTTGTGCTTAAATTTCGTGTTTGCTATCACTAGGTTGTTTTCTATACTGATTTCTATTATTCTGTCTCCGTTATTATTTTTTGTCGTTTCTCCTTCTTTTCCTAAGTACTCTTCTATTCCTGTATTCTGTTTTCCTACACGCCCATTTAAGTCACCCATTACAAGTATATTTTCTCCTCCATCGTCTATTGCGTTTTGTAGCTCCTCAAAGAACTTATCTTTTTTTTCCTTTTTTGCATCGTCGTTCTCCCCGTATGCTATTATTACATTCCATATTTCTTCTCCTAATAGCTTCATTTCAATCTTTAATAGTCTTTCATTTATGTATTCTTTATTTATAATGTATTTTATCATATTTGGCCTTATTATTAGCCCTACTCCACCTCTTGCTTCTTCCGTTTCTTTCACTCCTGACCAAAATAGCCAGAATCCCCTATGTAATTGCTTCAAACCACTCCCTTTCTTTTTGGTTTCTGTAATTCCTAGGACTTTTATTTGCTGTTTTATCACTTCTTCCACTAATTCTTCTTCTTTCCCTGTGATGCTACTCACATTCCATGTTCCTATTTTCATCTTTTCGCATTGGCCTTTCTCTTCTTTTAACCTTTCCTTTTCTTTCTCTTCTCTTTTGCCTTCAACTTTGTTTTGGATTTTGTTGTGTATCTTGGGTTGTTTGTCGTCGTCCGTGTCCTTCGCCAGTTTCGTCTTAATTTTGGTTCGGTTATTTTTTGTTAACAGTTTTTTTGTTATCTCTATAACCCCCTTTTCTTCATCATCCCAGACGTTCAGATAACATGGTATTTAATTTATCTTTGGATAAAGGAAGAACCTATGAGATCTTTCTCGGAATTTTAAACATTGTTTTGATGTTTTGTTTTCGAAAAAGCTTTCTTACGCGATCAGTGACTATCAAAATATAGGGCATTCCATTTGAAGAAAGTAAGTTTGATTCTCCACATTTTTTTGACCCACCCCGTATATTCAAAAATATTTTGCTATGTGCACCAC